>NDFF03000005.1:0-300868 GCA_002150815.3 Grammothele lineata
TCGAAAGCATGTTCGAAACAATTCAATGGTCTATAATAGAAGTGGCACATACAACTTGATACTAGCCAATTAATTATTCACTACTTACTGAATAAGAGTGTTCAATAATCCTCTTGGCGCTCATTACTTTTAATGCTTGGGCAGCTTCTCCTCGCTCGCTGTGTGCTGTAGCTTGTATTCGTGTGAGGTCTGAAGTAATCAGTAGCCTTAGGCTATCGTCCCCGCTCTGTTCTCATCGTCTGGAGCGGCGGTGAGTGTGTGAGGGGGGCTCCTACCGTTTTGGGTACTCAAGTCGTGACTCAAGTCACTTCGCGTCACTTGGGCGTCACTTAGACCGGTCAAGTCAATTAATTGCAAGCCGTGACTTGACTTTTGACTCGGATCAAGTCGCACGAAGTCACGTCAGGTCACGTTAAGTCAAGTCTGCGCATCACTAGCGGAGAGTTACCGGATATATCACGAACAAGGGAAGAGAACGCTATACGACGGCTGGCACATTTCGTATGCCCGAGATCACCGAACATGAGCTCCGACTCGCGAGCCTCGAAGCGACCACTCGCGTCCTGGCACATCAGCAAATTGGGTGCACGTTTGGCAATGGTTTGTAACTCGTTGTAACATAGAACAGGCCGTTATATTACTTCATATGTATAGATGTTGAATGGTGGCCGGCCTTTGGTCTTCTACTGATTCTCGTATAGCAATACAATGTATTAGAGAACTTCACAGGCACAATGATCGTGTGACGGCCATACCGCGCTGCCGGTATGACAGTGTATTGCCGTCGCGCGGGGCGCGTGTGACCATGCACTCCCATTCTACAGTGGGCGTATGGTCACTCGTGGCCATACGCGAGTGAGGGTATGCTCACGCGCGACCATACCAGAGGGGCTGAATGGCCATGCGCTGCCATTCCCAAGGGACTGATTGACAGCGCGCGACCATCTTTGGCTGCTCGTACGACCAATCAATGGTCAACTATAGCCTGTTGTGACCAAACACCAAAGCATGCCGTATATTCCTAGGTACTGATTGATCATGCGGAGGGGCGCGAGTTATCATAGTTTAAAAACAGTGATATATTAGCCGTTTCTGTAAGACAGAACATAATACGCAACACTACAATACAATACGAGGTCTCCGACCAATCCCCCATCTGATCCCCAGCCACGCTCGCACAGTGCCACCGGGCAACGCCAAGGCCTAGTTCCTACATACCGGCAGTGCAGCCAAACGCCTCAGCGCGCTCGGCGTCCTTGACGTGGTGGAGCGCACCCTCAGCGGCGGTGAGGACTGCCCCAGATCACACCCGAGCACGCTGGTGTGAAGCGCGCGAAGGAGCATAAGCGCCTCGTCGATGTCGCACGGAGGATCCAGGACCCTGAGCTCACCGTCAAAGCCATAATCGCAACTGCAGGGAGCGATGTCGGCCATGGAATCAGTGCGATTCGCGCACTGGGCTTGGACCGCCCGCACAACGTGCCCTGGCAAGTATGGAGTGAAATGAACGCGAGTACTCGGAAATCGCATACAAACTTACCAGGATATCCGGCGGAGTTAACATCGCGCAGTTTCTAAAGTATAACGCGGAGTATAGTGTAGTCCAATGTAGGATATGCACCACGATAATTAGCTGAGACGACAATAGGGAAACGTGCGCGACGCACCGTCGAGAGGGGTAGCCTCCTGAGCCGAGCACTGCTCACGCGAGCGAGGATGAAGCAGCAAAAAAATACACCTAGGTAAGCATGTGTACGAGTGAGGGCGGTTGAAACAGAGCACCCACATGGATATCTAGTGAGCTATTTTTGCGCAGAAAGCCTGTATGGTGCGCGCGAGCGGTAGAGGCAAGGGTTGAGAAGTACTCGGAAAGGAAATGACTCACGAGGCATATATGCGCCATTTCAAGCACACGTTGAACAGTTGCGTGGGCGGCGGGGAGGATGCGGGCACGACCGTGACGCACCGAGACCCATCCAGTACGCCCGAAGGTGCAGCCAGCGCTGACGTGCAGGGATACAAAGAGGGGGGACGGATATCGAGTGTTTTCGACGCATATAGTCGACCTAAAGAGAATTTAACTCACGGTTTACCCTCAAAACAGTCTAACTAGCATGACAAGCGTCTGTTAGCCAAGCACTTGGCTCGTTGACACTGGCGGGACAGAGGCCGGTAAGCGAATAGCGGGTATCAGATACTCGTCGACAGAGAAGTGGGCTGACGCACCACGGAGACTTTGCAGGGGGACAGTAAAGAGGCAACACCACAGCGGGAGAGGCGGTGAGAAGCCGGGGGATGCAGGGCGGGGGTCAGCTGGGGCAAAAGACGTTCGTGAAGGGCGAAGGCAAAGTGTCAAGTAAGGGTGGAGCGCACTTGAGGATGTTTATATACTTGCGGGCGGGTAGAGTGGACGTGTCAGGGCAAAGGGCTTCAGGTGGGCTGGAGATCGAGGACGTGAGCGAAGAGGAGGGCGACAAAGGCAGAGGAAAGGGCACTTGTATGACGCGATGACGTCGCGCGAGTTTTTGCAGTGACGCGGCGCGCGGCGCGCGTCGCGCGTTCGTCACATGACCGCGACGCAGCCCTCACCTCCGACTTCTAGCTGCGACCCTTGCCCCCGTTCCTCCCTACGCAAGGACAGCACAGTGTAGCATTTATACGTAATTTTGAACATTCGAGCACTCCGGATACCCCCATACATCATGGGCAGTGGCCGTGACAGGCCGTATTTGGTCATTGTATGTTCTGTATTTTGCCCACACGCTGTAGTACTACCATTGCACTATCATACAACATCAGTCCCGTTGGATGTTGACCATCCTACACCCGCACCCGCGATGTCTGGTCATACATCGTGTGGACCTGCGATGTATGACCGACGTGCGGTCATTCCCCGCGGCGTCAGCTGAGCGCCGGCCGAGCACCGCCATCCCCGGGAGGGCGCTACAACGCGTTGTATGCTTGCAGCCAATTTGCTGATGCACCCTTTGTCACACACTTTGAACGCGTGTTACACTCATCATCCAGCGCGAGACCCGCCGCGACGCGTCCCCCGAGCGCGACATTACTGACTACTAGGCTCACCGGCACACCCGCTTCTCTTCGCCCAACATCTACTCGAATATTCTTCAGTCTCACAAGTATACACACTATTGCAATCAAACTCGATGAAGCTAGTAAGAACACAGGCAAAGGAGCTCTTGTTTCTCTGAGAAGAGTCACACGCTAACATCAGCAGAATCACTTTATGAGCCCGCGCCATGCGTGGGGGCGAGCACAAGCTCCCCCAGCGAAACCTACCTACCGCGTCCAATGCATCTTTGGGCACCGTGGTGACAAGAGGCTTCTTTCTGTGCTGCCGTCGCCCACTCTGCTCAACTACTAGGCGCAGCCAGACGTTCCGTAGGGCTCTTCCCTCCCCTGGTTGGGCGCTCCGCACGTTCGTTCCATCCGTCCGAATCGTCCAGGCTGGTCTTTCGTGTTTTAGAGCTCGCCTGAGCGCCCGCAAGGTCCGACGAGAATCCTTCGAGAGTCGGATACATGGTGAGCGCATTCCTCGTTCCACCCTGTCCGCGAGCATTTCGACACACCTGACTGTGCTGCGCTGTATTAATTTGCGTGCTATGAAAAGACATTGAGCATCGGCAGGAACGACAGGCTCGAGTATACGTACATAGACCGACGATCGTCCCACAGTGGCAGACTGAAGAGCGTCAGGGGTCGAAGCGTGTGACGACGTACAGCGTGATCGCTCAACCCCACAACTCCCATGCCGGAACGGGACCAACGTTCGCCGACTGGCCCCTCCAGCTCCCCGAACCGCATCGATGCGACGGCGTCGCACGTCGCGGTGTTAATCACAGACCAACTAGAGCTCATCCCGAGTGAAAACTAG
This sequence comes from Grammothele lineata, assembly GCA_002150815.3. Classification (NCBI taxonomy): domain Eukaryota; kingdom Fungi; phylum Basidiomycota; class Agaricomycetes; order Polyporales; family Polyporaceae; genus Grammothele; species Grammothele lineata. Next base: position 3,896 of record NDFF03000005.1, read on the forward strand.
TAACACCAGCACCGTATGTGGCGCGAAACGCTGACGATAATAAAACTTACCGACGAGACGCGTCCTTCGCGATCGTCTCTCCGTTCTTCGCCGCCCCGCTCAACGCTCAACGCTCAGACGCCAGGCTTCAGCCTGTGGCAGTCGCGATGGCCTGCAGACCCCTGCCAATGCGCTTTGCGCCGAAATAGACGCCGCAAGATGGGCCACCACGACGCCGACACGTCGAGCATGTGCCGTCGCCGAATATGCAGCCGTTGAGGCCGTCGGCCGGCCGTGAGGACGATCGTACCACAGGCGTACATACGACACAACTCTGGACCGCGGAAGGGAGGACAAGCTGGATCCGAGCTTCCGAGCAGCCTTGTCGATATGTCGTGCGATATGTTGTGGACCGCGCCGGAGCGCTACATACTTACGCGCCGTGAAACTCCCGGGGGCGAGCGAGCAGCCGTAGCGGTCCGCCACACCCGTGTTGCTCCTTTTTTCTTCGTTAATCGGGCCCAGGACCTAGCATCGGGATGAGGATGTGTCGCTCCCGACCGCCGTCAGCCTCCAACCGGCCGACGTCGGCCCCCGCGGCGCGATCTTCCCGTGCCCCGACGTCGGACACACTGGCGTGCGCAGCGTCGAAGTAAGCCTGGGTCGGTCAGCGAATTCGCTCTGCAAGCACCTCCGATATGCCCCTTGGCCGACATCGGTCTACAAAGTTAGACGCGATGCTCACGATCACGCAATCGCCACGCTCTCGGCACTCCGGCACAGTGAACGCGGGGCCTAAGACGTACCGCATGCTATGAAGTCCGCAAACATCAGTCCAAGGGTTAAGATATCAACGAGTGTGCCGCACCACATGCCGACGCCGTTCGATTGGAGCTACAAAAGATGTACTTACCGCGTCGCGGATGGTGGGCGTGCCGGCAGTGTCTGATGGCGACTTGGGGCACATTCGGCCCGAACTTCCCTCCTCTTGGGTGATCTCAGACTGAGGAGGGTTAGAGCAGGTACGCTAGGGGTGTCCGATCACAAGAGTGTGGAGGGGATGGAATGAAAGTCAACGCTTGAGCATTCGCGCGAAGACATGGTGCACGTACGATTAGGCACGATTACCGTCCGAGTACAGGGGACGTCGATCCCGACGTCATTGGGTAGATCATAGGAGGCGCAAGGAGCGATCGAAAAATACTTCCGTACGAGTCAAACGCGATTGGCGAGCCTTCCCCACTGGGAAACAGTGGGCATATGGTAGGAGGTGTCTAAATAGCGGGCTCTGCGCGACCGAGCTTGATCGACGCGATCAGAGCAGGAGTTTTATGTAGGTAAAGGTTCGCAATAGTGGAGGTTCTGCTCTTGGAGACGTAAATACTATAGCAAGCGCTTCCAATGTTTCCTGTTGAACGATCTGTCGATACACAGCGAATAATGACGTTGTGAGTATACATTTGGTGCTCATGACAACGTGCCATAATCTCCGTTTTCGGCATCGGCGCGACGTTGGACCCGACCAACGCCGTATACCAGGTGGCGATGTCGTTACCGGAATCAGCCTTGGTCCTCGGCATCTCTCTTCCTCTTCATCTCCTTCGATACCTTGTGCTGAGCAGCCTCGTGCTTCGCGAGCTCTACAGGCACTTTGGACACTGGGCTCTTGGAAATCTCTGTAGATAGAAAAGGAAAGGTCGGTCATCAGCCGTCAGCATTTCAAACTGGATGCTAGTTCAATGTAACGTGCCTTGTTTGAGATCGTACCTGTGCAGGTCGGAAAATGGGTCAGTTCGAACCCGTGATAACCGAGATGGGCAGAGACGTACATGACCTCGTCATCATCATTCGTGAGGAACGTGATAGCAGTACCCTGCTTCCCGGCACGACCAGTACGACCTGATTAAAAATTAGCTTCGGCACTTGTCCCAGAGAAATACGAGGCACGTACCAATACGATGTACGTATGCTTCGATATGGTTCGCCATCTGGTAGTTGATAACCAAGCTGACGTCCTGGACATCAATACCACGCCCGGCAAGATCTGTGGCAACCAGGATGTCGGAATCACCAGTGCGGAGTGATTGGAGTGCGGCTTCTCGCTGCTCTTGGTTCTTTCCAGAATGAAGGGTTGCAGCGCTCCACTACCGAATGGACGATGTGAGTAAAAGTATTCGTGAAGCAACTGGTAAGACGTACGCCGGCGCGCTGTAAGTCTTTGGCCACCATATCTGCAGTTTTCTTCTGATTGACGAACACGATGATAGGTGGGGTATACTGGTTGCTGTTGAGGATCTCCAACATCCGTTGCCTGTCAACAGTATCAGACCGGCACGCTCCCAAAGCCTGAACGCAGCATGAAGGCAAGTACGTACTTCTTCTTTTCGTCTCCATTGACGAACTCGACCCGTTGTTCCACAGTGTCGACTGCCCTGCCAGCCTCACCAATGGTGATGATAGCAGGTCTCTTGAGGTACTTCTTCGCGAGGCGTTCGACGGGCGGCGGCATCGTAGCCGAGAAGAGTGTTGTCACGCGCGTACGACCTTTCTTGACCATTGTCTCTCCATCAACGTCCATTTGCTCGCCTTGGTCTTCACCCGCCATCGTATCGGAGGGCAATTTGTCGAGAATAAATGTCAAGTCGGCCTCGAAACCGAGGTTGACCATCCGGTCGGCTTCGTCCATGACGATGTACCGGCACTGTGAGAGCACGATGACGTGGCGCTCGATGACGTCCTTAAGACGACCGGGAGTGGCAATGATGATCTCGGCTCCTGAGCGTAGGTTGAACTGCTGCTCCTCTACTGAACGCTGGAGATAGGTGCTGCATGAGATGACAAACTGACGGTACAAAAGGGATCAATACGTACACCTCCAACAATCGACACACAAGTGAACCCAAGCTGGCTCGCAAACTTCTTCGTTTCTGACTCGATCTGTTGCGCCAGTTCACGCGTAGGCGCGAGGATGAGGGAGTAGGGACCGAGATGTCTGTTGTCGTCGGTGAAGAGCGGGAGCTTGGAGATGAATGCCAACATCGGGATGACGAAGGCAGCCGTCTTACCGGAACCTGGGTATATGTGTGAGATACAAGTAGTGCTTTAAAACACCAGAAGTACGGACCTGTCTCTGCAATACCGATGATATCTCGGTTTTGTAGACCAATGGGAATTGCTTGCCGCTGAATCGGAGAGGGCTCCTTGTAACCAATCTTCTCGATAACTTCGAGAATCTCCACCGGAATCGTCGACTCCTTCCAAGATCGAAGGGGATGCGGGATATGGCCACCTATCGAGTTGTCCAAGTCAGTGTGCGGTAATCGAGGATACGTACACTTCGCACTAACCTCTCGCGGCAATGCTGAAATCCTCTCGGAAGATGCGCCAGTCCCTCTCCTTCATCTCGTCTAGTGCTTTCTCGGACCAATGTCGTTCGTCCAGGCCAGTCCTTGCCGCTCGTCTCCTCTCCAGCGGGTCCGCCAGAACCATACCCTCCCCAGTCTTGCGTCCAGGGACGATGACGCCACCTGCATCATCCATACCAGCAATGTGCCCCCGGCCGAAGCCGACTTGCGCGCCCTGTCGCTGACTACCAATGGCGCTAGGGGTCTCGGCATTGTATGTGTCGTCCTGCTCGTCCCAATCAAAAACAAACTTGCGGTCGTTCATTTTCCGAATCTTGCGCTTCTTCTTGTCCACGCCGAGATAGCGGGAGCGAATGGCAGTCAAGTCGTTGTCCGTCATGGGTGGTACATAGGGCTCAGACGCTTCTGTCATGTTCGGGCTTGCCCCGTGTCCGTTTGAAGGACCAGAAGGAATGGGCGGAGGAGGCATTGATGATGATGCTCCGGGGGGGCCCTTGCCACGGTCCGCTCGAGGGCCGGTGGGTACATTCGAATAGTTCCCTCCGCCGCTGCCGCCGCCTCCCGCTCCTCCGCCACCACCCCTACGGTCATCGTGATGTTGCCGTCCTCCTCGGTCGCGCCTACCGTACCGGTCTCGATCCCTGTCTCCTCTACCAAATCGGTCGTCATCTGAAGTGTCGTCGGTAAGCTTAAAAAGGAAGTAGCGGGAGGAAATCACATACCTCTACCACCGCCTCCGCTGCCATACCTCGAGGCACGCTCCCGCTCCTTTTCACGTTGCCTGATTTCCTCCGCCTCCCGCTCCAAGGTTTCACGATCCTTCTTCGCGCGCTCTTCTTTCTCTCTCTGTTCTTTGATTTCTTGCGATCGTTTTTGAATAGCGAGTTGTGCGCGTTGTTCTTTTGTCAAAAATTTGGGCTAGAATAGGATTTAGTAAGTGGGCTGAGAGACAGTGCGTGAAACATGCCTTAGCGGCCGCTTCCTTCTCTTCGCGTTGCTTCTGCAATAAAGACTCAATAGACAGTGGCTCAGATCTTCCGGCCATATTGCCTTTCCAGTCGGTATGTGAGCTCCCTAGCCGGAGGCGAGCGAACGAGATGAGCGTGTTGAGACTGGAGTGCGAGTCGCGTGCGTGAGCTGACTCTGGGCCAGTCGCGCTTCAGCTTCAGCCACGTGCCTGAAAGTGGATTCCGTTTTGGGCAAGCCATCGTTTGTTGTAGACGGCGCCTGTCGAATCGTTCTGCTAAACGCAGCTCTTTGCTCGTCGCCACCCTCTCATCTTGGCTGTTCAGTCGTGAAGACGTCTCCAAGATTTTCCGTGAGCGACGCGCCAACCCGATGTACAAAATGCATCGCGATATCGAGGAGCTCCGAGCCGGCAACCAGTCTCCGCGCCCCGAGACGCCTGAGCCGGACTCGCGCCAGGGCAGGCGGAACCCGCCCGCGGCGGGTGTGCAGCTGCTCGACACAGAAGGAGCGATATCCGTGCAGGTGCGTTAACCATGTCATTTTATTGCTGGTCGCATTGTGGGCTGATCGAAAGGGCAGTTCGAAGTGGTCTTGAAGCAGATTTTCTCTAAGTACTGCACGCCGAGACCGCCTCTCGATCATGCGAGTGAGCCACCTGAGGGTGCATATCTCTCGCAAGAGGGCTTGGATGCTTGGGCGCGGGATACAAACGGCGCACCGTTTGACGAGGATACGAAGGAGGAGCTGCTTGAGTTTATGGACGTGACAGAGGACGGTGGCCTGACGTCAGTGATCCCTTCATTCCTATCATTTGCACGCGAGCCGATCACCGACACAAACCGGCACCAGATTTAAGGGATTTATGCAAGTATACCAGCTGCAAACCGAGAACGACGAGGAAGAGACGTGGAGGGATCTTGTGAGTCGTACATTCACGTGCTTATGTCAGGCCCTTGGCTGATTCGCCTGTAGTCCACCCACGGATATGACAGGACATTACGACTAGTGGCTACAAGACGAGAGGATGTCGATGTCGACCCGCGCCCTGACCCTGGGCCTGACTCTTCGTGCGCGATTTCAGCTTCATAGTCCCCATTTGCACGTGTTTATGTTTACGCAGGTCATAGCAAGTAAGGTTACATCTCATGAGCTGCCGTAGACCGACTGTCGTTACGAGCGCACCTTCGACACAATACTGTCTCGGTATCATCGCTGCAACAGGCGAGAAACGAGCATCCTTCCGACAGAACTGCCGATATATAGGCCGCATCACGAACAAAGACGAGATATACGACCCTGTACCTGTAATACCTCTCCCGGCTGCATAGTAAGCCAAGCCATATACCCTCTCGTGCCTCCGATGTCATACTCGAGGCGTCAGCTTCCATATCTCAACGTCGTCCCATTGATCCTTTTCCCACCGCACGCCGCCTTTCTCCATTGCTTTCACTATGCGTTTGTGGGGTATCCGCTCAAGTTGGAAGTCCCACGAGCCTCTGGCCTCAGCCAGGGAACGATCTATAAGGGAAGGGTCTCGTCTTTCCAAGCATATGAAAACTTGCGGGAAGCGTGCATCGGGTGAGGACTCCGCTGAACAGCGGCATAGACTGTGCAAGGTCCGGAGAAGGGGCGTGACTAGCTCTGGTGAGTAGAGCGTATCTGATGAGATTACGAGATCAAAAGGGGGCGTCAATGTGGTTGACTGCGACTCTAGAAGAGGTGTGTTCTGGCCGGAACGAGAGGCGATCCACGAGGGATGGTCCCACACCCATTGGTCAGGCGACACGGACCAGTCGAGAACGCGGACTTCGATGGCACCTGCAGTGGAGGGGAGATGTGCGCGGTTGCGGGATATGTTGGGGGCGAGCACGGGCTGGATGACATCGTCCAGGTCGGTAGCGATGACATCCCAGCCCATGGATGCAAGTGAGAGACTAAAGAACAGATAGAAGGACGGCACGGCGAGAGAAGATGTGTTTGTGGACGTCGAAAGCAGTAGCGGCGACTGAGACGCACGCAGAGAGACCTATGCCGCTTCCTAGTTCAATCGCCCGCGGACGGGGAGTGCCGGCGGGCGAGTGTACGGCAGAGGACGGGGCTTTGTATTTGAGGGCGTCGGCGAGGTAGAAGGAAAGACATTGCGCGCCGAGCCAGAGGCCAGTGCCGTTAGTCGCGCCGTTGTCGCGCTGTGCGAGGTGGAAGACCGAGTCTCTGAAGGGGTGCTCCAGGAGGGGAATGTGCTTTGTCTCGTGCGCGGGGCGGACGGCCATAGTGGACGATGGGCGAAGATGCACGCGGTTGCAATGCGCCCATCAACAGCGGGTGTGTGACGGGGCGTGACACGGCGTGACGCGCGGTGTCGCAACTGGGCGGAGAGGACGAGCGCGAGCGGTCTCCACGCTCCTCCTCTCCCGCAGCTCCCGCCGATCCGTCCTTGGTCCTGCTGCCTCGACAGCGAGGCAGGCGGTTGTACATCTCCTCATGAAGGCCTTCCTCACTCGTCTGAACCGTGGCCTTGCTGGCGGCGGTAAGGAGAAGCTTGACAAAGAGAAGGAACCGCCCAAGGAAAAGATACCCCAGCTCCCTCCCCTCCCAGCGTGGCCGCCGTCCCAGAACCCGACCTCTACGCCCAACTCAGTCAGCTCATACAAGCCACTGCCAGAGATTGCCTCCCGACCTCTACCCCCAATCGGCGAGCCTTCATCATCCACAGAATCATCTCTTACGACTACCCCCGTCGCGCCAAATCCTTCTCTTCCTGCCGTCGACACCAAGGAGAGCCTTCCCGCCGCTATTGAGCCTGCACCATCAACAGATGGTCATGAATCACCCTCACGGCGTCCGGCAGGCTCTTCTGACTCAACAGGCCGCAGCTCGCGCAAAACCGCCAATGGGACGACCAGCTCTGACGCGCAAAAGAAGGTCGCGTTCTTATCACCTCCACCGACCCCAGGACCCCTGCAAGACCGCGATCTTCCTGACGCGAGCACGCCCACTCCGGGCAATGCCACGGTCAAGTCCACCGTGTCGCGTTTCCATGCCGCGCACGGCAAGGAGACGCGTGGATCGACTTCCACTGCGGCGTCGTCCAAGACAGACGTTGCCTCCACGATCAAGTCTCACAAGGCCGCTTCCACGCGGACAGCAACATCCCCATACCCCGCCAAGGGCTACGAGGCTTCGCTACACCAGTCATTGCGCTCAGGGACGCCATACTCTCAGATGAGTAATACCAGCAGCCGGATTCTGGCGGCGCAATCGTGGAGTGAGGGTGCGGAGGAGGACCTCGTGTCAAACCTTGGCCAGAGAGAACGGACGCGGCAGGAGGTGTTATGGGAGATCGTTGCTAGCGAGGAACGGTGAGTGTCATGTTCGCTCACAGTCCCCCCGTACTCTGAACAGCGTTTGGCCGTCAGCTACGTAACGGAGTTGTTGAAGTTGAAGGAAACGTTCATTGAACCCCTCCTCCATCCATACATAACTTCGCCCGTCTCGTCGCCAACACCACTAGACTACTACGAAGACCTCGGACGAGCCGAAACCCCACGAGAGTCTCTCGAACATCTCCCCATAGCCGCCCGTTTTCTGTCGTCCCCAACCGGTGACCGCTCTGACTCTCCTGTGGGAAATACTCCTCGAAAAGAAGACAACCACCCCAATATCGACGGCGAGTCCATGGATTCGGCCGAGGAAGAAGAGGCGGAAGATCGCATGGGAGCCACCTTCCACTCCTCTAAGAAGAAGACGGTTACTATGTCGTTGGCGGCCAAGCACAACCATCCGCGGTCACCTTACGGCAGCACCGCGGCGAGGTCGGGGGCGAGTAAGACCGGTCTGCCCTTCCCGTCTCGTTCACACCAGTCGCTACCTCCGCCCCCTCGCGCTAACCTTATGACGTCGTCAACGCACTCCCTCGGGCGGCAATCCTTCATCGCCGACCGTGAGCGGGATTATGATCACTCTGTAAAGACATCCGGCACGGGCACCACCCGTGTACTTCGGAAGTTCAAGAAGAGTAGCTCCGGTCCGGAGAGCCTCATACAGGGTGCTGTTCCTCCAGCGCAACTGCCCGAAGACCTTCGAAAGTGTCTCGAGGTTATCGAGGGTGGTATTCTGGACGGTCACATACGTCTCAGCGAAGGACTGCGTAAGAGGTACGAGGATCAATATCCGTTGGTGCGCTCGCTGGCGGATGTGTTTGTGACAAATGTGCGTGTTCGACATTTTGTCACCATGTATCATTCCGATCTGACTTGATACAGTCACATATCCTGCACGGATATGCTACCTACGTTCTGCATCTCGAGCGTGCGCTAGAGCAAGTAGACAACGCTTTGTCGAACGCAACGAGCAAGAAGCCGAAGAAGCAGGATGCGGAGCAGTGGATAAAAGTCTGCCAATACCTGCATAGACTGGAGGTCACCGCGTCGGAGAAGGGCGAGACGGGTCTCGCGATCTCGCTCTCGAAGCCATTCCAGCGATTGCTCAAATACCCCCTCCTGTTCCAAAACCTCCTCTACCATACCGATCCGAGTACTTTCGAGTACGAGAGTACGCTGCAAATGGTCGCGGAGGTGGAGACAATCGTCCGGAGTATCGAGGACGAGAAGATCCAAAAGGAGGAGCGCGACAAGACCCGCGACGTCTTCGCTCGCATCGAGGGCCTCGACAAGGTCAAGCAGCTCATGGTCCCGAAACCGTCTCGCGTACTAGTCGAGGAGCGTCCACTCGTTGGCGTGAACCCGCTCACGGATCCGACTGCGAAGTCGAGTTCGCCACCCGTCGCGTCACAGAATCCGAAGAACGTCAAAGGCAAGACGTCATTCAAACGGTTGAGCGATGTACTGCAGGCGGGGAGCAACGGCGTCGGGGGCAAGAAGGATCTGTGGTTGGTTGTATTCAACGATGTCGTGCTGCGCTGTCAACGCACGGGCACAACGTCGCTGCCATTGGTCGCGGGGACGAACTCACGAACGAATTCGCTCCCCGAGCTTCAGGGCAAGGCTAAACACGCATCGACCGGCAGGAGGGGAACACATACCAAGCCTCGGAACCTGTACAAGTTCCTCAAGGTAAGCTGTCTGTGATTATGGCACGTCTCTGAGCTCATGATGACATCCAAACAGATCGAGACTTGGGATATTGGTGATGTGGTACAACCTCGAGAAGGCGTCGTCGCAATGGATGAGTGAGCCACAGTTACCTCTCAATTTATTGTTCATACTCCTGACTCAACCTCTACAGAGTCGTTAAGTCGAGGCAGCAAGTGCATTCAGGGGTTCAGCCTCGTATTGTGCCAATGCCTGACGATGACGACGAGCCCGCGAACGACTCTGACGACTCTGATCGCAAGAGTAAGATGAGCTTCTCGTACTGGGGTGCGGATAAAGTTACGCTCCAAAAACCCGTCGTCAAGCCGAAGGCGCCCGCATCCTCTGCTCCTCGTCGAACGACGACGCCCACAACTGCGTACGCCCGCGAATCTTCTGCTAACGCCAAGTTTGGGACACGACTGGTAATGAATGACCCTTTGCATGTTCCTCGTCCCGCAAGTCGGAGGACAGCAGCCACGCCGACCAGTCGCAAAGTGTCTGACGACAACCACTCTGTCAAGGTTACCATTACCCGCGAGCGCCCTACATGGGATAGCAGCACTCGCGCGGCCTCTACCCCCGTTCCCAAACGCTCTCGCAATGTCTCACAGACCAGCGCTGCCGCGCGTGTCACGACCACCCCGAACACGAAGACCCTTGGGTCCCCCGCTCCCTCGGAGGATTCGGGCGTTGGCTTCATCAGAAACATTGTGAACCAGGATCCTTCCCTCAACCGTCTGATACCATAGACTATGCTTCTATGGTTCTTCATCGCCGTCCCAACCATCACCGCATTTTCCTCTGCTCTTGTTCATGCACCTTTACGCGCATTCCATGCTTTTACGGATCATTTTACGACCAACTCAGTTCCATCTCTATGATCGCGCACGCGTCAGTTCCTGTCGTGCTGATATGTTGTTATACATCTCTCGCTTCTCGCACGCACACACTGTCCATGGTCCTCACACTGTGCATTGTTATTACATTGTCCGCTACCCCTTGTCGCCGAGTACCCATAGTTGACGATACCGTATCACTCCTTATTCTGTTTATTCAGGCATGCATCTCCGCTAATTATCGTTCGTCGTCCCATTCGGCCCATCCGCTCACTATCACCGTGCTGTTCGTCGTTGTCCGCTTCCGTCCACAACACCGCTCGCCTCTTGATATCCGATATCCTGCCACATGCCTCCAAGTTCGCCATCCGCCCCCCATCCGCCTAGTGGCCTGTCCTCATCTCTCACGGCATAGCTTCTGTCTCGTTGCCAACCTCCCATCGTTCCTCGCTCCCCCCCTGGAGTCGCCCATATGCACGTCATGACTTCAGGCACCCGGGATCTCTGAACATATGCATATACGCTCAAGTCCGGCTCGGTCGCACCTTCCCAACATGACACGCTCTTTATCTCGTTTGTTCGATTATAATACGGTCTAGATTCACCATGTAACAGTGTTACACCTTCCGTCGATAGCAACGGTCCTTCTACTTCTGCTTCTCTACTTCCTCGAGCCCGATCCGTCCACCGTCCGGGTGCAGATTTGCGAATGTCCGGTGTGGCATCGGTGATGTCGGTAGGAATCGCCGCATCTAACTCGAGGTCGCTTCGTCATCGGCGTACGCGGCGTTGTGAATGCTGACGCTCCGGCCGCTCGGGTCAGACGAGCAGCCCCAATCCCCACGGGGTATCCATCTGGAGAAGTCGCATGTGCATGAGAATCACGTTGGTGCGGACATGTCTCGGATCCTAAAGTAGACGTACCTGACGGCGGTCGCAGCGGCCGCGGGAGGGAACATACCTGGATCATGTGGGACGTGGAAAGACGGTCAGGGCAATGTTGTCTGGCACGGACGGAGGTAGGATAACGAGGGAAAACACTGACCGTCGAAAACCTCACGAATGAAGTACGCTTCCTTGGTGTCGGGCGTGTCGGTCGGCCAACGCTCGGCACGCTTTGCAAATGCCTCCTCGGACACGACGGACGCGGCATGGTCCTTCATCCTATGGCATGACGGCGAGGTGAGCGGCGGTGGAGCATAGCCGTCTAGACATGGCGAGGGACATACCCGTCGATCCACGAATAGCCCACGCCGTCGGAAAATTGCTCCTTCTGCCGCCAGAGGATTGACCGAGGCAGATACGGCTGGGCACCGCAGTCAGTCAGTCGAGGGAAGTGAGGAGTACCCCGCAACCTACCTTGCCATCGGGGGAGCAGTCAAATGCCTTCCGGATAATGTACTAGGATAAGATACGTGAGCCATAGAACACCACGAGTAGTCGAACAATGTACCTTCTCCATCTTGGGACAGCCATCCTGGTCGAATTCTTGGGACGAGCCCTTACTAAACATTTTCTCCTTCGGGTCGATGTTCATCGCAACCTCGAGGAATTGCTTGTCCAGGAAGGGGACACGAGCCTCGAGACCCCAAGCCATCGTGGACTTGTTGGCACGTAAGCAGTCTGCGGTGTGAAGATTTTTGACGCGCTTCACACATTCGATGTGGAACGAGTCGGGATCGGGAGCCGCATGGAAGTAGAGGTAACCTGGGATTGGGTTTAGGGATTCTGTAAGATGGATAGTACAAGGAACAAACTCACCTCCAAAGATCTCGTCGCTGCCCTCCCCGCTTAACACCATCTTCACACCCATAGCCTTGATTTTCCGGCTAAGCAGGTACATTGGCGTGCTCGCCCGCACTGTCGTGACGTCATACGTCTCGAGATGGTAGATCACATCAGGAATAGCATCTAATCCTTCTTGGACGGTGAATGTGTATTCGTGGTGTACGGTGCCGAGGAAGTGCGCCGCTTTCCTCGCAGCGATGAGGTCAGGCGAGTTCTCCAGCCCGATTGAGAATGAGTGCAGCTGCGGCCATGCCGTGATCGTCGCTACGCATGTGTGGGTTTAGGTGTAACTGATTGTGTTTGCGAAGCTGACGACTAGCACGTACCAGTCTCATCAATGTCACCTTCTCCCGGCGTCGGTGGGCCACTGCGCTGCTCCTGCAGTTTCCGTCTTCGCGCCTCAGCCTGCGCAAGCGCGACCTTCTCCGTCTCGCGCGCCGCAATCGACGCAATCAAGCTACTGTCCAGCCCACCGCTGAGTAGCACACCATACGGAACCTCGGACATAAGACGCTTGCGCACTGCGTCTTCAAGCGTCTCGCGCAGGAGTTTCAAGTCCGCCTTCGTCGTCGGGATTGCGGCGCCCGGGCCGGAACTCTCTAGGTCAGAGTTCCACCAGGAGGGGTTGAAATAGCGCGTAGTCGAGTTGTCGCGCGAATCAAAAACGTGACCGGGAGGGAAGGAAATAATTTTGTCGCAAAGGTCGGTAAGGGCCTTGAGCTCGGACGCAAAGAAGGTCGCGCTGGGCCGCTGAGAGTTCCAGCCCTGATAGAGTGTGGTGATGCCAATCGGGTCGCGCGCGGCGATGACGCGCGAGGGTGTCACAGATTCATCGAGAAGGACAAAAGAGAACATGCCATCGAGAAGAGGGCAGAGGTCCTTGTCAAGCTCGTGGTACTGCGGGCGGGAATAACAGGGGGAGGGGTGCGCAAGTAGGAGAGGGGTGAGCGCGAACGCGCGATACATAGTCAAATGGAGTCATAGGTGAAGTACTCACAAGAGGGATTATGACCTCGCAATCCGAGTGTGTCTTGAACTTATAAGGGGTTTTGAGCGTAGAGCGCAGCTTGATATGGTTGTAGATCTCGCCGTTGACCGCAAGGATGAGTTTTCCGTCGTTGCTCACGAGCGGCTGCGCGCCAGTGTCTGCTCGCGCGTGTATTGAAATGATGATAGTGATGAGCGGCCCGCATTTGTTCATACAAGCCCAGTGATACGTACCAACACCGACGATGGCGAGTCGCTCGTGCGCAAGGATGGTTTGCTTGCCGCTGTAGCATCCTGACCAGTCAGGACCGCGGTGCCGGATTTTCTTCGAGCACGCGATGAGCTTGGGGCGCTCTACGGCCGGGTTGTCGATGCCATGGGCGATGACTATTCCGCACATCGCGTTTCGCGTCTTGTCTCTGTAGTGTATGAGGGAATTGTTGAGGAGGTCACGGGTGTATGGAAAAGAGAGCGGAAAGCAATTAATGACTCGGACGAAGCACCCAGGCTGTAGTCATATCGCCCGCCACCAGATTAGATTGCAGAAGATCTTCGGCGCTCTGCCTACTTCCGACTCGCCTCCGAAGACTGCGTCGATTCCTCCGTCTTCCGACAGTCCAACCACGTAGAGCCAGGTGCTATTTTTTGCGGTCGCGGCCTGGCACGTGCAGACTACCTGAATTTAATATCACGCAGTCCCGTGAGGCGTGACAGGGTCAGATGCCAGCGATTCTCCGCAGAGAACTTTTCAAATTTCCACCTTCGCAAATGCCGTCTGGCCCCGGGGAAGCTGACAAAACCAACACGCACTGTGGTGTCGCTTTCGAAAATAATCGAACAAGTGTCTTAATTACACATTACACAACAAGTACAATCCGAACGCTGCCAGAGGATGGGCGATGGCGGACCCTCAACCCCAAAGGTGCAGAACCTTCTGGTCCACTGCATCATTGTAACGGCCGCCCATAACTGGGGTATTCGCAAGAATCTCGTCGATTTCTGCGAGTTCTGCTTCAGTCAGCTGTACGTTCGCGGCCGCAAGGTTCTCGAGGTTGCGCTTCGCGTTCCTGAATAACGAGAATTGGTTAGTCTTCGACAACGTTGTCTAGTAGACTGTAAACCCACGAAGAGCCAGGGATGGGGATAATGTGGGGGCCACGTGAAATAACCCAGGCGATTGCCAGTTGAGCAGAAGTAACCCCCTTGTTCTGCGCAAAGGCTTTGATCGCGTCGACGAGAGCCATGTTATGTTTGAAGATCTCGTCCCGGAATCGAGTGAAACGATGGCGTATATCACCCTCTGAATATGAGCATCGTGCAATTGAGCAACCACCTGACCGAAAATAATTCCTGGGGCCTACCAGGAAGATCGCTCGGACTCTTGATTGTACCGGTCAAGAAGCCACGACCCAGGGGCCTAACAGAGTCCATCTATGTCAGCGTAGATCCTCTTCCAGGACTTGAATCACAACATACGAATAAGCAGCGACGACAATGCCAAGTTCTTGGGCAGTTGAGATGACTTTAGAAGGAGTTGTTAGGTCAGTTCGACACTCGCCTTTCCCGAATACGTACCCTTCTTGGTCTCTTCTTCATACGACCATAGGCTCACCTCAATTTCAACAGCAGAGATTGGGTGAATCTACAAGGGATCAAACCATTAGCGGAACTCCAAAATCTCATATGGCAGAAGCCATACGGCGTGACCCTTCCTAAGCGTAGCCGCGCTGCACTCCGACAAGCCGATGTAGGAGAAGTGGCCTTCATTCTTCAGCGCGGCAAGGTTACTAACTAACTCTTCAACGGTCGTATTATCGGGAATGCGTGCGGGTTCGAAAAGGTCCATCTTCTTGATACCGCCCAAAGTCTTGTTGATAGTTTCAACACTACGGCGCAGGTTCTCCGGCCTGTAGTACATATCGATGTTGAGAGATAAATCGATAACAACCCAAGTCAGCGGCAGGAAGCCTGCGACTCACGAGCCGTCGGGGAAAATAGAATTAGCCTTGGTGCCTCCTTTGACCGACAGGAAGGTCTTCTCGGCATACTCTGGGTACTTGGCGAAGAACCGAGAGAGCATTTGAAGGTTGGCCGTGGAAGCATCTGGCCCGTAGAACTCGCCTAGGAGATGTGGCATCAGCGATGGCGACCTAGAAAAACCAACTACAAACAGGACCAACCGCTGTTCAGCATCATCTTCACCCCAGCAGGCATAGAGTCAACGCCAGCCTTAATAGCTTCGAAGGCTTCCTCATCGGGGAGAGGGTGGTTTACGTCTCTCCATCTGCGAGTCAAATGTAAGTCAATCAAAAACACTCCTAGCATAAAAGGAGTACAAACGTCATCATCATGAGCCCATGCTGACAGTAGCACGCATTTCAGCCAATCCAATACCTCGATTGAGGATTATCGTTTCAGCACTTACACCGATTCTACCGATAGTGATGGCAGAATCCCCAGTGCCAACGGTGACGGTGTTACTAACGGCCATTTCTACGTGGGGTGCGTTGCTGGTGAGAACCAGTGGGCAGAAGTGAGCGGGATGGGACAACGAGGAATGTGCAGGGCAAGTGCCGACGTCAGCCTCTATATATATGGTGGAGTGCACCCCCAATACCCTAGTGGGAGGCTTGTAGGGCGCTAGAACGCTAGGGAAGAAGCATATACCTTTACTGGTATAACCAAGTACTGATACACAGACATCGGCACTGGCAAGAGGCCATAGCTTTCGAAGCTTCCACCGAGGTCAGCCAATAACCAGCAGTTCAAACTTAAGGTACTAATATCGTCATCAGGCAACCATGCGAGTCATCTTCCCTGAGTACACACGGCCGCAACTCCGGCTTCATGCCGTCGGTACAGGCGGCAAAACTTCCTATACGCATCGCTTGTACTAACAACGCCGATCGGGGCTGGCCATGTAGCGTACATACTAGCAGCGCCGATCGGGGCTGGTCATGTAGCGTACACAGACCATGGACCTCCTCTCGGGCTTTGTGTGGGTCGCAGTCGGAGGTCTTGTGGGTCAAGCTGACGACGAGCAAGCTCAGAATTACTAGTGGAGACCCACCGTTTCTCGAGATACAGTGGGTTCGAATATAAAACGTAGGTAGGAGAACGAGAGGACTCGTTATGGCGTCTCGGAGATGAGCGCGAAAAGCGCCGTGAACAATTCTTGGGCGACAAACGCTCTTACTGCGATGTAAAACAGTGTAGGGTATCTAACGTGGCTATCGCACATCCTGAGCTCTCCTCGTAGTTGAGTGATACTGACTGCGACACCTCATTAGAACAGAGACTGCAACTCGCTGGTCAGTGTATACCGTCGTCAATGAATCGCAATCAAACCCACATACGTTTGGCCATTGTCTATGCTCAGTATAACTTCAGGTCATACGTGCTGCAGTGCGTGGAGTTTTCTTCGCAGACACGCCACACTTACTGTTAGATGCCTAGTTTTCTTGATATATCAGATTAACGGCGACAGGGGTAGCCGAAAGCTCAAGCAGGAGCGGCATGAGCTTCTGAGCTCTCAAGGGTTGGGATGAGGAATCATGCCATGGAGGTTGGAAGCAAAGGCGGATAGCCTGATCCGGGGCGCAGTCGATCTGGGTCCATTTCGGACATGTTGCATGTGCCTCCTCCTCCTGCCCTCAGTCATATCACATCGTCACATCGACACAGGTGGCACTAGCGCTGGGTACTGTAGGTATCCAATGGAGAGACTGCTACCCATGGCAAGTCCCTTCGAGTTTGTCGCCATTGATGTTAGGATGCGCATCCGAGAGGAAACGAGCGAGGCAGTGAGTAATACTGACGTCGAGGCGCGAGGCGGGCAACACGGTTCACAGCTAACCACATGTCTACGCCGCGGCCAGCCGCGAATGAATGGCGGCGACTCGGAAAGGCAGCGCAAGGAAAGAAGACACTTCGGGCCCTGTGGCGGTAGACACTGCAGGCACAAAGGCGTCGAGGCGGACATGAGAGCTGTGCGAATGACGGAAGTTACTCATGTGCATGAGCAGACTAGGACATGGCAGGCCGTGAGGGAAATGCAAGAAGGGACACAGCAGTCGCTGCGCCTGGCGAGGGCAATACTTGGGCGATGACGCTTATGGCACGTGCCTGGGTCAAACGAATCAGCATTCCAGCGCCAATGAGCCGACTCTCCGCGTGCTTTCAGGAGGAGCGCATCGGACAGTCCACTCTGTCCTCTCTCGACGCCTTTCTTCCGCCACTGCGTGCGCTTCCTTATTCTCCACCCTCTTCTCTTTTTGCGTTACGACCCTTTATACCACCATGCAGCGAGACAGGCTTGCAGCATACAGAGTGAGCGTTATGTTTCACAGTTGGGTTCAGTCGGCTGACAGTCACTTCCATCGCTCGACTATGCAGGCTGGTCAGCAGCAACAGCAGCAACAACAAGCGCATGAGATGACAAACTTCAACAATAACGGGGCCTACTCTCCTCCACCGATGGCCACCAACGGGAATGGGAGTGCAGGCACGATGGAGAACTTCTATGCCCAGGTACGCGAATGACCTTACTCTGTCGCATGTTTTGCCTCCGGCCACAACACGCGCCTTTCTATTATACACGGATATCATGAGCGTGCACTCAAGAGAGATGCTTTCTTACTATACAGGTTACGCAAATCCAAGACGAGATTTCTCAGTTCAGCGGGAACGTGACTCGTATACAGGAGTTACATGCGCGCACCCTTAATGCCGCGGACGAGGGCACACGCCAGCGTGACAGTGCGGTGCTTGACGATCTTGTTGGGCAGACGCGTCAGATTAGCAACAGTCTGAAGGAGAAGATTCAGAGTCTTGCCTCCTACCCCGTCTCTCGTTCACAGGACCAGACCGTGCGCAGGGATCAGGTACGCGGCCCTGTCACCCTTCATCCCGTTGCACATGACCTGATACTACACTTTGATAATAGACGAACCGCCTGCGCACCCGTTTTGTGGAGGTTCTCCAAACCTACCAGAATGTGGAGCGCGACTACCGGCAGAGATATAGGCAGCGCATCGAGCGGCAGTTCAAGATTGGTGAGTTACCTTAGTTCGTGGGCAGGCAACAATCAGATGCTTAATTCTGCACACAGTCAAGCCCGATGCGTCGCCGGAGGAAGTTGCCGCTGTTGTGAACGATCCGGAGGGTGGTGGCCAGATTTTCTCTCAGGCGGTATGTAGCGCGTTGTTGGAGTCCGCTCATTTCGCATGTTCTCATGATCAAGTTGGCAGCTGTCGAGGTCTCAGGAATACGGTCAGGCGCGCTTGGCCTATCGGGAGACACAAGACCGCCACAATGACATTAAGAAAATCGAGCGCACTTTGGAAGAGCTCGCTCAGCTATTCAACGACGTAAATGTTATCCCCCTAGTGCCGCAGAAATAGCGTTCACAGTCAACTATCATAGATGTCCGTGCTCGTCGCGCAACAAGATGAGGCTATCGACCAGATCCATACTGTCGCTGGCCAGGTGGAAGCGGACACTAGCGCGGGGTAAGTCGCCCCGGTTACAATCCCCTCGGTAATCTGGACACTCTAACCCCCTTTGTAGTCTGGTCCAAACAGAAAAGGCCGTTGAGCATGCGCGCGCAGCCCGCCGCAAGCGTTGGATCTGTTTTGGTATCACGCTGTTTGTCATCGTGGTCCTGGCCCTTGTACTGGGTCTCTACTTCGGTGTCGGCCCGGGCAAGCCTAAGAGCAACTAAGCTACAGCTACGGTTCATCTGTTCGCATATCCTGCTCCAGATCCCGTTACTTATATCCGCGTACTTTTCATGATACATCCTATGACCGCAACTCTGTGTCATCGCTATGCGCAGAGGGGACGCTTTTTCGACGACGATATGACCGCTCTTGTATTATTTTGATGTTACATATCGCACGCGACTCCCCATAGGCTATACCCGTTGCTCGCTACACCTAATACTACGCTTCTGCACGCTCAAATCCCATAAGGGATGATTCTCCCAGCGACTGCGTGTCTTCGCCCCCGGGTCGGAACGCTCTGCTCCGCTCCTCCCACACCTGGCGGTGTGACGGGCGTCGTTGTCAATGTACGTATAATGTCCACCCAGTGCCCAAACGCGATCCTGGCGTTGGTTCTGCCATCCAGTCCGGCAGCTTTTACTCAGCGTCCGCAGACGGTGGCTCATGCGGCCACCGTTTAAATATCTGTGGGAACGGTCCTAGAGTACGGTCCATCGCCCCCGCCCGCTCTCGATAGTCGCAACCTCGATCGCCAAAATCGCGAGCGCCGGGCTCAGCTCAAGAACGGCGTTTCAAGTCTCAGAAAACCCCGGCCCACTTAGTCAACGCTCTTTTTTGCGCACCCGCCTCTGACCATTCTACAGTCCCGACTGTCGTGCAGTCATGACGAGCCCCGCGGCGAAGTTCAAGCCCGCGCCCGAAGACGACCCGCTGCGGGCGTTTCGCGACGAGTTCGAGGTGCCGACGTTCCGCCAGATGAAGGCGACGAAGGTCGCCGCGGAGATCGGTGCGCACGCTCCACCCCTGTCGTCTTGCGGTTGCCTCTTACGCTCATCCTCCCCCTCTCTTTCATATGCCTCCCCCTACTTTGCGCAATTGCCTCCCACCTATTCATCCAACGGATGGATTTAATGTACGGTGAACGTGGTTTACTGCACGGCGTGCAGTGGATCAGCCCTGCACGTACCTCTGCGGCAATTCACTTGGGCTAATGCCCAAGCGCGCGAAGAAGCTCGTGCAAGAGGAGCTCGAGGCCTGGCAGACTAGGTGAGCATGCATTTGCTTCTCGACCTCGTGTGGATGTAGACCATGCATCCACGAGAACTTATGTACGTTGTCATAGGGCTGTCGAAGGGCACTTTGATCATCCTCATGGACGGCATTGGATGTACATTGCAGATTTCGTGCACCCCCATTTCGCGAACCTCGTGGGTGAGTGTGCTGTCTGCATCTTCCTTGCCGCAATGTGAACGCTAGCTTACCTATCTACCCTTCAGGCGCGAAGGAGTCTGAGGTCGCATGCATGGGCACGCTGACGGCGAACCTGCACCTAATGCTCAACGTGTTCTACAAACCCACCCAGAAGCGACACAAGATCCTCTGTGAAGCACGCGCATTCCCTTCAGATCAGGTCCGTTCTGACTCTGTATATGCCCACCCAGCCGTCGTACGAGCGCGAGTGTGTGATGATAACATCTCTTCCGACAGTACGCATTCGCGACGCAAGTCTCTTCACGCGGGTACGACCCTGACGAAGCCGTCATGGAACTCAAGCCTCGCGAGGGCGAACACACGCTCCGCACGGAAGATATCTTCGCGGTCATCGAGGAGCAGGGGTCGAGCATCGCGCTCGTCATCTTCCCTGGGGTGCAATATTACACTGGTCAAGTATTTGAGATCCAGAAAATTACGGCCGCGGCGCGAGCGAAGGTGCGCGTCTGCCCTGCCACCCTTATTCCCCATGCCTGATTGTTCCGCTCGTGAATGGTCTTTGTGGCCCGAGCTGACACCACTTTATTGTGTCGTAGGGCTGCATGTGCGGCTGGGACCTCGCACACGGGGTAGGCAACCTCGAGCTCTCGCTGCACGACTGGGACATCGACTTTGCGGTCTGGTGCACGTACAAGTATCTCAACGCTGGCCCGGGCGGGATTGCAGGCCTCTTCGTGCATGACCGCTGGGCGGACCTTCCCATCCAGTGCGTCATCCGCCGTTCTCCCGCCCCCAATGACTAACGCGGCCTCACCCCGCTCTCATTCGCGTCCGCGCCCGCGCCCGCGCTCGCGCTACGCTCTCGCAGGGAAGCAGGCTGGTGGGGCCACGATGCGGCGACGCGGTTCGACATGCCGCGGCGCTTCCACGCGATCCGCGGTGCGCAAGGCTTCCAGCAGTCGAACCCGTCCGTCCTCGCGACGGCCGCGCTGCTGGGCTCGCTGGAGGTGTTCGCCGCCGCGGGCGGCATCGCGCCCCTCCGCGCGCGCTCTCTACGCCTCACGGGCTACCTCGAGGCTCTCCTCCGCCAGAGCGCGTTCTTTGTGCCGCCAGAGCGCGCCGCGCAGGAGGGGGAGAAGGTGCGGGTGACAATTATCACCCCACAGGACCCGGCGCAGCGCGGGGCGCAGCTGTCGCTCGTGTTCCTGCCCATGGGGCGTGGCGTGATGCCGCGGGTGCTCAAGGGGCTCGAAGCGCACGGTGTCGTGGGCGACTCGCGCAAGCCGGACGTGATTCGGCTCGCGCCTGCGCCGCTGTACAGCTCGTTCGAGGACGTCGAGCGCGCGGTGGAAGTGCTCGAGCGAGTCTTGGCGGAGGTCGAGAGCGAGGGCGTACCCCCGCCTGTGAAGGACGAGGCGGGCCCGGTCGAGCAGGAGGTATTGGACAAGGCGGATATCGTTGATGGGTGAGGCGGGGCAAGAAGACGATAGGCATGGTATGAAGCGCAGAACGATCTTAGACGAATGTACGATGGGTAATCTTGTAGTCAACAATACTCAAGGGATTTTCTTGGCATGCTATGGAAGTACATTCGGGACTATACACGGTGATCGTACACCTCATTTCGGCGTTCTGCTCGCACGATTCAATCGTACAGGGGAGCTTACACGGCGTTCTAATGAATATGCCGAGTACAGCAGGGTGATAGTCAGGATTCCCGTGACCCGGAAACAAAGGCGAAGGGACTGACGTGACTGCTTATGCTTCATCGCGCTGCGAAGGTTAACGTTAGGCATCCACAGCCTCGGCCGCGGCGAGGTCGGCAAGTATGTAGTCGGCCACAATGCGGGGGTAGACGTCGCCGCTCAGGAGCTCGTTGTGGCCTTCGTTGAGTTCGTCGAAGCTCTTCTCCGCCTTGGCCCCCCGGCCCAAGGCAATGCCAGCGGTCTCGGCGCCCTGCTGCTCCCGCGGCTGCGCGCCAGCCGTTATCTCGGCCAGGTGGGCGTACATGGATTCGCTCTGGAGCTGGTCGACGAGCGGATCGCCCTTCGAATGCAGGACGAGCCAGCGGACGTGCTCCACGCCTGCGCGCAACGGGTAGGTGGCAACGTTAAACTCTAGGTAGGACTCGCGGTCGCCGAACGCGTTGGCGATGAACCAGGCGCGGTACGTGGGGAAGGAGCGGAGGAGGGCGTCGATGTCGTAGATGCCCTCGGAGAAGACCGCGGCGCGGACGAGGCGGAGAAGCTGCGGGCGCGGTTCGAGCTGCGGTTCGCACGAGTCGAGGAGGATGGAGGCGAGGATGTGGGCGGAGCAGCTGTGGCCGAGGACGTAGAGCGCGCTCGGCGGGGGCTGGGGCTGGTCAGGAAGCGGGCCGGGCCATGTGGAGAGGAAGTGGAGGCAGCGGAGGACGTCGCTGGCGTGGGCGGGATGGCGGACGTCGGGATGCTGGGCGGTGGTGAGGCGGTAGTTGGGCACGGCGACGGGGAGGCCGGTCAGGCGGGCGAGGGTGCGGGCGAGCTGGACATGGTCGGCCTTGTCCTCGCTGTGGGGCGGCGCGAGTCAGCGTGCGGGGCGAGGCGGGCGAGGCGGGGGAGGGCGGGGCGAGACGGAGAGACGTACGAGCGCCAGGCACCGCCGTGGACGAAGACGAGGAGAGGACGAGCACTGGACGGTGGAGTGGCCGGCGCGGGAGGACGATGGTAGTCGAAGCGGTGCGCGTCGTCTGGCCCATACGCGAGCTCTGACATCGTCGTCGCTGCTCACTCGGGGCCCGTGACGTCATCGCGCTGCCGGCTTATATACCGCAGCCCCCAGCACGGGCGCCACAACATTCCTTCCCCTACCTGCCACCATGCCTTTCACCGGCTCCGACATCTGCAAGATCATGTTCGTGCTCTCTCTCGCCTCGGTCTGCCGTGCCACAGCTGATTTCCCCATCTTGCAGCTTCGCGATCCTCCTCCCGCCGCTCGGTGTCTTCCTCGAACGCGGCTGCAATGCTGACTTCCTTATCAACATTCTCCTGGTAGGTCCCTCCCAAAATGTCATCCTTGACTGCCACTGACAACGCTTTTCAGACGATTCTGGGTTACATGTACGTTACATTGCAGGAACACAGTATGCTCATTGACTCCGTATTGATCCGCTGCGCACAGTCCTGGGATCATCCACGCCCTGTACATTATCCTCAAGTATTAGGGGAGGCGTCCAATGACCTCCCCTTGTCACGATCCGGCATGACCTTACGCTCTCATGACGGCTCCGGACCCTTTGTACTCTGGACACCCCACCTTTTACATACAGCTCCATGTAATTGATACCCTTGCGCAATGTATACACGCCGGTATCGAGGACTCCCACACCGTGTTCATATCGGTCATCCGGAGCGTCATGCCTGGACGCCGGAATTGGTAAGAGCGCACGGCTATCGCTCACGGCAGAAGGAACGTGTAGATGAGATTACTCGTACAGTACGATTTCGTTACTTCTATTCACCGCTCTCGATCGCATGCGTGATAACAAGCCCATGTCCGTTACCTGTCGATGTACTAACACCGGCACTCCAGTCCCTTGGGTGCGCACGTCTCCCACACCCCCGCATCCGCCGTGCTCCTCTTCGACACGGTAAGGATCTTGCGGCTCACTAGCACACGTGCGCCATGTGGCGAGTCGCCGAATCGCACGTCCGTGCATGAAGTGACTGCCACGGCTGGGCCGGAGTTCCGGGTCAAGACGTCATTCCTATGAGCGCGCCGGGACCGGCTAGGCGGGTGGTTCGCTCGACGACGCCTCGCTCCCCGTCTCGTATTCCTCGCTGCCTTCGTCGCTGTCGGACTCCGCGGGGGCTTGGGCTGCCGTAGGCTTGGCCGCCGTTGGTGCTAGCGCTGGTGTGGATTTCGAGGTTGGTACGGACGTGGACGCAGGAGTAGCGGGGGCCGATTTTGGGGGCACGTCCTCGTCGCTGTCTTCTTCACTCTCGGTCTCTTCCTCGCTGTCCTCTTCGCTGTCTTCCTCCGCGGCTGGCTTGGACGCCGGCGGCTTGGGTGCGGGCACAGCCTTCGACTCAGGCTTGGGCTCATCCTCGTCTTCCTCTTCCTCACTGCTCTCCTCGCTCTCGCTAGCCTCGTCAAACTGCTCAATCATCTTCGCCCCAACCGCCCAGGTCCTCTTCATCCCCTCAAGGAACGCCGAGCCCGGCTTCGCCGCGTGCACGCCCTCGCCCCTCGCCGCACCACTCGCGTGCCACGTGCGGATGTCATCCTCCTCGACAAGGTCCTGCTGGTACAGCGCCGCGAGCACTTGCGCGAACAGCGCTTGGCGGTCCGGCGGCGCGCCCGCGCAGTGCTGCTGCAGCGCCTCGATAGTCTCGACCGGGTCCACACCCCCAATGCGGTCGATGAGCGGGCCCCAGCGGCCGACGTAGCGTGCGATCTCGTGGCGCTGCGCGACGACGGCGCCCGGCACGGGCGGGATGAGCGGAATCCGGTCGACGATAAAGCCGACGACGGCTTCGCGCACACGCCGGAGGGGGACGTTGGACGCCATGCGGAGGGTCTTGAGCTCGACGGACGCGTTCTCGACCGAGTGGTTCTCGGCGAAGGCGCGCTCGAGCGACTGCGCGACTTCGGACCGGAACTCGGTTTCGGCCGCGGCGGAGGAGAGGGTGTGGATCGCGGAGGTGTGCGCGGAGGGGTCGGCCGCGGAGAGGACGGAGACGGAGGTCGCGGAGGAGGTGCGCGAGAGGGGGTGCATGGAGAAGGAGGACTCTGTCTCGGTGTCGGAGGCATCGGTTGTCGAGCCCGAGTCGGAGAGTTCGAGATCAGACGCGTCGTCGCCTGCGCGTGTTTGAACTCAGCGTGCGTGTCAGTAGAAGGATGAACGCTCGTACCTATCCGCATGAGCCTTTGGTTGTTGTACGATTCGCGCTCGTCGAGCTCGTCCTCATCTTCTGGCGATCCGTGTGGCCAGACTAGAGCATTTGAATCGCGACCGACGATCGCCG
Source organism: Grammothele lineata (assembly GCA_002150815.3). Taxonomy (NCBI): domain Eukaryota; kingdom Fungi; phylum Basidiomycota; class Agaricomycetes; order Polyporales; family Polyporaceae; genus Grammothele; species Grammothele lineata. The sequence continues at coordinate 28,851 of NDFF03000005.1, forward strand.
CTACATCCTCTTGGTCTGAGATGTGACCATGACCCGGTGGTCAGCGACGTCGCGTAGGCGGCCACAAAGGAGAAAACCACGTACGAGCCTCCACCTCCTCCAAGTCTGAATCGTCATCCTCGTCATCGGCGTCGGAGTCGTCATCCGCAGCCCGCGCAGCGAAACCTCGCGCCGCTTCGAGACACGCTCAAAGTTGCGCAGCTTCGCGCCTGTTCCGATGACGACACCGTCCGCGACGAGGCAGCCTTTGGGAATGTGGCAGTTGTCCCCGATGCGCACGTGGGTACCGACGATGCTGCCTTCGACGACGGAACCGGCGCCGATATGGGTGTCATCGAAGATATACGCGTCACGTAACGTGACTCCGGGCCCGATGGTGCATCGTTGGCCGATGACAGAGGCGTGTACCGAGGCGTTGGCGGAGATTGTTGTATGCGCGCCGATGAGAGTGTTGTTTCCGATTTTACACGTCCTGGAGACCGTAACGTCAGCGATGGTGCTAGGAGGATGTACGTTGCGGCTCCGACGCACCGTGAGAGGCTGACCGAATTGTCCTTCGCGATGTACTTGTTTCCCCGCAGGTGTTCGTAATTATGGCCGCCCGGGTGGTTGTCGTCTGGCACGAGCGGGAACGTCCACCTCGAGAGGATGTCCTTGCTGCGCCGAGAAATCAGCCAGATGTGATTGACCCGGCGGCCAATCTTTCACACACCTAACCGCGTCGTAGCTGCGCGTGTCCGCTACTCGGGCGGCGTAACCGTCCTTCGCGACGTAGCAATAGATGTTCTTCATGAGAAGGTCGGACGTGAGCACCCCGTATACGAAATCTCGTCGAATGTCGCCGTAGTCGAAGTTGTCTTGGAATAACGACGGTACCTGAAACGCACCCGCAGTTGTCAGATTCGGCCTCGGTATTGTTATAGTCCGGCAACACCTACCTCGACGGAGCAAACGTCTATCGAGCAGTCTATGAGATCGTTGCGAATCTCGACTTCGGGATGCTCGGCAAGGATCTCTCTGGGGATGTTGACATGCGAGCTGGCTGGGTACCCAATAACAGGCTCGTAGTGCAGGCATTCAGAGGTTCCCGGGTCAAGCACGTACACGCCTGATTCCCCTCTTGACCTGAAGGAAGGTCAACGCTCGTTATTTACCCGTCAACATCACATCGAGCATACGCGGTATCTCCATTGTGCACGATGTAGAATTACGCGCAAGAAAAGGGTAAAAGGACCACAGCTCACCTCGTCCTGTGCGCCGCACCGCTCTCCTTGACCACCATGGTCATGATTGCATCCTTGTTCGCACGGCGACGCTCCTTGTGCGCGCGCACAACGTCGTCAATCCGTACGGAGCTTACGAGGTCGCCCGTGACGAGCACAAAGTCGGACGTGATGATCTGGTGCGTGTAGATGTCTCGCATCGCGTCTCCCGGCGAGAACGTCTCTTTTGCGGTCACGATCGGCACGATCTTGAGGCCCGTGCTTGGCTTGGACCATTTTGAATCGCTGGGGTGCGGAGGGGTGGATGTGTGCGGGGGCGTAGGATGTACGAGAGGATCGAAAAAGAGGAGGAGGGCGGGCGAAAAATCAGGCAGAGCGGGGGGAACGAGTGAAGCAGCGGTGCACACCGAATGGCAGCCTTGACCTGGTCAGCGTACGACCGACAAATGACGAAGATCTCCTGCACACCAGCGAGCGCAAGACTTTCAAACGTCCAGTCGAGCAGTGTCGCGTTACAAATTGGGAGCAAACACTGTGTGGCGGGAGTGAAGGGGTCAGCGCGCGAACGGTGTCGTAAGGAAACTGGCGGGACACACCCTGGGTTTGCCGACGGTCAACGGCTTGAACCGTTTGTTGAAGCTGTCGGCGAGGATGACGGCCTGGAGGACCTCGTCCTCTTCTGCAATGTCTTTTTCTTTCCCGGAGGATGACTTGGGAGGCATGGTATGGTAGAGATACAGATTAGATGTAATGGATTGAAAACCATTATTTAATCGCCGCGCTCGCCGCACGTTCGCATGCAGCATGCATGAAGTGACTCGACTCTCGATCACATGCGCGAAAACGCCTGTCACCCTCCTCATCCAAATACCCTCTTTTGCGAGCTCGACCGCCGTGACAACACACATCAAGGGAGTAAAACAACATGTGTATTCAAGGAAAGACCGAGGCGTAGGATGCCACACGATACTCATGGCCGTATCATCGCCCACTGCCACAAAGGACAAGAGCTCATGATTACATAGAACCATAGAGACACACGCGAGCACAATCCAGTGAGACAATGAAAGTGGGTATGAGGATATCGGATATCCTGTCGACATTAGGCTGAGTAACAGCGGATGAGGACGATGTAGGTATGGGCGTAACTCGTGAGGGGAAAGCAAAGCAAGACCACATCCGTGTCGTAGACTACCATAGAAGAGCGCGAATGAGATGACGGGAGATAAATCCACTATCATGGATGCGAACAGGAGGAGGAATACCCAGGACGGGATCGCAGAAAGGAGTCGAGGGAGGGAGAGAATGAGGCATCAGAAAAGGCGCAACTCGTCACGGTCGTAATAAAGTAGGAGGAACATTTTCAGACCGCGCTTATGCAGCCGCAGCGACAACAGGAGCCGCCGGGGGCGCCTCGACCTTGGGCTCTTCTGAAGGAGCCGCCGCCTCAGCCGCAGGAGCCTCCGCCGCCGGGGTCTCAGCAGCAGGGTTCTCGAGAGGCTCCACTGGGGTCGGCTCCTCAATCTTCGGGGGGTTCTCCTCGACCTTGGGAGGAGTGTTGTGCTCCGCCTTGGGCTTCGACTTGAAGAACTCGCCAACACGCGCCGAGAGACGGCGGCTGACCTTGACCTTCTTCTCATCCTTCTGAAGCTGGGATCAGAACAACAACTGTAGGTGTAAACGCTTTACGGCTTACCTTCTCCTCCTTCTTCTCCTCCTTGGGAGCCTCAGCCTCCGCAGCAGGGGCCTCAGCGGGGGCAGCCTCAGTGGCGGGCTCAGCAGCCGGCGCCTCAGCAGGGGCGGCCTCGCTGTCAGAGACCGTCAGCTCAACGTAACAGGAACCAATATACGGCCCCACTCACGTCTCCTTCACAGGCTCAGCAGGCGTCTCCTCCGTCTTGGGGGCCTCTGCGGGGGTCTCAGCAGCGGGCTCCTTGGGAGCCTCCTCGGCCGCGGGAGCGGCAGTCTAAACAGATAAATGAGTGTCGTGCGTCGACAGCCATTTTGTCCAACACACCTCTTCCTTCTTCTCAGTCTTCTTAGCGGCCTTCTCCTTAGGCTTCTTCTCCGCCTTCTCCTTCTTCTCACCCTTGAAGGGAGCAAGGAGCTTGGCGAGGAGGGAGGGGCTCTTGGGACGCTCCTCCTTCTTAGTCTCAGCGGCGGGCTCAGCCTATGGAATGGGTCAATACGCCATGCTACAGTAGTCAATTAAAACGACCTACGGGCTTAGCCTCTTCGGTGGCGGCAGCGGGCGCCTCCTCGGCCTTGGGAGCCTCGGCAGCAGCCTCCGCGGCGGGCGCCTCAGTAGCCGGGGCAGCCTAGAATGGAATTAGTATCGTGACCTTGAATGCTCGCACGCAACCCGATAAACTCACCTCCTCCTTCTTCTCCTCCTTGGGAGCCTCCTACAACAAGACGGTGAGACGGGAAGACAATACAAAGAACGTGAAACATACGGTGGCGGGCGCCTCAGTAGCAGCCTCGGCGGGAGCGGGAGTAGCCTCGACCGCAGGAGTCTCAACGGGCTTGGTCTCCTCGACGGGGACGGCGGGGGCAGCGGCGGTCTCAGACATTATTGAAGACTTAGGGGGATCGTGAGCTGTCGAATAGAGGTCAGACGACGCGACTCAGCACAACCGAAGGAGACAACGAGGTGCGTTGCGATGAAGAAAGAGGTGCGGGCGACAATCAGAATGAAGAACGAGGAACACGACACGTACAATAGTGGTATATGGGAAGAGAGCGAGGGCTCTGTGGCCTTGCTGGCGCAGGGAAGAGGAGAGAGCGAGAGAGAAAGAGAGATAGGGAGGAGAATAAACTTGGCGGGCGGCGCCCTTCTTATCCTTAAACAGCCCGCACAAACAAGGCTAAACTAAATTTGGCGGGCCCATGTCCTGCTCTTCCCAATTCAGCCACGCGTCCGTTCTGTTGCGACATCTCGATCAGAGATATCCATTTAGCCGGATCTGCCTCTCGCCCACCCTCGTCACCGCGTCCGGCTCGTCAGGATGGGCGCGCCCGCGCGCCCGCGAGTGCGCCGCGGCGGGGGCGGAGGACGCTGTGGGCGGGGAGGGAGGCGGCGGGGGGAGCGGCGGGTGGGAAGACGGTTCACAAGGTGACCAGAGTGAGCTGATCTGGGGCGAGCCGAAAGAAGGAGGGATCCCGCTCGCGCGTTCCGGTGGTCTAGCGACGATCGGGAATCATGTCGTTCTGCGACATGCTCCAGTCTCACAAAGACCGCTCGCTTCTCGACTCTGCTGCCAGCCCAGACCGTCTCCGCCGCGCCCGCCGTCGGCGGGGGCCCGTGCGCACGCCGCCGGGGACGGGGCGAGGACGGCGGGGCGGGGGCGCGAGGGGCGGGGTCTGAAGCTGAAGAGGCCTGTTGGGTCGGGTGAAGTAGTGGACCTATTCTTTTGCGGGCAAGCGTCGGAAGCCTGGACGGCGTCGGTGTGACTCGGCGTGAAGGGGGTGTTTCACATTCGCATCCTTCCGCGTGGCAGGCGCCCGTCCCCGCCGCCGTACGTAATCACAGGGAGCCCTCTCGATATGGCAGGTGCGCGGTCGCGTCCGCACGTAAAAGACTTGTCCCGACCTGCGCCCCGACGCGAGGCCCGCCCGCGTTTGCTGCCGCCCCGCTCCTCCTCTCCCCTATGGGCGTCTCGCGCGCCTCGGCTCCGGCACTCGACGCCTCGTGTCGCGCTGCTCGTCCCCGCCTCCCAACGCTGCTCTTGTTCTGGGCACAACAAAGGCTATTATGGCTCCCACACCACTGCTACGACCTGCGCCACTCCACTTATCCAAGGCACAGTACGCAACGTGCCCTCCGGCCCCACTCCCTGCACGACTTAAAGCCCCATGCGTCCCCCAGCTCCCCGCAACTCCTACACATACTCACGCGCCTCTCGACGACTCTGACGACCACGACTAGCCATGCTCGCTAAGCTCGCGTCTCTTTTCTTCTTTGTCGCCTTCCTCCTCCTTCTTCTCGTATCGCTCTCAGTCCCTATCATCAAGAGCCTCTACCTCTTTCAGCTTTCGGCAGACGCGTCTTCCTCTCTTCTAGACTCCCACGCGAGTGCCTCCGTCCGTTTCGGTGTGTGGGGTTACTGCAGCTCCGATGCCGACATACAGTGAGCCCTTCCTTCCGCGCCCGAGATCTCGTGAGCTTCCCGTCTCATGCCCCCGTGTCCCACCAGGATTGTCGGCATAGATCACGATACCGCCGGACAGTGCTCCAAGCCCAAACTCGGATACACCTTCGACTCCGATGTGGCTCAGGCCCTTCACGTGGACGATGTAACCGACGCCATCTCGCAGAGTCTCTCCGCCGCCCTGGTCCTTCACGTCATCGGTATAGTGCACCCATGCTAGCGTAATACTAGAGTCTAACCGCGCTATCTCCCGCAATCCAGACTGCATCCTCGCCTTTCTCGCGCTCGCGGCGTCTTTGTTCGTCAGGAAATGGCGTCTGTCCTCGGCCAGATTCGAGCACTACTCGCGCCCGTGGTTCCTCATCACGCTCGGCGTCGCGCTCCTCGCCGCCATTATGACGACCGTCAGCTTCATCATCGATCTCGTCTTCGTCGCCGTCGTGGACAACAAGATCACTGATGAGGCAGACGGCGCCGTCCATCTTTCTCGCGGCAACGCGGTACGTCCGACCTGTCTGCGCTTCATCGACGGGCGTCGGCCCCTGACCCTCGGCGATATTCCCAGGTGTGGATGACGGTGGCCGCCGCCGTCTTGCTCTGGATCGGCATCAGTTTTTCGTGTCTTGACATGTGCCGCGGACGCAGGTTCAAGTCCGTGTACGTCGCGCCCTCCCCGTCCGGCATTCGCTCTTCACTCCCGCTCACCGGCTTCTTTTGTTTTCTAGCAGCACGTATTGACCGTTCTATGGAAGCCTGGCTACATACCCTGCATCTACAGGTTCCAAGGACCGTTCGGCTAGTTCTCAGGCGGTGGGTGATACCCGATTGATGCCATCCGCATGGACTGTTCTTTGCTTCTCCGGACTTTTGCCCGCGTGCTTCTCGACTCTCCGCGCGCTCCCCTGGGATGGGCCCTCCGAGTCCCTGGCACGCGCAGGCTTTGGGGTGCTTGTTTCCATTTAGCCTTCAAGGCTTCACGTCGTCATTGACTTCAGCTCCGGCCGTCCCCTCCCCCCTATGCGAATAATTGTCCCTTCGTGTCGCCGGTCCCAGCCTTCCGTGTATCGCTAGTTCTTATCACGTTCCTTTGCTGTATCACTCAGACGATGAAGAGCGTGTCCCTGTGTTGTAGCACCATTATCGCAATTCAGTTGTGGACTGATTGACACGGACACGCGGATAGCGAGGCTTGTCCGCCGCCACGGCCGGATACCCGCGCCGTCGGACGCGCGATAAGCGCTTAAACGCAGTCGCATGATTCTTCGCGACTTCCAAGACCTTCGACAATGCGCCCTAAACATGTGCGTATCCGTTGATTGCACGGCTGTATGTGAAGCCACAGCTAACAGCAACGTTGTTAGTACGTTGCTCAACGTTCGAGAGGGCTCGAGGGGTACGGAATCACAACACGATATCCTATAACGTTCACTTTCTCACTTTCAGCATGCGCACGTGCATATTCCGCCCGTGCCGTTGTCGCCTCCAAGCGAACATATATCCAAGGCCTCATATGATCGCCTTCGAATACGAAATCTCAATCGTACGCTGCACGAGTGTTTGTTCGGACCATGGTGGTTTGCATACCAGTCGTTGCATTGACCATCGAAGCTGCTCTTCGAAACCATAGTCACATTCAATGCCTGCTAATATAAATCTGAAGCTTGGGCGTTCGACGGGAAATGGTCACTGAGGTCAGTGTCATTTTAGTGAAGACCCTCCAACAGGGTGTTCGTCGTGCTCACAGTCTCTAGACCCCACGCCGGCCCCGTTCTTCCCCCTGGGAGCACTCTATGACCATCCGGGAGCGTTTTCGTCCACACCGAGACGTTCCAGGCAGTGAACTCCCCGTTCACGTACGAGCTGTGGACCACACCTGGCGTCATGGGCCCTCCCATGCGCCTCATGTCTCTCAAAAGGAGCTTCAGGATCGCTCAGGACGAGATCAAGCCCGGCGAAGGGAGATTCATTCTCATGGACGGGCAGACGTACCGCCTCAGGCAGCCTGGCAAGAAGGATGTCCAGTTCACCGTGCCGATCTGCTGTGAAAAGAGGCGGTGCCCCTCACCGATCACGGTGCTGCCAGTGGATGCGGACGTTCTCACCCTACCCACTCAGCTTGACGAGTAGATGTCGCAGACCTTAGTTGACCTATATGTACCACCATAGTACACCCCCACAACGTGTGATGGCAATGTTGGTGTGCGTGCTCGTACAAGCACGGTTATGCATCGTCTTTGTGAGAGTCTCTTCCCTGCGCGCCTGCAATGACGTCGTCGCACCCATGCAACCTCGAGTGGCTACCGGAAGCGCGAATTTGCCAGAACATCAAGCGCACGTAACGTATGCCCTACGATAACTGGAGATTCTGAGACACCTTGGGTAGGATCTGGATAGGGTCCTCTGGCCTTGGCCTCCTAGTGGCGCATGGGCACATGAGCCCGCGGCTTCGCAGACGTGCTGCGTGCGCAGCACGGCAGAGCTGCTGATAGAATGGCGGCCAGGGGAGGTCGTCACCACCCATGATAATAACAGCAGGACAGTCAATCTAGACCCGACTATACCTTCTCGGGCAGCTCAGCAGTTCGTGCAGCCCGGCGGCTGCCTCGTTTAACAAGGTTTGCGAAGCCGGCTGCCGAAGCCTACAATGAAGAGCCTCCGTACTGAGCTAGCACTGCTCAGTTGGTGGCCTTGCACACTGGCACCCGCAGCTAGCCCTGATGACCACAAGCCTTCGTACGGAGAGCTTTCCCCGCGGCGCGTATGCCGAAGTCGCAACGAGCTTGAACTGCAGCGTTATGTCACTATCGGGAGTGGAAGCCCGAATTTCCAAATGTCTGCTCAAGGAATTCGAGAACGAAAGCCAGGGGCCTGAAGCTTCCCGTGTTGGCATACACATACAGCCTGAATCCTGACTACACCAACTGCCTGTAGCTGTCGCATGTCGTAGCGATGAAGAAGAGGTCACCCCCGCCCCCAACCGAAGGAAGCACAGTATAGGCTCTCAGGCTCAGGTCGAGGCATGCTACCTCAGGAGGTCCTCCCCTACTTGACCGGTCGCGTAAGAGACGTACATGTCGGACGGAGCACAACGGCGAGCTGTTGTCGCCTTTCTCGTGTCAGCACAAGTGCCTGCGGTCGTTCCAGTACTTAAGCGGACGCTCTAACAGGGGCGGTATGTTCCTGGGCTTGCGCCTGAACTCGCGCCTGCACCTGTGCACGCGAGGGGACGCGGAGCCCCTTCGCCTTCATCCGCCGCCGCTTCATTTCTGGAAGAGAAACAGCAACACATGGTCAGCACCATAACAGAAGCAGACAATAAATGGGGAGAAGAGAAGGGTAGAACGCCTGTTAGAGAACACCCTAGGCGCGCAACAGGGCAAAGGTTAGAGGAAAGAGACACGAGCTCGAGCTTACCTTCGAGGTAAGGCCTGTCCTCGGCGTCGTCGAACGTAACCGGCGCCGCGTCCGCATCATTCGCCTCGATGCCGTCCCCTTCCGCGCCCGCAGTATTCGCATCGTCAGCCTTCGGCTGCTGCTTCGTCCGGCGCTCGACCTTGAACTTGGCGACGTAGAAGCCGTCCATGTTGTGCACATGCGGGTAGAAGCGACGCGTAAACGCAAGCTTGTCGCTGAAGACCTTGCCGCGGTAGCGCGTGAAGCCGGGCACGCCGAACTCGAGTCCCGTCTCGACAAGGCGCACGTTGGGACGTTTGCGGAGGGCATAATCGACAACGGCCTCGTTCTCGTCGACGGTGACAGAGCAAGTCGAGTAGACGAGGTACCCGCCCGTCTTCGAATCCGCTTGCACGCTGTCGATCGCGCAAAGGATGAGCTGCTTCTGCAGGTGCGAGAGGAGCGCGAAGTCGCGCTCAGACTGCAAGTCGAAGCGTATTCGTTGTTAGCGTCGGGTATGGATACCTGGAGAGCTGCTGACGTCACCTTGTTCGTTTTGACACTTGCGTCCTTACTGATGACACCCGTTCCGCTACAAGGCGCATCGAGCAGGACCCTGTCAAAGCCACCGATGACCTTGGGGAACTCGCGACCGTCATATGAGCACACGACGACGTTCTTGCAACCTAGGCGGTGCACGTTTGCAGTGAGACTCTTTGTACGCGCCTTGTTGGCGTCGTTCGCGAACACCACGCCTGTGTTTTGCATCAGGGCGGCCATGTGTGTGGTCTTGCCACCCGGCGCCGATGCCATGTCGAGCACACGCTCGCCCGGTTGGGGCGATAACGCGATCACGGGCAGGAACGAAGACGCGGCTTGGAGCATATAGTGACCCGCAAGATATTCGGGCGTGGCGCCGATAGGCACGCTACTCTCGAAGACTTGCAGGCCGACATTTGTCCACTTGCCGATGGGTTCAAGGTTGACGCCACGGTTAATGAGGGCTTGAGCGAGGTCGCGCCGTCGGGTGCGGAGGGTGTTTGTCCGGATGGTGACCGGTCGAGGTACTTCGTTCGCCTCGAAAAACTCGATAGCCTTATATTTGGAGCAGACGTTAAACTTATGTCATTCGAGACAACGAAAAATACGTACCTCAGCGACAGGAAAGAGCTGGAACAGCTTCTCCGTGAGGAAGTCATTGTAGCCATAATAGCTCGCAATGTCGGAGATGAGCTGTTGTACATACTCGGATCTTGACCTGGGATCGACTCAGCAACAATCCGTGAACACCATGATAGCGAACACACCTGCCCTTCGCCGCACGTTTCCTGAAGTCGCCAAGCACCCGTACACACTCGCGCATCCGCCTTTGCACTGTGTGCACGTCTGGCCCACCGGTTTTCTTCTCCTCTTCACGTTCCTCCGCGGTAGGCAGAACGAACCCTTCACTCTCTTCTTCACCTTCACCCTCCTCGTCCATGTCCACATCGTCGGCATCACCAAGATCGTCGCCGCTCTCTTCTCCCGCAAGAACAGCCTGCCGCATCTCTTCCGCGTCGAGTTCCGCTTCGCGTGCGGCCTTCGCATCCATCGCGCGCGAGCGTGCCTCCATATTCTTCATCGTGATGGGTCCATCCTCTTCCAACTCGTCCTCATCCGACGATGCGTCCGACCCAGTGGGTATAATTTTCAATGGACGGTCTTTTTGTTTTGACTTGCTCCCTTTGAGCTTGACCGGGAGGTCGGTTTCATCTTCATCGTCAGAGTCTAGGTCGAGTTCTTGGACGGAACCCCCCAGCAGGTCGTCACTGACAAGAAAGATGTGGATGGGTGACTGGAATCGACGGGCAGCATATGGCATGACCTACTCATCGTCTGCCTGCTCCAGATTGAATTCATCTAGGTCGCCAACGAGGTCTTCCTCGTCGCTGTCATGGAATAATGACCTAGTGAGCGTAGAGTTAAGGCTTGCGAATAGAAATTCCACGCAGGCATGACATACTTAGCATGGGCCTTGAGATCCTCATCGTCCTCTACATCCTCCCACCCCTCATTACTCCCTGCGCCATCATCCTCGTTAACGAGCTCGATCTTCTTTGAGGACTTCGTCTGCGATTTTGCGGACTCGACCTTGGCCTCTCCCTTAGAAATGCTCTTCTCTTTCCCTTTCGTTAAAGAGGTTTTGGCAGGCTTCATCGGACGGCCGTCATCATCCTTCGCCTTTTTCAAGGGCCGCTTAGCGGGAGTTTCGACCCCCTCTGCTTTCCGCTTGCCAAGTTTCTTCTGGGACGGTCGTTCAGCGTTTTCTTGGACCACAGAAAAAGGCTCCGGATCGCTTTGCTTATTCTTCGCGCGCCGTCCCATGATATTGTAGAAGGGTGGAAGATAGGAGACTGAGCTAGAGCTCAACAAGCAGGCGGCGGAGAGGAAATTTCAAGCGCCCGGACAAGAAATTCGGTCAGACGAAGTGATCGGAGGTGTTTGAACATGTTGACGATTCATGCCGAAATAGGAAAAGGGACATTCCATAAAGACCACTGTACGGCTTCACCGGACCGTTCACCTATGACGCTAAGCGGGGTTGGAGTCCTGGACGCTGAGATGGCATATTGACCAGATCATCTCCCCACCTCTCCTCGTCGTGCGTTCCTTTTGCGTTCGACCACGACCGTTTCCTTCCTCCTCCGCATGTAGCGATGCTGCCCACTCTGCCCTCCCTCGTTTCTCGCCCTGCCTTTAACGCAGTTCGCAAAGCCCCCTGCGCTCTCAACAAGTCATATTTTACCCCTACGAACAACTTAGGGTTGAACATCAGCAGGAGTATTGCCCGTCGACCATACGTTCACGTTTCTCGTACTCCACATCTTCCCGCTCCCTATCAATTTGAACGGCAACGATCATGTGGTGTAGAAAAAGCAAAGTTCACCGGCTGGGTCCTCTTCAGATTTGCCTCGGCTGGTTTCGGGGTGGCTCTCGTTTTCCTGGCACCTCCCTTCATTTACTGCGACTGTATGTCTTGTTTGACTTATCATAGTACGTCTCCATTTTCATCTCATAAACAATTTCTTCCATCCAGCTCCGACATTGGAACACGCCCCTTCCACGACCAGTGTATCCCCATGTCAGGATGGTCAAACACCTAACGCCCCTATGTCGACACCCCTGCCCCCTCCCCCACAATCCGCCGTGAATTTCTATGAGCTGACGTTTGGCACGGTGTGCGGCGTATGTGCTGGCGTTTTCGTGAAAAAAGGAGCGAGAGCTGTCGCATTCGCGCTAGGCGGCGTCTTCGTGCTTCTCCAGGTGAGTAATCCTACGCTTAGCGCAGCAGACCGCAGTGACTGATATGGTACCCGTGATCTTGTAGTATTTGGGTTCCATGTCCCTCGTGCGCATAGATTGGGGCCGTGCTGCCAGCCGGTTCGAAAATCTTTTTTACACCAAGGATGCCTCTGGCGTTTTGAGGCCGCCCAATGTGGGCTCCCTCTTCCGCTGGATCCTCAATTTCTTGACGGCCGACTTCCAGCCAAGAGCTACCTTCGTCGCAGGGTTCATGCTGGGCCTTAGGGTCGGGTAATGCCAGGACAAACGTGATGGCGTGTAGGATATAGATACTCATTCGGACAAGATACTCTACAGATCTTCATTGTACATGTTCTTTGCAAACCCCTGCCTGCCCTTGGACGACGGCATGAGTCTCCTTGGATTATTAAGAGGACTCCGGCGTACCTGAATTCAATTCTGAACAAAACTCTTAATCTGACCTATCAGTTCCGGATTGTCCACGTCACCACGCTTATATCCATCTCGAGCCTCTTGGGCACGAGCAAAGAACTCCTGGAGGACGGGCGGCAGCTGTTGGTAGTCGCCCACTGCCGTCTTGAGCTGATTCCTCTCCGCGTGCCACCCTTGTACACTCGTCTCCTTGAACACACCCTCCGACGTCTTCGCGAACAGCCTGTCAATCTTCTGCGATGTGGTCGGATGCGCCACGCGCCACGCGTTCATGAACGAGCCCGTGTCCGGAAGGCGCGTCGCCGCTTCCGCGAGGGACATGAGCGCCGCAGCATCGCTTGGCTGTAGCTGCAGCACACGGCCGCGCGCATCGACGGCGACGTCCGGGCGGAAGACGGCCATGGTGAAGCCATCAGGGTCCGCGGGCGCGTTGAGGAGGACAGCCAAGGCGAGCGCATCGCGAGCGGGGGAAAAGGAACTGGCGTCGGGGTGTGGTGTGGCGCGGGCATGCCACCCTTGGGCAGACGGGAACGTCATTGTGGTCTTTGGCGATGTGCTGAGGGGCGATCTGGCGTGGAAGGGGATTGGGGAGGCGCCGTGACGGAGAAGGACGTATGCGCCGATGAGGGCTGTGAGGGCGATGAAGAGTGACTTAGCGGTGGGAGCCAGGTTGGCACGAAATGGGAGGAACGGAGCGGTAAGTGGAAGAGTACGGCGCAGCGTACGTGGTCAATATCACAGGAAAAGAGGCGATGGATGCCAAGAGCTCGACGGGCGGACGTCCATGCGTAGCTTTGCATGTGGCGCGTCGGTAGACCATGTGTAAATTCGGGATCTGTCGTCATAGCGTGTTGACCGAGACCGAGTCACCGGCGGGCACACCTCACATGGTTATCTTCAAGGAATCCGACTTGTCACATGTCCATGGGAGGACAAGACACATTGTGCTGGTGAGTTGGAAGCTGCATACGACTCCAGGAAGCAAGTAGGGTGTGGCGTCGATGTACAAAATCCACTGGGCGAGCGCTGGAGCCGCCTCGTAGCGAAAACGTCGGGCGCTTATATGTATGCGCCATTACCAACTTCTTGTCTCGTGTCCCTACTAATTCCGCCAGGCTGTGGATCGACCCTTCGTCAATCCACATCCTGTCCTGCTGCACATGATGACGCTGGAAGGCCGTCGTCTGCACGCAGCACAAAGGTGACCCTTCGACTAAATCCATTGTCGTGCTGCATGGATGTTGCTAACTCCAACCCACAATTTATCGTCAGTCCGCGGCCCCAAGGTTTGGGACGCCGTTACACGTACAAGTAACCACAGACTAGCTCGGCATCCAGCAGAGTCTCAGACGCACCGCCTCCGCTCTCACAGCTGGTCATTATGGATCTGGGGAGAGACCAGTGACCGCCGACAACTACGGCTCTGACAGCGCGATGACAGGTTCTTCTGTCGGCACGGACCTCACTTCCGCGCGGGCCGTCCTAGCGGTCTATTCGTATCCCTTCGGCTCTAATGCGCTGAGAGGACGACCAGTAAGCCTTTCTCCGCACACTGCGGCGCCGTAGGTAAGTCCGCCGTAACTTATATTGACGGTCCGTTCTCAACAATACACTTACCGAAGAATCACATCATAGTACCCGTTCTCGCAGGAGGATCGACTATCCCCGTACCTGGTAACTCTCCAGAATAGTAGTCAATCCGCTTGTTTAGAACATCCAATCGTGACTTCGCAGGTGCCGTTGCCTCGCTGTTCGGCCTGCCCTTGGCGGGCGTATCGCTGAGATGCCTTCGACTGTCATGTTTGACTGACGGGCTTGTGCTTCCTCCCAACGCTCATGTTCAACCTTACAGCCACCTTCGCCTCGGTGAAGATCTCCGCTGGAACCATACCCGCTCTTATATGCCCCGATTACATCCGAGCAGTCAGCTCTCACAGTTGTCCTTATATACGGCATACCCGTGGAAACTAGCGACGCCTTTTCTCTTTCTCTGTCGCATATTGCCTAGAATGTCTCTAACAACGATGTCTGTCCAGGCGACTGCCGAATATTGGTACGCCACACTCCCCTCATATACCAAGGATTCTGATCAAATCGTCCACGTAGGACCTCCTCTGTCCGATTTAACAATTGCTGGGCACTCGCTGGGTTCAGTATGTGTCGTATTGTCCCGCCAGTCCACCAATGTAATCATGTCATGCGCAGCGATCCTATTCTACGACTATCTGTTGACCTTCCCAACGGAAGTAGAGCATTTCTGGAAGTCAGGCCCTAGATTCTCTCCCGTGTCAGTCCTGTTCGTCGTGATCAGGTATTATGGCGTCCTCGGCAGCATTCCAATGATTTGGGAATATCTTGGCGAGGTTCCGGAACGGGTGAGTGAACTCCAGTGTCAATGCTTCGCGCTTGATTGACTTTGGGTCTAGAGGTGCGAGATTCCCCCTATTCAGCTCATCATCTCAAGATGATCAGCTACTAACAGTTGTCGACAACTGCAAACCTACCACCAATCATTCGCCATATCAATACAAGCCATTGTAGCGAGTATGTAGGGCTAACACTCGCCGCCGCCCGTACTCAATTTGTCACAGTAATGCTCCTCATCAGAACATACGCCGTGTATGACCGCAGCAAGCGGATCCTCGCATTGCTACTCATCACGCATATTGGAGGAGGCGTTGCATGCTTCGTAAAGCCCCTATCGGCTTTAACGAATGGCGCACTGACTGTACTGTCAGATCTCCATCATCACCACTAAAAGCCCAGTGGAGGAGCAAACTGTAATTGTCTTGCCATTCAGGGTTGATGGCTGCGACCTTTCTCTATCCTCAAACCAGTGAGTACACTGCATCGCCATCTGGTCGACATTCTCACTACGGGTTTACATCAACCACGCTCTTACTATAAGAGCACTACGTAGGTGCATACTGATATAAATCCAGGCATTGTTTAACCATCATCCGTTGAACTCTCAGACCTTGTGTTAGCTTGGACAGCCATGCTGTGGTTCGACACCACAATTTTTACGCTGACATTAGTGAAAGCGCTGCGGATGCGTCGTCATTTTCCGGGTGGTTTGCTGGAGGTGGTTTTCCGAGATGGTGAGCGAGCGCGAATGCCACGTCACATTGCGCTTCTCGCTGATGAATTTACCCGTATCCGTAGGTACCTTGTACTTCGCGTTAGTCCACCCTTTTGGATGATCTCTTCAAGTGTGCTGACGCAATCTCAAGTATCATGCTAGTGTCAAACGTGTCGAATATCATTACATTTGTGGTAAATGCTTGGGACCCATTCTTATGAAGTGAGCTGACAGAAGTGTAGATAACGCCTGTACGTGTATTCTAGACAGCGGCATCCGAGTGATAAGCTGAAATCCCTCGAAAGGCCGGCTCGCCCCTCATGGGATTAGAGACAACGCTCACAAACGTGTAGGTTCTGTGCCTGCGCTGATGAACTACTTTAGCTCTGATAGCTTTGATACAGATTCTCGATCTCGCTCACTTCGCGCCTCATTCTCAATCTTCGCGACCCGAAACTCCGGCGACCGCGGCGTCTTGGCGAGACTGCACCCCCCACAGACTTCGTCTCCACCATAGCTCCGACGTCTTCCATTATGCCCGAATTCCATCATACCCTCACGGCGATTGAGTTATCACAGACCACGGCGAGCAGCACAGGTACTGCATGTACACGGTGCCAAGGACACGAGGGGATTGGATCTTCCGTTTTTCCACCCGTCTGAAGCTTTTTGTGGTGAATGTCTCGGTCACCAGAACAACCTGAAAGTTGGTGCCTTTAATAGTCATATCGTCTTGTCAGAGTCACACTCCGTATACATCTAGGTATGTGCCTCCCTCTCACCGTCTTTCCCGCTTGTTCACTGTTCTTTGTGTAGCAACTGTATAATGCCATTTTTTGAGGCTAGACATACTCTTGATTGTTTCATTCCTTTGGACAGAACATGCTTGCGTACAACGACTGTCTTCTTGAGTCTCAGTCTAGTTGTACACTGGCGATTGCTGATTAACCGTAGGTCGGGCAGGGATTGTCGTTACGTCGAAGGTCTGAGTCATGGGCGTTTGCTCTCCCACGCGGACAACTAATCTCGACACCGTGCATCGATTCCCTCAAATCATATTCGAGCTTAGCCCTCAGCCACTCACAGAGCTGCTATAGATTTCCCTATGTCGCGCGATTTGTATGAGAACTCAGGATCGCAGCGCACGGACAATGTTTCAAGCCAGCCAATATGTCCACATTAGTACTTGGAAGAAGCTCTTCGAGAGGTGCTGTGCCATTAGCTTTGTTCCGCCGAGCTTCGTGTTCTGTCAGGTACGTGTGGGAGCCCATTCATTGACGATACCGCGAGCTCAACGTTTCTCCCACCATTGACAGGGGGCACCGGTTCTCGACCTTTCAACAAGCGATTGATCCCGAATTGGCTACGTCTTTGACAGGGATTGACAGATCTGCCCGACAAGGATTCCATCGCTGTCCACCCTCCGCTATCTTGCACATGTAGTGTAGCTATAGTACGTTCTTTTGTGACTCTTTCGTGTGAAAGAGTCATAATTATGCAGGCGGGTGCACATTCGTTCTTCATATCGAGCCTACTAATTCGCACGGCAGGATTTGGTGACTGTAGGGGGCCTTGCCTCTTGTAGGTTGTCGCGGTGGGCATCTGTGGCTGTATAGGCTGTCCACGTTATGCGTGCCGGTAAGATTGGAGAAATCTCATGAGGTTCAATACGCATGGTGAAGTACGCCGTGTGCTCTTGGTTCACCGTGCTAACAGGCGCCCCGTTGACTGTGCTGTCACAGTCTACGAAAGAAGCAGCTGTCAACTTATGTGATCGACGCGTCGGCGCGGCCTGGTGACCCCGCCGACAACCCGCTGTCTCGCAACGGGTGCTTTCGGTGCCGCCACACGCGTTGGAGTGTATACTTCACCAGAATAATGGACACCCTTATCACTATGCGACGTCGTGCGCAGTTTCCCACTATCCCTTGTTAAGTCATATACGTGGCATCCACCGAGGAGGTCTTGTCCTTTCCTCCCCCAACCCTCCTGTCAAGTCAAGATGTCCACGGTGACAGAGGTAGTGGAGGCATCAGCTGAATATTGGTTAGTCCCATTGCCTTAGTGTGTCCCCTTTCGCTTACGATCGTACTTACCCGAGAAGGAGTTCATCTGTTCGGTTCAACAACTCCTGGGTCGTTGCCGCTCTAAGTACGTGCACAACACTGCCGAGTTCCATGTTATCTGGGACTTAATCCGATCTCCTGATCCGCAGCGATCCTCTATTACGACTACGCGTTAACTGTGATCACCGAGATAGAACATTTCTGGAGGACTGCCAACGTTTCTTTGGTCTCAATTCTGTTTGTTCTGAATCGTTACTATGGCCTCATTGGGACACTTCCCCTTATTTTCGAGTATCTGGTTAACATTTCTGAACATGTGAGCGACTCGACCTATTCTCTTGTTAGCTATCACATTGATGGTGTTTTCTAGCGGTATTACGTCCGCATGGCGTTCTGTGCAGTACGTGCTTACACTTCTTGTAGTTGCCGTCAACTACAAACGTACCACGAAGGTTTCGCAATATCAATATCGGCAATTGTAGCAAGTATGTCTCGTCCACCCTCCGTGCCTTTGTTTTCTGATCATTATCAGTTTTGCTTCTCGTCCGGACGTATGCGCTCTATGATCGTAGTAGGCGTGTCTTATGTTTGATGCTGGGCACACACATTGGCGGGGCTGTTGTCTGCGCGGTAAGTCTGGTGCTTTAATTGTGGGAATGTACGACTTCTGACGGTCGCCCCAGATAGCCGTATTCACCACAAAGAGCCCCATAGAAACTGTGACACCCTTACCATTCCGGCATAGAGGTTGCGACTTGTCTCTGACGAATAATCAGTGAGTGCAATGGTGAGAGAGGTACAGTCAACTGAGCTTACTTTCCCTGCAGAGGAATACGTCAGTCATGACTTGTTCGAGATTCTGGTATCAGAGACGAGGCTTACGATTTTGCAGACCTCGCTTTGAGCTGGGCCGCCATGTTGTGGTTCGACACTACAATATTTGCCTTGACTCTATTCAAAGCTTTCCAGATGCGCAGACGATTCCCCGGTGGTTTACTCGAAGTAATATTCCGGGACGGTGAGCGTCTGACATGTCACTGAAATGTTGAGTTCGCTCATAGGGTCCGCATCATAGGCGCTGTCTATTATGCGTGAGTACTCCTTCTGGGTTGTTAGATGATGTTCTAACGTTCGCTTCAGCATCATGGTTGCATCCAACGCAGCCAATATCAGCACGTTCTTGGTCTGTTATTCCGTCTATCGTGTACCGGCACTAGCTGACCTTCATTTGCATCGCTTAGATTACTCGCGTATGTATTAAGGATACGCCTTGCGCTAACCTCTGCTCATAGCGAAACTCACAGTCTGGCTCGCCTCTCAAAGGGTTGGACACCACCCTCGCGAACGTGTAAGTTGTAGGTTTCAATGCACCGTGTGCAGCCCCTAACGCTGCTATCAGGCTAGCCACGTCGTTAACCTCCCGCCTCATCCTCAATCTGCGTGACCCCAAGCTGAGGAGGCCCAGACAACTCGGAGGACCGAACTGCGCGCCCGAGGCTGCGTCCACCACCGGCGCGCCAACAACTTCGGAGACGGTGGCTTTCTACGCCACTCTGACGCAGATTGAATTGGGAGAAAGCACTGCGAGGACAACCGAAGATCAAGTGGTAGGGGTCGGATTCTGAGATACGTAGGTTCGAGTGTCGCGATTCGCGGATCGGGTTTAAGTATGCCTTTGAGGTTAGGCTGCCGTACTAGGAAAATCATCATAGGATACGTAAAAAACCATCGACGTGCCACACACCGCCGGAGACTTGGAAGCGCTCTACATAACAGTGTAGCTAAGAAAATAGGGAAGACAGCGGCTGCATGTAGTGGGCGTCATGAACACGTCTGTTCTCGAGAACGATACGTCTGGAGCCGGCGGATCTTAGGGGAAGAAGTGAATCGATATAAGGACAATCGGAGTTCCAAATCTATTGCATCTCCGAAGCCCGTCCGATCTCAGGTTTCAGCCCAGCTTTCTGAACGATATCAGCCCTTTCAATTCGTTCAACTTTACCTGCATCGAGGCCCCGATTCCCAGGTATGCAGGACCAGGCCCGTTCTTCATCGCGCCATGAACGGCCGACTGTTCTTCCCCGCCAGAATCCAGTCCACCGCAGCATGATCTGCCCGCAGGAATTTGCTCCAGAATCAGTATCGGACAGTCTTCTTGGATGGCCCTTGGCGGGCTCTGTCAGCGACTTCATCTTCTCAAGCAACTTGAAGAAGACTTGATGTTGTACAAAGGGTAGACAGGTCAGTGGTTCGTTACCTTGGATAATAGCCACAAGTTGTGCGGCGGCGTGCAACCGCAGTCTCGCCCGCAGTCGTCACATTACAGTCACCGTCCGTGGACAGCGGACGGATGGAAATGCGGCCCATGAAGATCACAGTGAAAGGGGACGGGACCAGTGCCATTGTACCCGCTCCAGGGACCGCGGCTCCTTTTTGTGGAAGCGCACGTCCGAGCTCTCATACAGCCTCGCATCCTAGCCCCGCGTGGTGAGCGAGGAAAGCTTAGTGTTGGCCAGGCGGGTGGGTGGAAGAGCTTTCGGTCGCCACGGAGGACATCCGGTGGCGGGGACAGCTCCCATGTTTCATCGTGCTGCTCAACCTTGGTTGAACATGACTTAGGGCTCGGTCGCGGCTTGCGATATTTCGGGATGTGAGAGCGCAAGAGGACCGCCATTGACCGATGTGCCTCGCCAAGTCGGGCCCGAGGATGTGGCTGTCTCCTTGAATGGCGAGCCGCACTCGCCGTTATTCGCGTCCGTCGGGGGCTGGGCTCGGCGTCCGCGCTCCCGGGCCCGCACCGAGCGCCCGCACGCCACGCAACGTATTGCGTGTGCAGCCGTGGCCGAGCGGACTCAACGAGGCGGTTGGGCGGAGAGAAGATCCACTCTACCCTTGCAAGCCATCTCTTCGCTGTCAACCGCCATGCACCCGTGCCCGGGCCACGAGAAGCCATCTCCGCCGCGGTCTGATATACCTTCGGTCTGCATCCTCTGTGGATCCCTCCTGACAGTTCTTCTCCCCCACTCCAGCCGCGCACCGCTCTGGCGCAGAGGCCCCCGCCATGGATGCCCTCCAAACCACTGCAGAGTCTTTGTGCGTTGTCTCCTGCCCAAATGTTCTACGAAATTCACCAGTTTCCAGTGTCTCCGCCGTACGCGTAGACACATCTCTCACGCTCGCTGCATTTTGTGAGACGACGCCGCTGGTCCTCTTCGCCCTTCGCGACCTGACATTGCACAGCTATCCTCTATTACGACTACTTCCTCACCATAACGTCCGAGATCGAATACTTCTGGAGCCCGCCGTCGCTATCTCCCTCATTCGTGCTGTATGTCATCAGCCGCTACTTCGGACTGCTCGGCCCCATCCCAGTATTCTTCGAGTATTTCGGCGTATTTCCTGAACAAGTGAGTCTGTCCACACTCGACTCTTACGATTGCCCTACTGATGTCGCTGGTTGATAGCGGTTAGTATGCTATTTCTCATCACCGTCGTAGACGTGTGCGTCCCTGTTTGCAGGTGTCGGCAACTGCAACTATATCATCAGATTTACGCGATCGTGAGCCAAGCGGTAGTCGCAGGTGATTGTCGAGTGAACGGCACCTATCCATCCTCACTCATAGAAGTCCGGGATCAGTGCTACTGATCCTCCGAACATACGCCTTGTACAATTGCAACAAACGCGTTTTAGCCCTGCTTATTGGGATGCATCTTGGCGGCGGTATACAGTGTCTTGTCAGTTGTCTTCATTGCACTGCAATTGCACCGCCATCTGCGTCCGAGCATTCGCTGACAGTTCTTTGGATAGACCGCTGTTCTCACCAGCAACAGCCCGTTGACAACGGACACCCCACTGGAATTCCAATTCACCGGATGTAATCTTTCCCTAACCAAGGACCAGTACGTATATCAACCTTTGGTCTCGTCGCCCATTGCTGCACAGCGGGTTACTGAGGGGCATGCTTGGAACGCTCTAAAGGGGCATTCGTGAGTTGTTCCTTCTCGTCTATAAACGGGCTAAAATGACACGCCATAGATCTAGCACTCGCATGGAGCGCCATGTTATGGTTCGACACAACGATTTTCGGTCTCACATTTGTCAAAGCCATTCAAATAAGGAATGAGATATCTGGAGGGCTGCTTGAAACCATGTTCCGAGACGGTTAGTACCTCATGCAAAAGTACGCGTGGTAGACTGAGGTTCACCTGATCTTTCCCTAGGAACTGTTTATTACGCGTGAGCAACTCCGTGAAGTGCACGTGGTTTATCGACGTTGATGAGCGCCGTACAGTATTTTGGTCGTCGTAAACGTGGTTAACATCATCACCTTCCTTGTGCGTATATCTTTAATCCTTGTCTGAGCACGGAATAACTGTGTATCCTATAGGTTACGGGCGTGAGTATCTCCTGGAGATCGAAGTTATCATTAGATCAAAGCTTGACGAGGCAATACAGTCCGATACGCCTATGAAAGGGATGGCCACCACCCTGACCAACGTGTAAGTCAGCAATGTCGCATACATAGCTCCTGGTTGGCTGATAAACCCTCCTAAGCCTCTCGGTCACGCTCACATCACGACTGATGCTCAACCTGCGAGATCCACAGATACAGTTCAGACGGCGCATGGACAGGACGAGTCGATACGAGGGCTGGTCTACGGGGCAGTTCAGCAGCAGGATGATGTCTTTCAGACATCCAACATTGGCTAACGACACTATCACCATGGATGACATGAGCGGTTCCGACCTGTCTGCGCCGACTGAGTCTATCATCACCTCAAAAGTATGACGTCTTCCCCAAGGAAGCAGTGTACCGTATCTATGGGTGAGTTGCCGGTTCCTGGGAGGCATGGAGTTGCTAATGGTCACCATGATCCAGTGTAATATAGGACGCGAAGTATAGCTAGAATAGATGGCGGCGCAGCAGTAGGCTGCGCTTTGGCGACAATAACTCGCGCAAGCTTCTCGTTCGGATACCCGGGGGCTTCAAGCTCTGGTGCTAACGCTGATGGCAATAATTGTGTTTGGCCGCCATCTGTGCGTTGAGTACCAGTAGACACGAATGATGCGCTGATGGCTACGCACTTCCAAGTCTATCCTTGGGTGAGCCGGTTGCTGATGTCTTGGTTGAAAGCCGGAAGGTCGCGATTTTATTAGGAGATAATTCTGCGCCGGTGCGTCACGTCATGTCTGATCGCTTGCATCAGAAGTTCGGAAGCCCTCTTGGATGTGCCGACTGCGGCCGAATATTGGCGAACGTTTACGGACCTGAGGAGGACTTCGTCGGGTGAGTCCCTTCGCTCAGCTCCGACTACATAGGCAGAAGGATAGCGAATGAACAGGTCGTGTTCTCCAGGAAGGTGCTTGAGGTGCATAGTGAATATCCGATGATGTCGGTGGAGGACACAAGGCGCATCAAGAGGAGATCGATCTGACGAGATGTTTGTAAAACCAAATTTCCGCGTCGGGCCGCGGATATGAGTCGCGTGGGCAAGCACCGGAGACCGGTCCTAGAAGTTCTGACTGTCCCACGCCGAGGGTTGATGCAGATGTGTGTCGTCTCCAGGTCAGAGACTGAGCTTGCGCACTTCTTGAGCCTCTGTTCCGGGCTGCGGTGACGGTCAACGTTCAGGCAACGTTTATGCAGGGAATACTTTAAGACTCCTGGGTGGGTCCTGTGGTCCGCGCTCTCTCGGTGAACCGCTGCCTCCCTCCTAACCCGAGGACGCCATGGACTTGCACAAACCGTCCGCGGCGGAAGTGGTCGGACTGTGCGTATGTTTCGCTTTTGGAAGCATCGGATACTTTCGCTGACAGGCTCCCAGAGCTGAGTCGATGCGTTTGAACGATAACTTGGCGTCCGCCGCTTTTGGTGTGTCATCTTTACTGTGGTCCCTTGCAAGGGGTCTTTGGCTTATGGGCTCATGTACCAGCGTTTCTCTATTTCGATTACGTCCTCACCTTCGACAGGGAGGTCGAGCACTTCTGGAAGTCCGCGAGGTTCAACCTGGTGTCGTCTCTCTTCGTTATAAATCGTTACCTCGGACTGCTGGGACCCATACCGGTCATTTTCGAATATTTTGTTCTTCTTGAGCCTCAGGTGAGTGCTCTGTATCTGTTTCGGTCCACGATCCGACTTATGCGTATGCAGACGTACGTAGTACACTGCACTATCATTTCATCCCGGACCTTAACCCGCTGCTCCAGTTGTCGGGATATGCAACGATATCATCAATTCTACGCCCTAATCAGTCAGATGGTGGTCGCTCGTGAGTACGAATCGTCTCTGCTATAGTTCAATTCTTCATGCGACACTAGTGCTCCTAATTTTGCGAACACTTGCACTCTACCCTCGCAACAGAAAGGTGCTCACAGGCCTTGTAATCGAGTCGGCTATTTTAATAACCGTGAGTAACACCGTACTTGCGCGCACACGTCAAAGCACCGACTCTCAGCTCTTTAGGTGACGCTTGTCGCCAATTTCAGTATGAAGAATGCCTCCTTGGCCCCAACTGCGTCTCCGAAAGGGCTCAAGATTGGCTGTATTCTTACTTTGACGGCTGCCGAGTAAGTCCTTCAACTGCCTCGATGCCTTCGTCCTGTTTCTCAGCCGCCTATTGCAGGGGTTTTCGTGAGTTCTTTCCCTATCAGTCATCATGCAAGTCTCGCTGAGTCGGTTATCATGCCTCAAAGGTGGTGCGGTTGGATGGATAGCAATGTTCATCTTGGACACTACTCTGTTTTTCTTGACGGTTGTCAGAACTGTCCAGATGAGAAGGCATATGCACTCTCAGGCTTTATTGGTTATTCTCTTTCGTGACGGTGAGTAAGGTCACGTCCGTATCCCTAGATGGGACTCCCTCTAACTTGTGCACACAGGGGCTTTATATTACCTGTGAGCAGTTCTTCCGCTCCGCTCGTTCCATGAGCTGAACACAATCGCAGCGTTCTCGTCGCAGCACTTCTTGTGAATATTATGACCTTTATTGTGAGTCTCTGATCAGCCCGTGAGAGTTTCAAATGCCAACGACCTGACGGGCCTACAGGCACCCGAAGTAAGACTTATCCAACGAGACCCGCCGGTAACGTATGCTCATCGACTATACAGACAACAGGTGCCAAAAGAGGACTCGCGACTACCTTGGTGAACGCGTAAGTCGTCTTAGCAGCGTTAGCGTTTCATGCTCGTTACTTATTATCGCGCTTCAGCCTGTCAACTACGCTCGCTTCGCGTATTGTCCTCAACCTACGCGATCCTCATCTCCAGTCCGGTTCGCGTGGGCGGATTACGGGCACGTCGCATTCTGAATCCGTGTCCGTCGGAGATCGGATCAAGATAGTATCGATTTGCATGTCTCCTACGGGACACACCGTGGACTTAGAGAGCATTCCTATGGCTGCTATGCGCCCTCAGTCGGACGGAAAGTCGCAGCGGCCGTGGACGCAGACCGCACCTCAGCACGGCTCCATACAAACTACACCTCAAATCGGGCTATCATCACAAGAGCTTCGACTAGTGCCACAACCGACCGTACACCATGCGTCGCAGCATCAAGCACGGCCGTCGGCTTTACACCACCACTCGTCGTTACCCTCTCTACATCATACGAATTCGTCACCGTCAGGCCTCCGTCATCAAGGCTCCCAACCCTCCCTACATCATGTTCATTCTCGACCGTCGCTACACCATGATCATGGATCTCGGCCGTCTCTGCATCATTCTAGTTCTCGACCGTCGCTGCACCATCACGCTTCGGTCCCGTCTTGGCAGGGGTCCTCTGTGGAGGTATCGGGTGTACCGCACTTGCCCTCACATCCGCGGCCTCAGCATGCGCATTCGCCCTCCTACTCGTCACGTTCTTCTCAGCACCGAGAACAGCCGCACAAACCTCATGCATTTTGTGTGAACCCAGACCACGCCCACTCTAGATGGCAACTGGTCGAGATGGAGAAGTCGGAAGCTCCCCGCCATTCGGTACGTGGCACCTACCCCTGATGAGGGGATGAATCTGATTACCATACCGATTATTCGACTACTCGAATCCAGTGATCCACACACATACACACACACCGCCTGACAAGCGCCGGTCGTATCCCTGTCGCAAGGCACTTAGCGTACACTCGGACTCGCCTCGGACGATACAATATCTGTATTTTTAAGTCCTTTGGGCCCACATTTCTCGCGGTTGAACCATGTATTACTACCTAGCCCACAACATGGCTTGATGCTCGCGCAGCTCGGGCGGCCCTAAGACACTCTTTCAAAGATACCCATATAGAAATGCAGTCGCGCTTTGAGACATATAGTGATTTGTAGTGTCGCCATTCTTCCCAGTCGGCGCCTCATCGCCGGCCCGAGTGAGGGTTCACATTTTTGCTTTCCTTGTGCGGGAGCGTCATACAAATCTTGCGTGATTTGCGGAAATTTACTTTTTCGCCTGGCCTGTACAAATGTCGCACGTCTACATACGTGATTTTGCGGGAGCTTACGGGCGGTTGCTTGAATACACGGGACAGAGAAATATTGAGAGGAAAACGGGTGCACTGGTCTCCATACCTGATCTGTGACCATCTAGGACTCTGGTGTCCCCGACGTGAGCGTTGGATACGGAGCTTTGCCAGCGGGGCGGGTGCAGCAGCGAAGTGTGTGGCGGTGCATGCCGCGCTTGCAGCGATGGCCATTGGCACCTAATTGTAGTTCCGCTCGAAAACCCGTCATAGAGTGCCTGGGGAAGATTACTAAGGAAAGCGAAGATATGAAGCATGTCGCACTGATGTCTGTGTGCTTGTATACAGGTTTTTGTGTAACTCCACTGGGATTTGGGCCTCCCGCAGAACATTCTATTGGGTTGAAGGCATGAAGCTTGACGTCGAGTCTAGCGTGCGCTGGGCGTCTCCAAAGTTCCATCGTTGAGTGGATGATTCGCTAAGTCTGTGACGTGTACTCCTGCGGTGAGCTATACAAGTGGGTTGTTTGATAACTTACAATACGGTTGAAATTGGTTTGGAAGGTTGTTGGGGGTCCCTGTTGGGTGTAGAGGCGACGACGGCCGACGGCGACTGTGGTGGGGTGGTGGGGCGGGGAGGTGGCGCCCGCGTGGGAACAA
Organism: Grammothele lineata; assembly: GCA_002150815.3. Taxonomy (NCBI): domain Eukaryota; kingdom Fungi; phylum Basidiomycota; class Agaricomycetes; order Polyporales; family Polyporaceae; genus Grammothele; species Grammothele lineata. Next base: position 55,609 of record NDFF03000005.1, read on the forward strand.
GTAACCTCACGCGAGTGCATTTGCTTGGCTGGAGCAGCCTGGCAGGCGGCCCGTGAATTCCCGTACCCGTAAAGCGAGTCGACTTGTAGTGGCGCTCAAGCACTGGACTGACATTGTCATACGCACGCACGAAAGTTCTCGTCCCTACTATTGGTGTGACGCCATCTCTTGGATGTGGGTGGTCCGCAGGATCAAGCGGTCGTAATCGCCCCCCTCGTCCTCCTCCATCTCTACCACAATTTACTGACCCGGTGCGTAATGCGTCAGTGGCCGTCGCTGCAATGGTTCGTCTTGTGGTCCATGGGATCTCCACGCACTCTATACTCATTGTATGTGCCGTGGCATGCGCACCCCTTGCGGCCAGCGCCCTCGCTAGAAGCACTTTTAGGCTCGAAGGTCTCATCCTGCCCGGTCACTTCTACAGCCCCGTCCTCGAATCTCCCCGATCAGAAGCAAGACAAGAATGCGTCTTGGGAGGCTGCGAAGCGGGCCCGAGGCGGGTCGTGTCCATGTGAATTGCTTCCAGCCCATTCTCTGTGGAGGGCTATAACAAGTTATACTTATCTGCTGCTGTGCGAGCACATTGTCGCTTGAGAAGATGGAGCGAGAAGTTGAAGATAACGTCACACTTCCGCGGATTTGCGCCTCTCCAGCCCACGGCTCCTCCCCGCCAGCCGTACCCGATTTGACGACGGTCCCGCGGGGGACGCATACGTGCTCGACCGTGGAAAGCCGTCTCACGGCGCATGTGCGGGTTGCCTGGGAGTACGCCGCGCTCCTTGTTCGCCGACGAACGTTGCCCCATGTAAGCGGCGCTTCTCGCTTTTCCGGACGGAGATTACGAGCTGCGCAGGCCGGCTTGCTCGAGGTCTGTACTTAAGTCTCAGGGGGCTTGGCGAAAACGGGGATCTTCATGCCATCACTGACCTGCCACCACGACCGCTCGCTCCAAGAGCCGCTATGTACATCGATGATCTCTCACCGACGATCACTTTGTGAGTACCCTCTGATCTGCCCCTGGCACCGCGCGTGGAGAATCCCAGGCTGATCAACAATTTCCTCTCGTGATAGAGCTTTATCAACACGTTTGAACAATACTCTGGCCATCGTGGCCTTCGGTATGGGTGGCTTGCTTTCTCTTCTTCGGGGTGTACTTATGTGACGTCCTCCAGCTATGCTATATTACGACTATACCCTCACACTCACTAGAGAAATAGAACACTTCTGGAGAGGAGCTCGACTGTCCCTTGCTTCGACTCTGTTTGTGCTTAACCGCTATCTCGGGCTTTTGGGTCCCATCCCGGTCTTCTTCGAGTACTTTGTGTATCTCCCTCAATCCGTGAGTCTCCGCATCTTCGGTACCACTCGTTATTTTTAACTTCTCTGTCGTCGCAGAGGTATGAGGCTCACTAGGCCTGCTCTAATTTACACACGGCTGACTACCTAGGACAAGATGTCGGAAATTGCAAAGGTATCATCAGTATTATGCTGTCGCAAGTCAAATCGTCGTCGGAGGTGAGCCCACTCGTTGGCATGGCTGCTACTGTGAGTTTAAATCCGCCTAGTTTTACTCGTGGTGCGCACATATGCGTTGTATAACCGAAACAAACGAGTTCTTGTTGGGCTTGTGGTTTGGTCATTCACACTGGTCATCGTGAGTGTCCTAGTGTAGAGTGCAGATGCGCTCATACGAATGCAGAGCATCATGGAGGTGACGCTAATCGCCGGAAACTTGCAAATATCGGATGCGATTCCTTCCATGACTGCTGACCTGGCAGCGATATCTTCTTGCGACCTCGCTTCAACATCAGATGTGTGAGTGTCGGCATCGTCGCGATCAAGTAACACTCAGTTTACTCAAATTGTTGCACACAGTGGCTTACGTGGGTGCTCCTCCCTTCATGACAACGAAGCAACAGCCCATGTAGTCACATACAGGGAGTGCGATCGGCTGGCTCGCGATGCTCTGCCTGGACACGTCGGTTTTTGTGCTTACTTTAGTCCGCACGATCCAAATGAGGCACAACATGTATCAGCCGAGTCTGCTCATGATATTGTTTCGTGATGGTGAGTATGTAGCAATCTTTCTACTGCACACAACTCATGATCTGACTACAGGTGCTGTATATTACGCGTAAGTGATTGCCGTCGTCCAACGATTGGTCGGCTGAATAACATTCTTGAATGTTAGCATCCTTGCTGCAGCGAATGGCGCGAATATATTGACATTCGTGTACCCAAGCGTACGTCTTCTTTTGGTGCTCGTTGGATTCGGTAGTAATTCTCGTCAAATAATCTCAGGGGGGTTACTGGAAGAGAGGAATTCTAACCACGCTGGCAAACGCGTGAGTATCTTCCAAGTATCCGCTGTACAGTCGATTACTCATGCATATCTGGTAGACTCTCTACGACGTTACTATCGCGCATTTACCTCAACCTTCGCGACCCCAGCTTACATGGCGGGGCACGAAGAGTGGGAAGAATGACGCTAACAGTTTTATCGGAGGTGGAAACTGCCAACACGCACCTGTCTTTCGGCCAACCTACGGACACACGCCGACTGACATACGAGCCTCGGCGTTTGAGAGTAGAGCAACCACACATGCTCACGGACGTCTCATATCCTGACGGCGTCAATGAGGCGGGAGATATACGGGAGGAGCCCAGGACCGGCTCTCGACGTCCGCAGGGTGTCTGAAACGGTGGGAAGAGCATTGGACTCCTTGTATAACAGTGTACATTCATCATGTTGAAGCACGGATCATGTAGACCGTGTAGACCTTGTAGCCCTTATGATGTGACGATACCCAGTTCACTCGTTAACACTCACGAGATATCTTTCTTACATTGAAGTTGCTGTGCACCGATTTTCCCAAATTCAACGGGAGTAGACCGGGCGCGGTACGGGGGTATCAAGCATTTCCATCATGTACGAGCGTGCACGTGCAGTTGACATGTAAGGTTATTGTTCAGCCGGAACGTCCACCTGGTCACCTATAGTCGTTTGTGACTGGGAGAGGCGCAAGCGCAGCTGCTGATTCTCTTCGCGCACAGCTTGGAGGGAGGCGAGCGCGTTCTTGAGGTCCTCCCGCGTCTGCCCAAGTTCCCTCGCCTGCTCCTCCCCGATCTCCCCAGCACTGACGGCAATGCCTGCATAAATCGAGTCGGTCTCTCCGCTGCTCTACATTCCAGCACGCGAACAGAATAAACGGACGCACCTTGCACTAGCTTCACGAGACGCCATAACCGCAGAACAACAAGAAGCGATGCGAGTTCCCGCTCGCGCCCGCGGAGGACAACCTCGAGAACAAACGTTGTGCATACGACAACGGCGTCAAAAAGGTGAAGCGCAGCATGCGGCGGCGCATGGTCGCTGAGCGGGTTGTAGTGCGCGGGACCGAGGGACCAGAGCGAGAGCGGGACTTCGAGCACGAAGAGGGTTGTGATCGCGAGCGACACGTGCGCGAGCACAGTCAGCCACGCGGGCGCACCGGGGCCCTCGATGGGCGTGCAGTCGGCAGAGAGGAAGGTGTACCCGAGGTCAGCCAATACGCATGCGGAGTCGATGATGACCTGGAGGGGTGTCTATAGGTGCAGTAGTCTTCACGAGGAGAGAGCACGTACCAGGCTTATGACAGTGTAGTGTAGAGGGGTCGACTCCAGAGTCTCCGCAGTCCGTTGTTTCGCACGGACATAGCGGCTTTCTGGCGGGGACTCCTGTGCTTCGAGGTAGGCGTTGAAGTCAGGAGAGTGGGACGCAGAGGATGGGAGGAGCGGGTCGTCTTCAGACATCTTTGCCGCGGCCCCATCGCCTGCCTTGCCTACTCTCCGGCGGTCGATTACACGTGATCGCTGCGCAACGCATGCGGACCGTTGTCCACACACATCGACTCTGCTAAGTAAATAAAGCTCACATATACCTGATCGTGTAGCACACACAAAACAGTAAAAGAACGAAGACCGCACGTCGCGGTGACTGGGGATACATTACGAGAGGCACTATGTACAAGATACAGGTTGTCGTGAGTCGTCCGTGTAGGACGGTGGTGCTAATAGATATAGGTGTTGATGTGGTCTAATCGATACAGTCCGGGTAGGATGGGGTCATGCACTAGGAATAAAGGCTACAATGAGAGAGTTGAAAAGGAAGTGTCTCGACTAGCGATGTGCGGGGGTCCCTGGGCAGTGTCAGAGATCGGAACGCAAGCGTTCAATGTCCAGCCCGAGTGTTCAAAGAAAGATCATTCGAATGGAGGGAAGATAACCTTCACCGAGTAGACGAAGTGTCGCTATCCGCGCGCACCCACTGCGACCGCACCGAGCGCGTCACGGGCTGATCGGGGTCGATCACATCCTCCGGGAACATTCCATACGAGATTGGGCGGAGTGCGGACCCGATAGGGACAACAGCACCATCGCGTTCCAGGTCAATGTAGAATGTGCTCGTCGGGGAGGTTTCCGCGTCGAGCGCCAAGCTGAACTTCGGGTTGACCGGCACGCGGGCGATCCGCGCAGGCTGAGGGAGGGCGGGGACGGGCGGCGGGGACGCCGCCGTTGACTGGCTCCACGTCGACTTGAGCTTGAGAGGACGAAGAGGACGCACAGGAGGGAGCATGGTGCCGGGCTTAAGCGAGAACGAGAAGCGCGGAAGCGACGCACGCAGGGCACCCGCTGCGAACGGGGGCGCAAAGGGCTGGTCAACGCCTCGACGGGCTGGAGCGGCGCGCTTGGCCCAGTTCGGCCGCAGGCTCTCCACGCTGGGCTTGTACGGGAGAGCGGAGAGGCGGCTGGTCCACGTTGTGCGGCGTTCCATCGGTGAAGGAGGGGTCGGGGAGACCTCCGGTCTGGGCGGCTGCCACATGGGGGAAGTGGGCTCTGTCGGGAACTTGGGGGGGGTGAGGGCCATGTCCGAGTCAATCTCAACCGAAGGGGAGCGAGGGGAGCGAGGGAGAGACTTGGTGTGTCGCTCGTAGATCGGTGTGCGATAGTGGAAGGATGTACGTTTAATGTCGACTACATCTTCAGAGTCCCGCTGGGTTTTCTCGTCCAGGAAGCGTGGACGTGGAGCCTCGAAGGAATCCGAGGGATACACAAACCAGGGGATGGAGCGCACCGAAGTCAACCAGATGTCCGGAACAACGCTCATGTGCGTGACGGCGGACGTCAGGAGAGAGAAGGCGTAAAGCAAAACTATGGGCGCAATTCAGCATGTGTCGGGATAACAGCAAGCACACATAGACTTACGGATCATGCAAGATATCCAAGATAGTGCAACGACAAGGGATGAGGAGGCACAGGCGACAATGCTGATCCCTTGGCACAGTGCAGGGGGGCCATTGACGGTAACGTCAAATGAACTTGCTAGCAGCAACGTGGACATCAGAGCAGTCCATGCGCATTCATAGCGCACGGTGTCGAGTGGCAAACTCGGAAACCACGATGGTGCGAATGAACTATCGAAACCATTGATTTAGTAACAGACTTCGGTGAAGGAGAATATGCTTATGCCCACCAGGCCAGGAGTGAAACGAGGAAACACGAGTTGACGATCACGAAAGTGGGTGCACCAAGAGCTAATGAGAAGATGAGACACTGTTCGTTACATCAATTTGGTATGCACTCACCGTCAACCTCCAAGTTCTTAAGCACTGTCAGATTCCACCCCGCAAACCCAAGGATGAGTATATTAACGTATACTAAGATACCTGCGGAATCGGGTGAGTACCTCGCAAGTAACAGAGGATTGACCGCGTCGTACCAAAGAGCACTAGGCGAAGAACAATGAACGGGTTCCGCATGACCGTCGAAGGTTGAGGAAAACCTTCAAACATTACTTGCTTGGGACTCAGCAGAAGGCGGATAGAATAGGTTCGTGGCGGGATAAGGGTAGTCGTCGAAGGTCGGAGGAGCGAGAGTAGCAGGAAGGACAGACAGTCAGGCGAATTTGAATGAATGACAGAGCCTGAGTGCACGGAATTGACGGCTGAAGCTGGGTGCGTCGATGGAGGATGCTGAAGGTCTTTAAAGGCGGGAGACAAGGCAAGTCTAGGGGAACGTATGGGTTTTCCAAAGCGATCTCAAGCAGTCGAGGGACCGCCGGGGCCACAAAGGAATGTGTGCGTGGACCATGGTCATTTAAAGCGTCGGATGGTCGGCTACGCCGGGAGAGGAAGTACAATGGCCTGCCAGAGAACAATAGCAGCGCGGCGAAGCGGTTGGTGCAGGCTTGATCGGCGCTACAGTCCCTTTGTCTTTGGTAATGGGCGCTCGCGTGTTGTACGTCACACACTACAAGGGACTATACCGAGTGCTTGTTATAGCGCTCTCTCTCAGTAAGTACTCTTCTTATTGCAATAATAGGGCAACTCAGACTAGCGCCCAGTGCCTATTCCTTGCTCTCAACGCGTACGAATTCGAAGGACGACGTGAACCCGATTCATTTCGCTCTCGACGTTTCCTCGCGAGTCATCGATGTCTCGTTGCGCACATTTCGGTTAGTTGATGATGACTGTCCGTCGGGGCCGACGCTGACCAGCTTAGCGCCAGTAGTGCTACATATCCGAACGGGGACGACTTAGATGTTGCCTAAACCCCCTCTTCGACATACCATAACGCCAATATGCCTCTGCAGTATCAGGTTGAGGCTGCCGTTGCACTCGCCGTTGCCCTTACCCTCAGCCTGGGGCACCTCGCATTGTCGTCATTCAGCAAAAGTAAATCGGAAGCATTACCGGTGATTGCTCACGGCGGCGAAGCTCTCTCACACGATCCATTCGACGTCTCCAAGCCCGAGGATACCGTCAACGGACTCTCAACCGATGAGAATGACTTCTGGACGAAGGTCAGGCTTCTCATAGACGACATTTCGCTCATCCATATTAACCCCCGTCTTTTGTGTTTCCAGGCAAGGTTCAACAGCCTGTCCATAAGTCTCGTTCTGGCCACAATTCTATCCGTCCAGTGTGTTGCACTAGGATGGTCTATCAAGGCGGGGTACGGCCAAACCACCCCGGTACAAGCCCTTAGTGCTGCCTTTGCCCTTTACACGTTCGCCCTGGCCGTCACTGCAACTCGGTCTATTGGCACCAACTACGCTCGACTATTAACCCATCTGTCTTTGCTCACCTTCCTGGCCCTTGCGTCCTTGACCACCTCTGCCGTCATACCGTCGACATCACTACCTATCACCACACCTACTCGCACACACGTTGAAGATCCACTCTCACAGGGGATTCTGTGGTGGGTAGTATATGCGCTGTACTTTGTCTCCTTTATTCTGGCAGCAACTACCCCTCGTGGCCCCAAGTTGTATCTGTCACCACATGGAATTTACCCTGAATGTGTCAGCCCTGTTGACTCTGCATCGACCAACGATAATGTCACGGAGTCTGGAAGTACGTACATGTTGCTGTTCGGTTTGCGATGTTAAGACTAAGGCCTGCTATAGACGGATCCGTCATCGCTGCCCTTCTTTTCTCATACTCCACGCGGGTCGTCGTGCTCGGGAACACCATTGGATCCATCGAAATTAGCAGCCTTCCTATCCTCAGCACCGACATGCGAGCTATACCGCTTTATACAACCATGCGTCGTGTATCGCGTCAATGGACTCGCATTGGCACCTGGTCTCCTACTCCCGGATCTGGTCTCGAGCTCGCGCTTCGTCTCGTGCGTCTCAATACAGAGCTACTCACGCTACTCGGCGCACTCTCGCTCTTCGCCGCTCTGACGTGGTACCTGCCTGCCTTCTTCCTCCGACAGCTCGTGTACTACCTGGAAGTCGATCCTCAGCGTGAGTTCCGCGAATGGGGGTTCCTGTATGCTACAGGGCTCTTCGCAAGCAGCTTTGCCGTCCATCTAGGTGAGTCGTGTGTCCAGCGACTTGATTCACTTGCGCTCATATAGCGCATCCACCAGCTGCTGCGCACACGTCAAACATCTGTTCCACAGACCTCCAGGTGCGGGTGAAGACGCAGCTCAACTCTGTACTGTTCGCCAAGGTGCTAGTGCGCAAAGACGTTGTTTCTACGGGGTCTTCGCAGAGCGCTACTCGCCAGGCCGAAGAAACTTCCGATGGCGACAACATACCCGAAGGTCCGGCCCAGAAGGAAGAATTTGCCAGCAAAGCGCAGGTCATGACTCTTATGACGGCCGACACTGACCGCATCAGCGGGTGTGCGCGCTGGCTTATGACCGCCGTGGACGTTCCGATCGAAATCGCCATCGGAACGTATTTTCTCTACAGTTTGCTGGGTGTATCCTCGTTTGTCGGGCTTGCAGTCATCCTCATCTTCATGCCTATCAATCACTTTGCAGGCAAGACCATGGTAGGAACACAGGAACACCTCATGAAGGCTAGGGACGAACGCGTCTCTCTCATGAATGAGGTAAGCGGTTACCTTTTCTCGTCTTGAGGCGAGGAGTACTCAGAATACGTGGTAGGTTATTGGTGCAATCCGCATGTTGAAGTTCATGGCATGGGAGCGCAGTTTTGAGCGGCGCATTCTAAATGTCAGGAAACGTGAGCTCAGATACCAGAAGCAGAATTTCACCATAGAAGTCCTACTCAATGCATTCTGGTACGTACTACATCCACCATGGGCTTCACAATCACAGAATTCAGACGTTCGTGTGTAGGAATTGCACGCCCATCTTCGTCAGCCTCATCTCCTTCTGGCACTTTTCGGTCGTACGTGAACAGGTTCTGACGCCCTCCATCGCATTTACGTCGGTGCGTTCCGCTCGTATACGCTTTCAATCGTTGTATTCACGCTCCTTCCATAGATAAGTGGTCCGTGCACTTGCGATTTGATGGAAACAATGAAACTGATCGATCCCTTTTACAGTCATGAACGAGATGCGCTTCGCCATGAACTCTGTACCGCAAACATTCCTCGCGCTTCTGCAAGCCGCCGTCTCTCTGCGTCGTCTTGAAAATTATCTTGCTGGACCAGAGATTGCTCCAGAATCTTTGGTTGAAAGGTGCACAAGTGAAATCTCCTTCCGATCTGCGACCATTACGTGGGCACAAAACCGCCCAGTTACGGACGTCGTTCCAGCGCCCCCTTCGAGACACAAGTTCATTCTCAAGGATCTAAATCTCAACTTCCCCGCTGGCGAGCTCTCGCTGATTTGTGGCAAGTTGGGTAGTGGCAAGTCACTACTGCTCCTCGCTCTCCTCGGCGAAGCGGACGTCCTTATGGGACAAGTACGGTGTCCGCGTACCTCTCCGGATACGCTTGCTGCTCTCATCGAGGCTGGCGTTCCATTGGAGGAAGAGTGGATCGTGCCAAATGTTTGTGCATATGTGCCACAGACGGCTTGGCTTCGGAACACGTCTATCAAAGCAAACATACTTTTCGACCTCCCGCTTGTAGAGGACCGGTATCGCCAGACGCTCGAAGTATGACCGTTTTTGCAGTCGCTGTAACAATCAGTCGTAGAGTTGAGCTGACTGTTTGGGAATTCGAACAGGCGTGTGCCCTTATACATGACCTCATGGCTCTTGAAGACGGTGACGAGTCAGAAATTGGAGAACGGGGCGTGAACCTGTCGGGTGGTCAAAAGGCTCGGATCTCGCTCGCCCGCGCAGTATACTCGCGCGCATCAACACTTTTCCTCGACGATGTCCTCTCCGCCGGTACGTGTTGGATTGCTTCGAGTCGATGCGCTGTACGTTTCTGACAACTACACGCACAGTGGACGCGCACACCGCCCACCATATCTACCACAAGTGCCTCAAGGGCGACCTCATGCGTGGACGCACGGTGATTCTCGTCTCCCACCACGTGCAGCTCTGCGCGCCTGGAGCAAGGTATATTGTCTCGCTCGATAACGGCTTGGTCCGCCACTCGGGAGACTACAGTAGTTTTGTTGGCTCATCTGCACAGCGTGCATTGGTGCGCTCGTCTCGTCAGGGGCAGAGTGACACGACGGAGGAAGTGGCGGAGTCAATTGTTGAGGATATAGTCAGCCCCGAGGCGCGGGAGGCGATTCGGACAGATACTATCCAGTCGTCACAATCAGAGACGAAGAAGGCGGCCAGGAAGCTGGTAGAAGACGAGAAACGCGAGACGGGGCACATCGGCCGCGAGGTGTGGGCGGCGTACCTATCCGCCTGTGGCGGGATGACGTACTGGTTTGTGGCTGCAGCAGCTCTCGGCCTTGCCGCCATAGCTCCTGTCCTCGAGAATGGCTGGCTTCGGTATGTTATATGCCGCGGGACTCGCAAGTCGTGTCTGCTCACGATATCTTCAGGAAGTGGTCCGGGTCCTATTTAGGCGAAGAGGGAGCGCATTCTCCTACATTCTACATCCTCATATATGCCGCTGTAAGTAGTTGGTGACTGCTATTCCACAAATTACTGATTGTCCTTCCTAGATCACCATCCTTGGTTCGTTCGTTACCATCAAGTTTCTCGAGTTCTGAACTCACCCGTCGACAGGACTCGTCTTCACTACCTCACAATGGTTTGCCATATGTAAGTGCACCATCTAAATTCCGACCCGAAGCGCGATTGTTCAATATTTTCAGATCATGGCGGCATTCACGCTTCCATTGAACTCTACCGGCGTTAGTCAACAATTTAGGACTGCAAGCTGGCTGATTTTAAACCGGTTACGCAGGAATCCTCGAACGTGTACTGTTCGCGACTGTCAGGTTTCATGACACGACCTCTCGTGGTCGCCTGCTCAACCGCTTTGGCAAAGACTTCGAAGGTAGCTTACGACGCGTAACTCGTGACGCGACGTCTGCTTAGTTGCGTTGTCAAGGACACTAGTACTGACGCGTGTTCATCTCCCAGGAATTGATAGCAGCCTCCCCGACACGTTCGGCCAGACTGTTATTCATGCCACTTCCCTCACGGTCACTTTGGTTGTAATGCTAGCTGTCGGAGGGCTCCCCTTTCTCGCCATTGCCGTGATTTTCGCCTTCGTCGCTTATCAAAGTACGTCCCAACAATGGTGGTGCGAACAACCATATGCTGAACTATAGGCATCTTGTCAAGCTGGGAAGGTATACGGGCATACCGCCCGCGAATTGCGCAGGCTTGGTGCGATGGTTCCTCCGTTGTTCACCGAGCCCAACTCAACGATCTCGACAGATTCTGTTACTCGCTCGCCGCTTTATACAATCTACGATGAGATGATCTCCGGGGTCACTGTCGTGCGGGCCTTCGGCGCCTCGACGAAGTTCCTTCGCGACATGCTTTGCCTGATCAATGCGGTATGCGGTCCGACATCACGCACCCTTCATGATATTAACGATCTCCATTCCACTAGAATGCGACCCCTTATTACTGGATGTGGGGAGGTAAGACAGCCTGAGACGTCCATAGGCTAAGTCATGCCTTTGCTAACCTCTCGACGACAGTCAACCGTTGGCTTCAAATGCGCTTTGGCCTTATATCAAGTGTCGTTATGAGTGCTGCCGGCTTCATTGCAGTGTTTTCCCCCAAGATCGATGCTGCTTTGGCTGGCTTCACCTTGACGTTTGCGCTTTCAACAATGGACCATGTAAGTCATCATGCAAGCATGACACTAATAATCCACATACTGATCGACTATTTCCTAGCTACTGTGGCTGGTAGCTAATGTTCCTTCCGTCCAGATAGTATCTTTTTACTGACAATCTGGCTAGGTCCGTATGTTTGTGAGCCTCGAGCAAGCAATGGTATGTCCTCCTGTAGTCTGTATAGACTTACAATGCGATATAATGGACGACTAGGTCTCGGTTGAGCGCGTTCAGGAGTACACGGAGCTTCCTCAGGAGCCTCCCGAGCTCTCTGAACATCGTCCGCCGGCGTCGTGGCCATCGGAAGGCAGCATCTCGTGCGAGAACCTGACTGTTAGATATGCAGTATGTCTCTCTTTGACCCGTGCTTCAAACAGTCTAAGAAGTTCGCTGACACAACGCTCATCTGAGCCCAACTTGCCGGACGTCCTGCACGATCTATGTTTCACCGTCCGTCCAGGCGAAAAGATTGGCATCTTAGGGCGAACCGGATCGGGCAAAAGCACGCTCGCGCTATCTTTCCCGCGCTTCGTGGAACCGGTGCACGGCCAAATCGTCATCGACGGATTGGATATCTCTCGGCTCGGTCTGACGGACTTGCGGAGCAGGCTCACTATCATACCCCGTGAGTGCGAGCACGCCATTTCCGTTTTGTTCGAAGCAGGGTAACATTGGGTTGCAGAGGATCCGACCATCTTGAGCGGGACGCTGCGATCTTCTTTGGACGTGTTCGGAGAATACGATGACGCTGACATCGTAAGTTTGTCATTTTTTTCCGGGCAGTTGACCTGACGACCCGATTAGTTTGATGCACTGCGTCGCGTGCACCTCATCTCGTCGGAAAGTTTCTCCGATACCACGGCAGGCGGGGCGAACGCGAATGTGTTCCAGAATCTCGACACCGTTGTTTCGGAGGGCGGAGAGAACTTCTCTCGAGGGTGAGTGGTATTATCTCTTGGTGATGGATAGTCAACTCAGCTATGTTCATCGAGAACAGGCAAAAGCAGCTTCTCTGTATGGCGCGGGCGGTTCTCAAGCGTTCCAAAGTACTGATAATGGATGAGGTGAGTACAACTGAATACGTTGATGTTCCATATTATTCACACGCTCGTGGCAGGCGACTGCAAGGCAAGTGCTAACGGTGAGCTGCAGAAAGGATGATACTGACGCGAAAATCAATAGCGTCGACTACGCCACGGACGAGCTCATCGGCCAAACGATCCGACAGTCAGTGCTCTCACTTTCATCAATCCTCCAGCTCCATGTATGCTGACATCTACACCTCTTCGTCAGGGAATTCTCCCAGAGCACCATCCTGACTATCGCGCATCGCCTGAGGACCGTCATCGACTACGACAGGGTGAGTTGCGCGATTACAGACTTCTTACCATTTTTCCAACCCACATACGAACTGTTCTTTGCACCACAGGTCATGCTTCTCGACCAGGGTCGCATCATTGAATTTGACCGCCCTGCCGCTCTTCTCTCCGATCCGCGCTCCGGCTTTTACGCGCTCTGCAAGGCAACGGGCGAGGAGTTTGTTGTGTTGAAGAACTTGGCAGGCGGTTTGGCGGACACGCGTCGTTGATTCCGAGGAAGGACCGTAGTACGTTCGCCATGTACTACTGCGCTGATGAGTAGTGCGGTGCAAAGATGTCCAATGTCACAGCTGCGTAGCCGACCTGTTCGAACACGTGGATCAGAACAGCTGCCCATGTTCTTGAGTGCACCTGTCTCTACTCGGGCCTTCGAGCATGCGCATCATTGTTAGAGTGGGCGCGCGCGACTGCAGAGTGTATTAGAGTGTGTTGTGGGGGAAGAGCAGTCGAGGCCGGGTATGACAGATTAGATTTAGGAGGCTGACAAAGCGGTCCAGAGTTGGCCGGTAATGCCGCAAATCGATTCAAGCGGGCTTTGCGAGCTGATCGGACCGGCTCCTGTCTGCCACACTCCAACCCCAGCACCGAGTGACTCTGATTAGGCTCCAGTGCAGCATAGCCTCGAGGCAAGACCCTGACGATGACAGGTTACGCCAGGACATTTCGGAGGCAATGGCGTCATGCAAGTCGAATCCCACGTAGAGCGACGTACTAAGTAACAGGCGGGGTCGCAACGCCGGTCGTCTCCGTGGGTCAGGGCGCTTGTCGCGAGACCTGCCCTCAGCCCAGGGTTCGTGCCAGGTCCACGCTGACTACGGCGTCGGTACCGACGCCCATCGGGTACAGCGCGATATTTATTACAGGCTCAGGAGACGAGCATGGCCCTCTACCGCTAGTGGCCCTCAAGATGTTGCCGCCATTCCAGCTCGAGGTGGCGATCGCCCTCGTTGCTGGCGTGCCGCCCTTGAGCCTCCTCCACCTCCTGCTCGCCGAGTCCGGTAGCCCCAAACCGGCTCTGCCTGTGAACGCGGAAGGCGAAGAGCCTCTCCAAAAAGATCCTTTCGATATCGCAACTCCGGAAGTTTTCGTTAATGGCACTCCTGTAGACGAAGCGCGTTTCTGGAAAAAGGTCTGTTGCCCCGGCTCCGGCGGGACATTTCATTCTGTCACGATCAATATACTGACATTTGTTGACATTTGAACCATGTAGGTCAAGCCGTGGAAGCTCCTCCTCGCCGTGTTCGCTGCCGCTATTTGTATCATCCAATGCGTTTCCCTTGGCCTTTCGATTGTGCAAGATGACCGGACCGCCATTTCGGCATACGCATTGCAAACTGCTTACGCATTCTATACCTTTGGTCTATCCGTGTATGCAGCTCGCACAACGGGTTCTCAGCACAAGCGGTCTATCGTTCACATGGTGGCGCTCACCTTCTTCGCCACGGCGGTCCTTACTGCCACTCTCATTATCCCTTCGACATCCCCCCCTGTTGCGAGCAGTGCTTCTGCGAACGACATCCGCCTTCCATTGTGGTATTCAATGTTTGTGCTTTACTTTGCCTCTTTGATTGTCGCGGGTTTCATCCCGCGCGGTCCGGCCTTGCACTTCCCGCCGGAACAACTGTATTCCGCAGCGAACTCCATGAAGATATCCTCGGGGAGACAGGACAACGTGACTGAACAACTGAGTGCGTGTGGTCCACTTGTTGCCCGAGCCCCTCACGCTCACTTCACGATCTTGGATACACAGGCAATTCTACCTTCGCGTTTCTAGTCTTCGGCCACAGCACGTCCGTACTCATGCTCGGCAGGCTCCTTGACACCGTCCATATCGGCGACCTACCCATCATCCAGGCCGACATCCGTGCATTAACGCTCTATACACGCATGCGTGCTGCCATGCGCCGCTATAGCCTGCCCCGCGCCCGTCCCGGCTCCGGCATCGAACTTGCGTACCGTATCGTGCGCGCCCATACCGGCAAATTATTGCTCATTGCTGTGCTCTCCGTGCTCTCCGCAGGAGTGTGGTATCTCCCCGCTTACTTTCTGCGACAAATCGTGCACTATCTCGAAGTGGACCCCTCGCGCGACTCGGTGGAGTGGGGTGTTCTGTTCGTAGTGGGCCTGTTATCGAGCTACCTCTTCGTCCACTTCCGTGAGCCTACCAACATCTCAGCATCCCTGTCGAATATCTCGCTAACCAATTCAACGAGAATTTAGTTGCCGGTCAGCTATTCTCACTTTGTTTGCCTGAGCTGGAAGTACGCATCAAGATGCAACTCAACTCGATCATCTTCGTCAAGACCCTCGTGCGCAAGGACGTCGCCTCTAGCGGTGGATCCGAAACTCCTGCCGAAGGCGGCGACGCGCCCAAGGATACCCAGGAGGAAAAGAAGGAAGAATTCTCGAGCAAAGCGCAGGTCATGACGCTCATGACAACAGATGTCGACCGCGTCAGCCGGCTCGCACGGCACCTGTTCGTGCTACTCGACGGCCCCCTCGAGATCTTCGTCGGCGCGTTCTTCCTGTATACCATGCTAGGGGTGTCATCACTCATCGGGCTCGCGATCATCGTGCTATCTCTCCCGGTTAATAACTATGCGGGAAAAGCCATGGTCAAAAGCCAGGAAGGCCTGATGAAGTCGCGAGACGAGCGTGTATCGCTAATGAATGAGGTGCGCTCCCACCCGGCATCCCTTCCCGTCGAAAGCTTGACACTAGCGTCCTAGGTCCTTGGCGGTATTCGAATGTTGAAATTCATGGCATGGGAACGTAGCTTTGAGGAACGTATCATGAACGTTCGCAGGCGCGAGATGAAGTTCTCAAGAGGGAGCTACACCATTCAAGTCTTCATCCATGCAATCTGGTAGGCAAACCGGCTACTCCATGGGCTACCGTCGTTCATCTATGCTATAAAGGAACGGAACACCCGTCTTGGTTATTCTCGCTTCTTTCTACCACTTCGCGGTGGTCCGTGGGCAGACTCTCACTCCTTCAATCGCCTTCACATCGGTATGTTTGTGCGATATCCTCAATCTGTCGTCAATTAACCCGCCGTGGATTCGTTGCGTAGATAAGCAGTCAGTGTTTCATGATTAGCATGTATATACACGTGCTGCACAGATCCTGACCTCTACGCCCAGTCTTCAATGAACTGAAGTTCTCGATGGCCCAAGTCCCACAAACGGTGCTCAGCGTCCTCCAAACTGTCGTTTCGCTCCGCCGCATCGAAGCATATCTTCAAGGTGCCGAGGTTGCACCCGTTGCACCCCTCGACGGTCATGCCCAACCTGTCTCCCTGGTCTCCGCGACAGTGACCTGGCCATCGGGCGCGCGCGCCAACAGCGGCAGCACGGGATCGACCCCGCGAGCGGGCAAGTTCGTTCTCCAGGATGTCACGCTCAACTTCCCGCTCGGAGAGCTCTCGCTTGTATGCGGAAAACTCGGGAGCGGGAAATCGCTGCTCTTGCTCGCGCTGCTCGGCGAGGCGGACGTGCTCGCAGGCCAGGTGCTGTGTCCGCGCACGCCCCCCGACGCGCTTGCGTCATTCGCGGCTGCGGATGTGCCACCCGAGGGAGAGTGGATCGTGCAGGGAGCGTGCGCATATGTGCCCCAGTCGGCATGGCTCCGAAACGCGTCGATCAAAGGTGCGTCGATGGAGACAAAATTGCGTCTAGTGGAGTTACTGAGGGTGCGTATCGCAGACAACATCCTCTTCAACCTCCCGTATGTAGAGGAAAGGTATAGAAAGACGCTCGAGGTAACACGATTCTTGTCTTGACTTGAGGGTCGCTGAGTAAGGGTAAAATGCAGGTATGCGCTCTGCTTAGTGATCTTGAGATCCTCGAAGATGGAGACGAGTCCGAGATTGGCGAACGCGGCGTGAACCTTTCCGGAGGTCAAAAGGCCCGGGTCTCTCTCGCTCGAGCGGTGTACTCGCGTGCATCAACTCTTTTCCTTGATGATGTCTTGTCCGCGGGTGAGTCTGCTCGGCAGTTCTTCTCTCTCGCCATTCACTGGTGCTAACAATGCGTGATTACATAGTTGACGCTCACACCGCCCACCACCTCTACCACGAATGCCTGAAGGGCGATCTCATGCGCGGTCGCACCATCGTTTTGGTGTCCCACCATGTACAGCTATGCGCGCCTGGCGCACAATACATCGTGGCGCTCGACAACGGGCAGGTACGATACACGGGCGACTACGAACACTTCATCGGCTCGGACACGTACAAAACACTTGTCCATACCGACGGCCATTTGGGTCACGCCGAGACGAAGGAGAATGCGACGGAAGAGAGCGTAGAGAAGACGGTAGATGAAACGGGCATAGATGAAACAGGCGAGGAGGCAATAGCGCCAGGTAAGAAAGACGCGGCCACGACCGAGGCGGAGAAGAAAAAGCCCCGGAAGTTGGTGGAGGACGAGGGGCGCGCTACAGGCCGGGTTGACCGGGCGGTTTGGCGTGCATACCTCGCCGCGTGCGGCGACGCCGGCTACTGGGTTGCTTTCTTCCTCACCGTCGGCCTCAGCGGAATCTCCCCCGTGCTCGAGAGTGGCTGGCTTAAGTACGTTCGGTCTCGATGCCTGCTCAGATATGAGCTCAGATAATCCTGAATCTAGGATCTGGTCTGGCTCTTCGTTGGATGGCGAGCCTGCCCACTCTCCGCTCTTCTACGCTTCCATCTACGCTGGTATATCCCTCGTCGGTACGCCCCATTCCGTGTAGACTGCGACACTCACGGAAACTCACCCATTGCGCAGGTCTCATCCTGACAACAGTTCGGTGGTATGTGATCTGTGAGTCCACTCAACTTGTGCTTGTGTTCCTCAAGCTGGTGCTTACTGAATACACAGATATGGGTGGCATCCATGCGGGCATCGAACTTTACAAGAGTACGTCGCACAGTATCATAGCCTCATCATATCCGTCAGCACCTCACCTGGGATACAGTACTCCTCGAGCGTGTCCTATTCGCCAATATCCGGTTCCACGACACCACTTCCCGCGGCCGCCTTCTGAATCGTTTTGGTAAAGACTTTGAAAGTTCGTAGTGTTTACCGCTTCCAAGACCTTGCCAGTATGTTTACTATCTTTGCGCGCAGGTATCGACAGCAGCCTTCCCGACAACTTCGGTGAGACGGTCATTCATGGTGTCGCCTTGATCGTCACTTTTGCCACCATGACGTACATCGGAGGCTGGCCATTGCTGGTAGTAACGCTTCTCGCTGCGGCCCTTTGCTATCATAGTGAGTACTCTTCCATCGGCGACTAGATGTATGTTAATAGCGTCTACGTCTGTAGTTGGAAAGGTACGTACTTGCATAGACATTGGTTGGCTATCATGTAACAAACTCTCTTGTATAGATATACGGCCATGTCTCTCGTGAGCTGCGTAGACTAGGTAAAGTCTTCAACATTAGCTCGTGCAACCCGGATTCTCATACGCCTCACAGACTCTATCACCCGATCACCGCTCTACACGATTTACGGCGAGACAATCGCAGGAGTGACAGTCTTGCGCGCATTCGGCGCATCGTCTCAGTTTCTCCAGGACATGCTCCGCTTCGCCAATACTGTGAGCGCCCAACTTTCGGTTTCGTACTTCCGTATGCTCATCATTGCTCTTGGATTAGAACATTACGCCGTATTATTGGATGTGGGGAAGTGCGTCCTGCCAGAAAGCAATTGCTGACAAAATAGAATTTAACTGTCTTGTTCAATCTCATCACCAGCCAACCGTTGGGTGCACCTTCGCACAGGGATCCTCACAACCTTCGCGTCGAGTGCCATGGCACTTGTCGCTGTCTTAACACCCTCAGTCGAAGCGGCCGCGGCTGGGTTCGCACTATCGTTCTCGTTATTGCTGCTGGAACACGTATGTCTAGCACTGCATGCGAATGATGTCGAGTACTTACAACCTTCATATCCAGATGCTTTTGGTGGTGCGTAGAGCAGCACTCGTTTCATGATGGTGGCTATATCAGCATGGCGCACTCTTAGGTTCGCGAAGTCGTCAGCCTCGAACAGTCGATGGTATGTTACCCGACCTTTTGTCCCCCTTGAGATCAAACTGACTTTGTCGATCAACTAAGGTTTCTGTGGAGCGTGTGCAGGAATACACGAAGCTCCCCCAGGAGCCGGCGGAGTTCGTTGAGCCCCGTCCATCTGCCTCATGGCCTTCAGAAGGAGCGATTAAGTGTGAGAACCTAGACATTCGCTACGCGGTGCGTTATCGGCGAGATTATTTCGCGCTTGATTGCATTAATGTAGCCCATACTGTAGCCCGACCTACCAAACGTCTTGCATGACCTCAGTTTCGAAATTCGCTCTGGAGAGAAGATTGGGGTTCTAGGAAGGACCGGGTCCGGGAAGAGCACGCTTGCACTGTCTTTCTTCCGATTCGTGGAACCGGCGAAGGGCCGTGTGCTCATCGATGGACTGGATATTTCCCAGGTCGGCCTAACAGACCTGAGGAGCAAGCTTACTATCATTCCTCGTGAGTGCCAGTGACCAATATTCTCTATCCCCAGTCGTCGTGAACAGAGGTGTTTCCAGAGGACCCGACAATCCTGAGTGGAACATTGCGCTCGACTCTAGATGTGTTTAATGAATATGAGGACGGGGAGATTGTAAGTGCAAGTCTCATTTTCATGATCTGCGAGATTATTAAACGTCCCAGTACGAGGCACTTCGTCGTGTGCATCTCATCCCTTCAGATGAAGCTGTAGATCTGGCCTCGGAAGAGATCAATGCGAACGTGTTTCGTAATCTGGACTCTCCTGTCTCCGAAGGCGGAGAAAACTTTTCGACAGGGTGAGTATTACGATTTACTGAAATATCTGCTCTCATACTTGTGATTGTCAGCGAGAAGCAGCTTCTTTGCATGGCTCGGGCAATTCTCAAGAGATCGAAAGTGTTGTTTATGGACGAGGTGCGGATGCACTCCTCATCGCGTTACTATCCCCGTATCTGAGGCAGGGACTTACCATCACAGGCCACAGCGAGGTAGTGTGCCCCTGGATACGCCCTTTCTGACAGTCCTGACCCGCTATTTAGCGTCGACTACGCTACTGACGAACTCATCGGCAAGACCATTCGGCAGTAAGTCCACATGACCACTCAATGCTTCATAGCTCTAATACCGCCATCTGCCTTCGCAGAGAGTTTGCGGAGAGCACAATCCTCACCATCGCTCATCGTCTGCGTACTGTGATTGACTATGACAGGGTTTGTGCTATTTTTCTCTCGTGTTGCTTCTCTGCTCATTGGCGCGACATTTGGTCCCCATAGATCATGTTACTGGACCAAGGCCGCATCGTGGAGTTTGACCGTCCGGCGGTGCTCCTCGCGGATCCTGGCTCAAAGTTCTACGCGCTCTGCAGAGCTACGGGCAAAGAGGAGTTTGCGGTGCTCAGGAAGATGGCCGGTGCGCAGTAGAGCAGCTTCGTCTCATGTCTTCTTCCGTCATGTAGCTGGACATACGCGTCATATTTGTGTCAGCTAGACCAGTCTTCGAGATCGTCGGAGCTTGAACCGCAAGGTCACACTAAGCGAGGTGTTTGGGAATGTAAGATATGAAACGCAAAAGCAGCGTACAACACCTTCCCTGGCACAGCTAAACTATGGCTAGTAGTAGTACAAGTACAACAAGAACCGAAGCTTGTGAGTCGGAGCGACATCACGTCCGCTCGCGACTCGCGCGGCGGCACTGTCGCCCCAGAGGCCGTGGCCCCTCGCCATGGTATACACAAGACATCAAGAAGACGGCGAGGGGAACCGCACGGGCACCCTAGCGCGCCAGGCCGCTCGCAGCCCGGCGCGCAGATCAGCGACCGTATGTGCTGTGCAGACGCGTCATGTCGAGCGGTGGGGGCCGGTTCGAGCGGCGCTTGCTCTTCCGCGAGCCGTTCGACGACACGGACGCGTTCGAGCCGTGACGCGAGAGCTGC
Organism: Grammothele lineata; assembly: GCA_002150815.3. NCBI lineage: Eukaryota > Fungi > Basidiomycota > Agaricomycetes > Polyporales > Polyporaceae > Grammothele > Grammothele lineata. Next base: position 76,457 of record NDFF03000005.1, read on the forward strand.
GAAGGGGATGGCATGGGCGCGGGAGTCGTCACCATCTTGGGTACGGCGCTTAACGGCTGGCCGTTGTACGACGCGGTGAGCGACGCCGAGCGCGGGGGCGCCCCGGAACCGAGCGGGGAGGGCTTGATTGTCGACGAGAAGGGGACGTACATCGCCGACGCAGGGATGCCTATCGGTGTCGACGTAAGATCCGCGGAGCCGCCTGAACCCGAGCCCGAGCCTGAGGAGCCGTAGTCCGAGTCCGACGCGGGTGATGCGGGCGTCACTGTCGCGGAGAGCCACGCAGACTGGAGAATCTTCGCAGACTTGTTCGCCGTCAGCGGCGTCTTTGAGCGCGATGCGGAGCCGATGGGGGTCAAGGTGGGCGCAAGACGTGCGGAAGGCTGCACGGGGGGTGCAGGTGAACGCGTCATGCGCTCGGCGTCGAAGGTACTTGTCCGCAGTGCAGAGCTCTTCATGGTCGACGAGCGCAGGGCGGAGGACTTGAGCGCGGCGCTACGGAGCGTACCCGTGCGGGGCTGCTTCTCGGATGGGAGACGGATTTGTGGCGTGTAAAGAGGCCGTTTCGTCCATGTGGTGTTCATGTTGGATTCTTGTGGGCTGTGGAGGGCCTCGCGGGTCCTGAACCACGGGTACGTGCGAGTAGACGCACCCCAGATCTGGGAGTCGTCCTTGAGGTGGAGGATGGCGACGATCATCAAGAGTAGGAAGTAAGCGAGTACTACGGGGAGGGGACAACTTGAGGAAGTGTGTAGGAAGAAAAATCATGCTAAGACTCACGGTTCGCGGTTCCCACCCATGCAAACACCTGAACCACCAAAGCAGTTGTGCATGAACCAGGTATAAGGATATCTGCTGCAAAGTTGCAAAGCAAATGGGGCAATGTAGCGGTCGCGAGCGAGGCACCAGCTGTAAACCTACGTTCAGTTTCCCCTTCCCTAGCTGTCTAGCTGAAACCACGTACCGAGGTTCAGCACCCAGAAAAAACCAACCCATGCACCCTCTAACCATACTTGACCGATGAGAGCATTTTTGCGAAGGAGGTCGATGAACATCCTGGGTATCCTTGTGAGCTTGGATACGATAGACGACTCGCAGACGACGTACACTGGGAAGATGAACAGGATGCCGAATGCGCTGGTGGCAATAAGGTACATGTCCGCGATCGCTATAAATAATTTGTCGATACCTCATGTTCATTTTGATTCGGGGAAACACGTACGATGCAAATCCTGTTCTTGAGCCAGGAGGAGATTCCACACAGCTACACAGCAGATAACGGCATTGCAGAGCGTGAAAAAAGCTACAACGATGGCTTGTCGGAAGATATTCAAACGCACGTCAAACACCTAAGACTCACCGAAAACAAAGTAACGAGCAAAAGAAAGTGGTGAGACCATGGCGAACACAAGCAAGAGCGCAGGGACGTGAGGGGGATGGATCGGGACCGGTCGACGGTAGTGGATGGGATGTTTAGGCCAACACGATGAGTTCAAGTACCAGCTCCGTGTCCGGAATCCTGTCCGACAATGCGTCAAGCAAGTGGCCTGGGGAGAAGAAAAGAAAACAGAGGAGAAAAGAAGGTGAAAAGCACAAAGCTCGCTTGCCTTGGAACAACGCGGGCTCAATAAATGAGGAACTCGGTCGCATCGCCTACGCTTACGTACGCAGCCCTGAAACCGAGCGGAAGGCGCAACGCTCGAGTTGATCAACACCGCCGTCGCTATGGACCCATCTGTTCGTCCAAAGTCCGTTCTGACTCCCTCCGCCAGAACGTTGGCATAAGTAAACGCGAACACATGCATGATGGCTGGCCTAAATATTCTAACTTATCCTGTGAGGCGTTTGGTACCTGTGAGAACGAGCAACGACATGGAAAGGCTCACCGGGCCACTGGTGTCGTGTGTGCTGCCATCATTTCAACCGCCTCGGACTGATGCCAGCGGTAGGCGCGACACAGATTCTAGACGGAATGGCTGTGGATGTCGACGCGCCTAATGCAGAGCGCTGATGCCGACCGTCCTTGGCCGACATGTCCGCTTATCTACGGACTGCCTGCTTGTCGTGCTGTTGTATTATACTACAGTATGCATAGCCCGATAGACGATGACCTCGAGACGAGAAGCCATCACAGGAGGACGCTCGAATTTGACTGGCTGCGTGGCAAACGAGGCGCCCGCGGCGGCAATCATTCTGTTCCCCAGCCACCACCCTAACCCTAACAAGGCCTGCGGCGGCGCACACTCTGCCACAGACCCTTCCGGTGCATTGACGAGGCTGCTACATACGACATCGGTCTTCCTACATTGGCCGGGCCTCCTCCCATCTAGGCTTTCTCTGTACATCATCTTAGCTGCAGAGGCATGCGCCTGTAAACCCGAGGATCCCCGAGTAAGTATTCTTTCCTGCCCAGTTATCGGGGCAGACCATATCCAGGCCGCTCACGGAGAGGTTTCAGCCTGAATGTCGCGCCATGGTCGAACATCGATGTTACGACAGTTGTCAATGAAAAGCAGGTCAAGGCGCACGTCAAAGTTGTTGACTGGCGCCGCCTGAAGGACTCGACTCTGTGATTCAAATGAAGATACGAGTGCTTATCAATTCCAAGATGCCGCTCAACTGAGAACCTCTAGCAGGATTAATACTTGTGCGTATGCATCGCGATTGAGTCAAACCCCACTGCACAGCAATACCAAGTTCATTCCCCCCTCCCCCCAATGATAGGCAACGAGAGATACAGGAATCTTCCTGTGCACCCGGCGCCGCGCCCCACCTTGCAAACGTCTTCCCCAACAATCGTTGAATGTCTCGATCGGACAAGTCCGTCCTGTAGCCAGTTAGCATCAACCCTTCAAACTAGCGTGCCCGCCCACAGGCTCCACTAGCGGAACTTCGTGGAAGGATTCAAACTCACACGCGAACACGTGCGTTAAGTACTTTGTCTCTTTCTCTCCTGAGCCTTACTGTCAGCGGTGTTTTGCTCCTCTCTTCTCACAGTGATACGTCTGTCTTGGCGATAACAGCTATTTTCCACTATGGTGAACGAAACAGCGCCCAGGTAATCGCTTACGCGCCTTCATGGACCGCCGTGCAAGACGGTCTGTCGCCTTGGCATCTAGTTGACTCGCCGTCCAGCGAGTCATGCCCGGAACAACTCCTGGTCGTCAATTCGCGTCTCGGTACGGCATTGGGCGACTCAAGAGGCACATCGCTTTCAGCTGGCAGCGATCACGCTCGCACCCACACTACGTCGCATCCGTTCTATCCCCGGCGGGTTGAAGACGGTTGTCATGGAATATATCGAGGGGTTGGATGCTTATCGTCTCGTACGGATAGATGTTCACCACCATGTGAGTTCCTCCAGAGCTCTACTCGAAGATATCGGAGCCGCCCGGGGTTGACGCTGACCCCAGATGCAGGTCGGGCATATCCTATCCTTCATGTATGATTTGGGAAGCCTTGCGTACAACTTCGCTATCATCGCGTGCACCGCGTTTGATGGCACGACTACCGTCTCCGTACGTCTTCGTCGCCGACCGCCACGTCGCGCCCCGCGTGGACGCGTGTTCAGGTTAGTGGTCGAGTGCTTGTGGGCTGCGTTCTCGATCTTGACAAATACGTTCATCGTCGCATACATAGCCGCAGCGGGACTGTGGCACAAGTGGATGCACCGGTGAGATAGGCAAAAATCACCACATCGATGGATGATGGCAAGTCCGTACAATATGTGAGATTAGCTAATGCTAAGCATTACTCGTTTTTTGGACGAGAGACATGGACGCCTTCAGGGTATCCAAACCAGATGCCAAGCAGCAGAATGAGATGGGACGCGAGGAGGATCCCAGACGACACGGTTGTCGATGGGAAGACATTCCATGCGTACTCTATCCCCAGCATGAGGGCTAGTCTGTCAGATGGAAACGTATTGTGAGTGGCGGCGATATGGTGCAGTGGGAGAGAAGGCATACCTTGCTAGAACTGGATACTTCGTCCTCGACATGAGGAATGGCAGGTGCATTGCGTACCACGAATAGAATTGATAATGCAATGAGCGCGCGAACACGATGCCAATCAAATTTGACGTGTAAAGTACGGTCGCAACATCTATGAATGGCAGTCAGCGTCCTTCCACTTGGCCTTATCCGCTATGAGTTGGGATGGGACTACTCACAGTCTGCCGACAATCTCCCAACAACTGGCGCATGGAGGGGTGCCCTGAACCCTCTGTCAAGCACGGACCACACGCCACCTTGCGCACGACACCACCTCCCGAAGCCAAAGAGGACGAGCACACCTAGGTGGGTAGCTAGGAGACCGCGCGCCCACATCGGACTGAGGAAGAGTGATTCTCCGAGGAAGCGCCAGTTGACGGTCCACTTAAAGAGGAAAATGCGCGAAAACTCGTACGCTGAGCCGAGGTATGAGCGCGGGTGAAGGAGGAGGAAGGGGAGGCCTGCGATGGCTTGGGTCGCCGCGAGGAGCAGAATGTGGAGGAATGTAGGAAGGAGACCGCGGCGCTGGAAGAGGACGACGAGGACACCGGGAACGTAGAGGAGGACATTCATCTTCACCGACAGCGCACATCTGTGGAAAACGAGTGCGGAGGTGAACATGGTAGGATCAAGCGGAGCAAGCGGAGACATACCCTAAGAGGAGCGTACCGAGTGTGTCCCAACTGCTTACGAACGCCAAGACCGCAGCTTGGGCTGCGAATACAGACCAGCAGTCATTGAACAAGCGGAGCACGAAGATGGAGTGCAGCCGCTTGCTGAGTGGGAGCAGGAGCACTATCCAGTTGGGAATCCCACCAGCTTGCTTGTACACGGCGATAGTAGTAGCAAGCGTCGCGAGGTATAGCACGCCATAAATTTGCTGGGATTTCCATACGTTTTGACCGGCATCAGTGAGAGTGTAGAGGACCTGATGGATGTAGACATGTCCGGCTGGGTAGCTTAGAGGCCAGTCAGACCAGGAGATCTCTGCATGACGGAAATCGACACGTACACGATGGGCCCAGTAGGACCAGAAATCAGCGCATAGTCTCTCTCTCCCTTGAGGTACAACTCTAGCTGGTACATGTACGTCTCCCAGTCGATCTCCGTGTCTGGGGAGTTCGCGTCAAGTGGGCTTCATGGTGCAGGAAGACGGTAGCTGACATGGTACGAAGCGTATGATGAGCTGTGTGAGGACAGCATCACCGAAGACTACCAGAACCGCTAGCGGAGCAAAGTAATGGGGATCCGTGAGGAGTCGGCATGCGAGACCGCAAAGAGAGCGGACGAGACTGACGGGGTACGAGGGGGACATGGCCGTCGTCGGCGGTCGCAGCCACAACTTCAAGTGGCCACATCGGTAGGCCTATAACTTCGGCCCGTTCCGGTGCGCAGCGGCCCGCAACGAGGCCTGAAACGACTGTCGGAGCTTTTGAGACTTTGAGTCGCCATCACACTTGGCTCACGATGCTCAGCCGGTGTAAGAGATGGCGAATATATATCCCCTATGATACACAAACTCGGACACAACACTCTCCGACCTCCTGATTATCCCACTGACCGCTGACCAGCACTCGAGCCTACCAGAAGAGACATCTCTCTTCATTAGGAGGATTCAGCTATTGAGATTGTGAAACGCAGAATTAGTGACGCTATAAACAGAGATGCGGGGTACAAGCGTGTACAAACCTTGGCTTTCGGTGAGCACTTGAACGCTGTCGCGAACTCAGGAATGTTCGACACCGTCCCATCGACGCGGAATTGATTCGGCGAGTGTGGATCAGTGCGCACACGAGCAACCTGCATACGAAGCAGTAAGGACGGAGAGCTGGAAGGTCCAAAGAAATGGCAAAAAGACGGGAACTTACGGCAGCCTCCGGTTTGATGTTCTGTGCCCAGCTACGAGCGAAGGAAATGAAGAACATTTGTTCGCTATGCGCTGGAGTGAGACACTTGGCGGGGCCAAGGCGGAGCAGGTCCTGCTTACCGAGTGTAGTTGAGGCCCGGTAGAAGGAATTCTGTCTTCTCGTCATATTGCGCCTTCCAGGCGCGGAACGCCTGGATAAGGCCACTGTCCCCGATGTTCTCGCCAGAAGTACTATACATTGCCGTGAGCCCATGTCGCATAATTCGAGGCGAGTATTAGGGTCTATGGCTCACAGATTACCCTGACGGATGGCGAGCATTAGCATGGAGTAAACATTATAAGTAGTCGCAACTTACATTGACGTAAATCTTTCCGCCCTTGCCGTCATCGATCGTGTAGTCTAAGCGGGCAGTTAACATCGACAATGACATGCGTGAGCTTGCAGGCGCACTGGAATACTGGTCGACAATACACTTCTGAATGACCTTGAAGCCGTCACTTGTCTTGTTCGTCCACCATTCTTCAAGCTTCCCGTTCTGATTATACAACCGGCCAGCCGAGTCGAACGCATGCTGTGGTCACAAAACAGTTAACTACCATCGGCGGCGCCACTTGAGGAGAAACCTCACCGTCAGCTCATGTGAGGCTACGTGGCCAAACGACCCGTAGTTCATGTAACCAGGCCAGTCGACATGGAAGAACGGCGGACGAAGAATGCCAGCAGGGAAGACAATCTCGTTGCCCGGCGGATTGTAGTACGCGTTGACGGTTGAAGGATACATCTCCCACGTCTCCGGATCACGCTGCTTGCCGATTTGGAACCAAGTGCGGATTTGGTCGGCAATGCTGCGGAGACAGTGAGGAAGATAACGAGGAAAGGGTGAACGGCTACCAACTTTGCGCTGACCATGTTGTCGAAGAATGAGTCTGTGTTGATCTTGACGCGCGCGTACCAGTTCGCGATTGAGCGAGGATCCTCAGTGTTGGGCGACAGGGGATAGCCAACTTTCACGCGGAGGGCGTCAGCCTACCATGATAGCTGTGAGTACAACCGTTCCGAATTGCTATGAAGACTCGCACTCACCTTTTGGGCGGCCGCCTTTGCACTTTCTTTGTCCATCCAGTCGAGGTTTGCCAACGACTTCTTGAAAGACTTGACAATGTCTTCATAAATGTGAGGGCGACGTAACAGCATTCACCGTACAGGATCACATACCAGTGATCACCTTCGTCGCTTTCTCGCGTGAAGCGCCTCCGAACGTTTCTTGAACGAAATACCGACCGAGGGCAAAGCCCATGGCAGATTCCACTCGTCCAACACAGTACTCCGCACGATCGCCCACCGCGCCCTTTTTAATGCCGTTAAGCACCTCCTCGAGGCTCCGCACGGCCTTCCACGACTCTGTCTCGAGCCCGAGATATGATGAGTAGGTGAACCCAGCACGGGTGACGAAGTATGCCTCAAGGGTGTCCTTGTCTGTGCCGTTGAGGATCTTCGAGAGGTCAGAGAGGTAAGTAGTGGATGTAAGGATAACCGTGGTCGGGAAATTGCGGGGGGCGAAGGTAGAAAGGTATACCGAGAAGTCGAATTCGGGAAGCGAGTCAGTGATATTCTTGAAGGGTACCGGGTTGTAAGTTGCGATGGGATCTTGGTACAAAATATCACTAGAAGGGGTGAAGTGAGTACACTAAAGTGTTCCGATGTTGACGCTACGTACAGGTCAAGACTTGCCGCCGCGATTTCCTTCTCGAACTTTATGATAGCTTTTGCAAGCCTGTGTGCGCGCTCAGTCGGCGCTTCCGCCTTGTCACCGTCGTCGTCGTCGCCCCATGGCGGCCAGGGCCACGGAGGCCAAACCCGGAGACGCTCCTCATGGACCGTCGAATCGTCTGATTGCTCCGATTCTATCGGATTGGCCTGGAGCTTCTCGTCATCTTCACTAAGTGCAAGGATAATCCGTTCTAGAACATCACGGTAGAGTGAAACAATAGACTCTTCATCATAGTACTCCTGTTCAAATATGAACATCACGACCTCAAAAACCCTTGATTGCACATACCTTAGAGGGGAGGCCCAAGTCCGCTTGACTTAACCAAAGGGTCATGAAATTGGGATCCTTCCCAGCATCTCCCTCAATGTCGTAATTGAAGAGTGCATCGATGCCTATAAGGCCTTCAGAGGCTGCGATTTTGACATGTGTTGTAAGCACTCACCTCGAGAGTGAAGGTATGCAACGGTGGCCGTAAGCCTTTCCTTATCCTCCTTCGGCGTAGCGTTGAGCGAATCGACTACAGTAGTCTTCCCACGGAATAGTTCACGGATCTTCTGTGCCATATCCTTCAACGGAGCTTGGCCGACCTCGTCCAAATGGTCTTCGTCCATACAAGACTGGTATAAACCACGGAGCTTCTTAAGGAGCATCTCGTCGTACGGATCTGTCATAAGTGCAGAAGCGTGGACAAAGCGAGCCGAGGAATCCTGCGACACGATCTGCTGAAGTAGACGCTTGTTCTGCAAAGCGATCTCATCGAAGTGGCCGAACTTGCCCTTGTCAGAAGGGATAGGGTTCTCCTTCAACCACCCGCCATCTGCGGTGCGTGTTACGGCTGCGCGATACACAAACAACATACAAACTCACTGGCAAAGTCATAGAAGTTCTCACAGGGGTCCACCGACTCGTCCAATCCAGAGAGCACAGAAGCGGCAAGATTGATGCATGAAGGAGAGATGCAAACAGGCTGTAAACACGTGTTCAAGGTGAGAATCGAACAATTACAATAGAACGCAGAGACGCACCTCTTCCGGAGGGCTGGTCGGAGCTGGTGCCGGTAACGATACTGTGGTGGTCAAGACCGCGGTCGTCGTAGCCTGTTCCGTAGTGGTCGCAACAGTGGTTGAGGTAACAATAACGGTGGTTGTGATTCTCTCCCCGGTGCCGTTGTTGAGCTTGTGCTGGGCTCCGGCGAAGAGGCCAATGAAGATAGAACTGAGGAGGAGGAAGATGAGGGTCGCTATCAATAGAATCTTGGTTAGCGGAGAGAGCGGCTCCTGCACAACAGCTGCAATGCGTTCCAGGTACGTCGGCTCCTCTTCTGGCACTGTAGGAGCATCGTCGGGGTGGGAGGCGTTCTGTAGTAGGGGTGCGGTCTCTGGTTCGGGATAATGGATGTCGGGGGTGAGAAGGGCCATAGTAGGGGGAGTAGGAAGACAGAGCATAGTACATACCCTCGTCCGTAGACGGTCTAGGAGCTCGCGTGTCCGCCATGCCGGCGGGTAGAGGGTCGCGGCCGGGAGCAAGAAGGATGCGTGTGGGCAGGCGAGACACAGGGAAGCGAGTCGTCGACTCGTCCGCGTCCCGGCAGTCGCGCACGTGGTCGTCCCTCCTCAGTGGCAGTGCCGTTCGCTAATCCATGACGATTGTCCCCGGAATGGAAAAGGCTCAGACACGTTGACATTGAAATATACACCCCGCAGTGGAGACGCTTGATACTATCAAAACAGGTAGCACGGCTCACTACGGGTTAAATTACAACTGCGCAAGACTAGGTTGAGTGGGGAGGGTACGAAGAGCTTCGACAGCTGCAGTATGTGTACTAAAGCTAAAGTCTAGATCCAACAAGACAGGCGGCGATCTACGAGGCTCACTCCATACTACCCAAGAACAACCATCCACCCCTGTACGAAATGAGTTTGTCATTATGCCCCTGTAAAATCGAGGAAGATCACGTTGCTCACCATCCTCCTTCAGAGTGCCTGGAGAAGTAGTCGAAGTCGATGTTGACTGTAAGGTCGTAGCTCTGTCAGGAAACTGTCAGGGAGACATTCAAAGACGTGACTCACCGGCCTGCGCAAGTACAAGCTATCGTAGCGGCACACGAAAGTATTAGTAGATGTATGACCAAGTTCACGAGTACTTACCGCGCGTTCTTCAAGGCCTGGGAGAGAGGGCCCAGATGGCTTCTCGCTAAGCTCGTCTTCGGACTCGTGAGGCTCAGTTCCCGTGAAGTTGATGGAGTATCGACCTCCAGGAGAGCCCCCTCATTAGCTAAATCTTCCTTAGATGCCGAGAACGACGTACCAGTATCTGTAAATATCTGGTGGCAGCCTCAGCGTTCACAGCTGATGGCCCATGGGTAAAAGTCGACTTACCTCGCGTCCAAATCCTCTGAAGGCACGGTTCACGTTAGCAATGGGTTGACCGTCACCGTCTCTGAGTGTAAAGTTCCAAGCTAAGAATCCGTCGTCTATTCTGGCGAACTGCGAAAACATGTTTGGTTCTGGTTCCGGCTGCGGTTCGTCGGCCAGAGACAGGATTCTACGAGAATCCTGCCTAAGGAAGAGATCATAACGACGCCGCCAGAGATGCCACCGTTGCTGAACCTCAGCGAAAGTGTCGAGAACTGGGCTTCCTTCAGGCGTGTATTCGTTGAAGTCTTTGAGCCGCTGAACATACATCCGCGAGTTGATGAACGCGAACGGCCTTCGGAGCTACTGATCTTTCAGCGCCCCGACAGAGAGCGAGGGTTATCTGACACTAACCCATAGAATAGGCGATCCTTCAGCGTCCATCACTATTGCACGGAACGGTCGATGCGTTTTGAAAATCTGACGAGAGAATGTGGACAGAAATCCTCGTGGTTCTTCGGCAATGTATCCCAGAGTTTCCTCAGACTCGTTCGCTGTATTGTGCATCGCTAAGCCTGTAAGCGAAACTTAGCTGATATGTTGATACTCACTAATCACATAACGGTTGGCCTGCTCAAACCCTAAGAAGATGTTCATCATCTCTATTTGCCTAAACTCCATTCGTTCACGCTTCGCTCAGGGCTGACACAAAAACACTTACCGTGTTATAATCAGTTTGTCATTCGTCATGAGCAACTTTTTGAGACCTTCCTCAGGATTACTTGCAGGGAATTCGATGCTCTGCTCCCAAATGGCAGGCTCGCCCACATGTGGCTTCTCCTCTTGTATTGGGGTTTCTTGGGTCTGAGACCGGGCACGCGGAACGACCTTGGGACGCTGCCTTCCCACTCCGGGTGCAGACTTCTCCAAACGCGAGTGAACGTATCCGCGAGTATGCAATAAGTCAAACTTTTGAATTTGACGGGTCGAGATGGGTGGCGAAACGGCGACGAGCGGGATCCGTGCAGAAGGCGGAAGACAGCGTGTTGTCGTCCTGATTGCCAACATGGCTGCTAGAAAGGGCCAACGCGCGTTCGCAGGAGACAATAGGAGCAGGTGTTTTCGGTCAGAGAGTACAAGGAGGACAAGACTTTCACGACCGGTGTATTGCTCAAGGGTTGATGTAGGTGAGGTCAGAGTCCCGAGATACCGAGAGGCGCGCGTTCGGACGAGGTCGACGCGGCAACTCGGCGGCACGAGTTTGTCTGGTCAGGCCAGGGCATTCCGACTCTTCCTCCACCACCAAGTACTGCGGCGTCCATGCTCTCCCTCGCGTTCCGGAGAACGACACGCATCGTTCTCGTGCACGGCCGCCCCACAAAACTTGTTTCACGTAACGCCCCGCTCGATCCCCTCATCTGTCTTCATACGGCCGGCAGCCCCCGGACGTTCCTCAGCTGGTTCAAGGGCAAACCTAAGGCCGCGCCTGGCACGAGTGCACAAGCGCGAGACACCCCCCTCCTCGCGCAGGACGACCTCTTTCACCCGTTCTCGAAGTCGCCTATTCCCGCCATCCGTGCACGGGGCGAGGCGATCCGCCAGCTCGCGCCGTGCCCCGTGTGCGCGAGCGCGCACCACGGTGTGCACGCGCACACCCAAGCGCAGCCTAAGTCGGTCGCATTCGACTGCCCTGACTGTGGCTGGCCCACTCACTGTTCAGAAGAGCACTGGCTAGCCGACGAGGAGCACCACAAGTACTGTGGAAAACTACGGGAAGTAAACGAGGACGAGCATGATTTGAGAAGTGGGAGGAGAATGAAGGAGTTTGAGCTACCTGGTATGTTGTCGTCCCTCTGTGGAATAGTGTGACTCATTGAAACGTGTGCCGCAGGACCGCAAGATTCGGAGGCAGCTATCTCATTCGCAAACTGGGATGTCTTTTGGTACACCAGGGAGTTCCCTTCTATGGACTCAGAGCGGTCACGGAGACATGCGAGCAAGATCCTCACGTACCCCATTACCATGGGCTCTGTGCTTCATCAGTTCAGCAACCTCACGCTGAGCAATCAACGACTCACCCCTGAGGGCAGTCGCTCCCTTGCTGGTGCGTGTGGCCACTTCTCATCAAACGGACACAATATTCACTTCCATAACTTCAGCCCTACGTACAAATTTGCACGTCCCTCCTGGTGCGCCTGAGACCCCAAATGCCGCCATCACAAAACCGCAAATGAGGGTATTCATCCTTGGCGCACGCGCGGAGTCATCTCTGCCACCACATGTGTGGGAACAGCTTTGCATGCTTTTCCCGTCTGCTATGTTCCACCTATACTTCATTGGGCCACAGGTGTCTCTGCCGAAGCCTATCAGTGAACTCAACAGGTCGCCAGCGAGCAAACGGACGTCCACAAGCTCGACATCAGAGCACCCTCCCTCACCCTCAATTTCTCAAGGTGCATCTGGTGATTCGTTAGCGAAGACACAGGCTCCTGCTGAACCCAAGGAGGAACAGCCGGTATACCTCCCCAATGTCTACGAGCCCCCGACACCAGCTCCCATCGTCCGTTTGAAACGGACGCGGGAATCGATACAAGAATATGGTGTCCCATCATATACGGTCCCCTACAGTCCGCAGCTCACTATCACGGGTATGCAAGCCAACTACGCCGAGGTACACGCACAATTCCAAGAGACATTTGATCCCTACACGGATTGTTTCTTCATGTTCTCTCCTGGCCTTGGCTTCCCCTCACCAACTTCTGTCAATGAGGCTACTGGCGAGCCATACCTTCAGGTGGCGTCACCTACCGAGTGGGGCCCTGTCCTTCCTATGCTACTCGCCACCAAATGCCCGATCTTCGTCACCGGATTTTCCCCCGCCGACGTCGAGCGAGATATCAAATCGCTCTCCACCGCCCCCGAGGTTGCAGGCGAGTTCGACTGGGTGATAACTCCGGGTCCAAACGCGTTCCTGAGCGAGAAGTGGGAAGTTGCTGACTTCGACCCTCGCGTGATGGTGAAGACAAATTGGGGCGTTTGGGGTATTCGTGGAAAGAGGCGGGAGGTGAGGGAGCGTTCGAGCTTCCTTGGACTAGGGTTTTAGTTGCGGCATAGCTTAGTTTCGTCTAATGTACATCCTCCCTCATCTCGTCTCGCGCCTAATGCATGTCTAAACATTGGCAACACATCACTCTCGCAGACGCGCCTGTTTCGAATCTCAGCCACAAACGCGTCTACATCATGACGCGTGTCACGTGCGTATGCGCCACGACGCGTTAACTTGTTGAGAGCCCTGCTTCCATCTTGCTAGGTCTCCGTCCTTTCCCTTTCCTATCTCTTTCTCATAAACGGGACTTGTACGCATCAGATATCTGAGCACACCCTACAAAGACATCCACCAGTTCTATGGTTCATATACCTCCACCCCAACTCGCCTCCGCGTCCCGCCCATCCTACGCGGAAGCATACGCCAAGGTCCTTGCGTCACATCGTCGTTCTCCTCACACAGCAGCCTCCTCCGTCATTATTCTGGTTGCGCCGGACGTTGATGCATTATGCGCCTCTAAGATGCTCGCGGACTTGTTCAAGCAGGACGACGTCATGTACAGGATTATCCCCGTTTCAGGACACGCGGAGCTGGAGAGGATAAGAGACGAGCTGACGACGTACCCTGACGTAAGTGTTATTTTTGACTGAACATATAGCCAAACGTTGACATTATGTAGCTGCACTCGCTCATCATGTTCAACATGGGAGCCATCCTCGACTTACCTTCTCCTGAGTGGTTTGGCGATTTCCCAACCTCCATGACAGTCCATGTCATCGATTCGTCGAGACCGCAGAATCTGTCCAGCGTGTTTGGTGGTGGCGAGAACGGTGACCGCATTGTGATTTGGGATGACGGGGGCGTAGAACAGTTGCAGGAGGAACGGAAGGCTTGGGAGGTCTTGACCGTGAGTCTAACTAGCTATATGCGTTTTGCTATCAGCTCAACAGTACACGTCTAGTATGCTCCCGAGATAGACTCCGATGAAGATTCTGACCTTGATTCTGACGAAGAGGACGCTGAGGACGAGGAAAGTGACGGAGATGGGTTCGGGAGCGAGGCTCCTCCTTCATCGAGGAAGAGGAAATCGTTCGAAGATAGTGGGCGCAAACGAGAGAAACGACAAAGGCTAGATGTAAGTGCCTTGATAGGCGTCCCCAAGATTTCTTCCCTCATTGTCTCCAGCAACCCAGTCGACTATCCCGAGAAGAACGCGAGCAACATGAACGTAGGCTCATTAAATACTACCGATCTGGTACTTGGCACGGACAAAGTGCATCTGGAACCATGTACCTCCTCGCAACAGCACTCGAGCGAGTTGACGGTGACCTGCTATGGTGTGTGGATCAGAATCTTTGCGTATAGTCTCATGCTGAACCCTCCCGATTTCAGGCTGGCTATACTCGGGTTAACCTACCAGTATATCACCACGCATATTTCCCGTGAGGATTACGACAAGTACCAGCAAGTGTACTATGACGAAGTTGCACGCCTCAACCCGGCGCCCCCGTCTGCGCTTGGTGACGATCTCAAGTCACAAAGTCCTGATGACAACGCCGTATATGCTACAGAGGAATTTCGCTTCATGATGTTCCGACATTGGACATTGTACGATGCCATGTACCATTCCAGCTACGTAGCGAGCAAGCTTGGGATCTGGAAGGAACGGGGCCGGAAGAAGCTTACTGGTCTTCTCGCAAAGATGGGGCGAGTCTCTGAACACATCTGTCACTTTCCCTCGCGCTTATCTGAGCCGTCGTAGATTCTCAATATTGGAGACACAACAGCCATATCCGCACATGGCGAAAGATCTCAAGACCACCTTGCGGCAGAAGCTCGATGAGCTTGGGCCAGAGTTTGGACTCGTCGAACTTTCGTACCCCTCCTTCACACGCTGTTACGGCTTCCGTTCTCTACCCCTCTCCGCATGTGACGCCGTCGAAGCACTATCTGCCCTTCTCGACATAGCTGGGGGGACTAGGATAGAAGTTGAGATCGAGGGCACCCGCAATGGGGGAGAGTGGTTTGGGGCTGGCAAGTTGTGGGAGGGTGGCAGGGAGGGGCGGCGCCGCGACGACGACCGGGAGAACATCCCGCCTGGGATGTTAGCGAGCGTCGTAAATGCACAAGTCGCTAGCATGGACAAGAAGGACGATAAGGAGCTTGACTGGTGGGTCAAGAATTTCTGGAGCGCATACGATGCACTAAGCGAGTGCGTGCTTCCGGTCTAACTCAATTATTTGTCTATGAAGTTGCTCACTTCCACTACTTCTGACAGTATTGAGCGGCTGCAGGATGCTATCAGGCTTTCAATGGCGCTGCATCGTGCAATCATCCGGCAGGGTACTTCCATCATTGACAAGCAGGATATCAAGAACATGCGTGGGCACCGTGTGGTGTTGCTCACACAAGGACCAGACCTGCCGCTCTTCGTGCATCCGGGTGTGCTCTCGCGCCTTGCGCTATGGCTTGTCGACGCCCTCCGTGACCACGTCAATCCCACCACGCCGGCGTACTCGCTTAACCGGCGTGCAAAGAGCTTGCCATTCGTCATCGCATGTCTTAACGAGAAGGCAGGGACATATATTGTCGTCGGTGTTACGGCCGCTGCGGACTTCGATGATGTGAGGAAGAAGTGAGTGGTGGCTTCTTCCATTCCCTAGAAAGAGAATTAATACCCTAAGTGTAGCGAGTTCGGTCTCGCTTTCCTGGACGCTAAGGAACGATGCAATGCACGCACACGACACGGCACATTCGACACGAGTGTACTGGAGATCAACAGAGATGATCTCAAGGTCTTCCTGGAGACCCTCTGCGAGGGCGCATAACATATTCTCTAGCGGTGTTGCTGTCTTCTGATTTTCCTCCCTCACTATCCTCTTTGCTTCACTTCTGTCGGCGCTATATGTATCCCTAGATAATGTATCCTTGGTACGCTCACCGGATGGCAGGCTTCATACAGTCGTCATATATAATCAATCATACACCTCACATGCAGCGACAGGGGCCGTTTTGAATCCCCTATAGGACCCCCTTAGTGCTGGGCACATCATCCCCGCCCGTGCGCTCGATAGCTTGGCGGATCGCCAGTGCTAGTGCCTTGAAAGCGGACTCCGCCCTGAGACGGATCAAGTACGGTCAGACCTGCGATATGAGAAGCGAAGTTGGCTTACTTGTGGTGATCATTTTCGCCTCGCAGTACATCGACGTGCAGAGTTACGCCAGCGGCGATTGCGAACGAGTAGAAGATGTGTGGGAACATCTCCGTCGAGAGGTCGCCAACCTTTTCGCGCTTCAGCTTCAGGTCCGTCACGCAATAAGGGCGTGAGCAGATGTCGATCACCGCGCGGGAAAGGGCCTAAGGCGCAATGCGGACTTAGCTGCGATGCTCTACCTACGATGGCAAGATAGGCAAACCTCATCGAGTGGCGCGAAACCGGTCCCGTATCGGCGAATGCCACGTACTTCGCCCAGTGCTTGCTTGAACGCTGTACCCAAAGCGATTGCGCTATCCTGTATAGGAAAATGGTACCATAAATCTCATGAATACTCCGGGATCAGACTCAAAAGGTGCTTATCTGCAGAGTGATGGTCGTCTATGTGTAAGTCTCCCTTGCAGGTAAGCTGCAAGGACATGCCCGAGTGCTTCGCCAGGGCGTGGAACATCTATCTCAAAAGCTGATAAGCGCTTCCCAAACAATGAAGCTTTGAATGCGCATAGGTGCGCATACATACATGATCTAGGAATCCAATCCCGGTAGAGATGGTGATCTCCTGCTTGTTGCCCGACCCGGGCTGGCAGTCGAGGTTGATGGCAACCTTGATCTCAGTCTCGGCCGTCTTACGCTCAACAGTGGCTGTTCTTGCTGCCATGCTAGTGCTCGTCCGAGGGACGTTGCGATCGTGGTAGTAGCGGGGCTCGAGGCTGAGTCAGATCTGCACAATATTCTCATCCGCTCCAAACGTACATTACCTGATTAGGAAGTCAGGGTTTTAGTATTTGTCGTTAACGTCATACAGCGACAGCTCTATCCTAGCCAATGATGTGCATCCTATTTGGATTCGGCCGACGCGGAAATATCCCCGACGAATGGTCCCCGACCTTCCGCCTTGACATCCATAACCTGCCAAAACCCACATCCCTTTCCATCATTCTGCGCCCCGGCATAACACGTCCACCAGTACTTCGCTGCCAAGCTCCTAGCTAGCGCATGGCCTGTAGACCGGCTGCTGGCACCAGCAAGTTCCATTCCTGTGTTGATCTTATCGTCGGCGATGACAGGTGGCTCCTCATAGCGATTCTTCATATCTGGTCGGAGAATGCATGGGACACCGCATTTACATCGTGGAGTCGTCTCTGAGCGATAGTCGGGACGGTAGAAGCGGAAAGTGATGTTAATTCTTGCGCTCGACGTGTCCGACAACCGTCCGTCTGCATCACATTCAACGAGATCGGGTGGCGGAGGAAATGGCGGGTGAAACATATCAATAGTACTTTGTGCAGGTACGCAATGTTTGAAGATCTCCTGCGTCGATGCGTGCATGATAATCAGCTGGTTTTGGATCGCGAATTTAATCAAACCGTTAAGTCGTAGTAAAGATGTGACACACCGAGTTATGCCTGAGGGGTACGTTGTAAGTTCGAGCCGCCCGTGTGTTCTTCTCCTCTGTGGGTATCACTTCCCGCAGACGAAAGATGCGATTCACGCCTGCAAATATCGTATGTCAGGAGGCAATGTCCTCTCTCTCGATGAAGACCTTCACCGCTTACCTAGACTCAAACTGGCGATGGTCGGATATGGCCCCAAATATGTTAGTTGATCTGAATGAAATCCTACACTCTCCTTGGCACCTGTATAGCAGTTCGATGCTGCCACATTCGCTCGCCAAATTACAGGTTCTTCGCCCTCCGCGCTGGGGTATCCACCCCATTCCAGGGCGTATCGAGCACGCTTGCGCATCTCCTCATTCACCACACCCTCAATGATTTCGCAGGCTTCCTCCATAGCAGGTGGGAACTGTGGAGGAGGATCTGTTGGGCGACCATTGTACCTAATATACAGAAGTGGGATTAGCACAGTGGCCACCAGTTGGACAAGCTGACGTCTTACCAATACTGAGCAGCTTCTTTCATGTCACCCACGCCAGAACTCGTTCTGACAAAGAAGGCGGTCCTATGGGGACTTTCCACAACCCGATCAAAAAGCCACCACTTATTCTGCTTCCAAGTACGGCTGGCATGGAGCATGGTATAGAAGAGCCTGTACAGAGCAAGCCGCGGCGATTAGGGGGAACTCAATGACAGGCATAAAACCGTAGCACCCACTCGCACGCGAGCTCCGGGGATAGAATCGAGTTGTGCAGTGTACATGGAGTGTGCT
Organism: Grammothele lineata; assembly: GCA_002150815.3. Lineage (NCBI taxonomy): Eukaryota > Fungi > Basidiomycota > Agaricomycetes > Polyporales > Polyporaceae > Grammothele > Grammothele lineata. The sequence continues at coordinate 94,869 of NDFF03000005.1, forward strand.
GTGATACATGCTCTGGAGAGATCAGGGTAAGTGGGGGTTGTCGCTGCGGCTGCGGTCTTGAATCGCCAGAAGAATTAGGAGGTCGGAGGAGAGCCATGAACTCGGCATTGGTAACCGGCTTCGGTTTCGAGATTGGTTTTGTTGGAGGAGAGGACGAAGGTATCTCTGAGGCCGAAGGGTTCACTTCGATGTTTTGAGTTTCTAATCGGCTCTCGTCGATTCTCTTTTTGGGGAGGGATGACCCTTGCGGAAGGACAGGCTCGGAGCCGAGCTCGACAACAGATTTGCCCCTCAACCAGCCGTCCAGGTCGCTATTGCGTGAAACTTTGCGCTTTTTGCGAGGTGTCTCGGAACGCAGAGATATGGCAGCCGCTTCCGTGTCTCCATGTGATCTGACGAGCGCGTCAATGAGGGTCGTCTGATCGTACTCGAGGGGATGAAGCAAGCTAGAGAGAAGAGCGAGTAACGTGTCGGTGTCCATCTCTACGTTGGCCATGGTGCACGAAGGGTAATGCGGATAGTCCGTGGTGTCGACTGCAAACAGTATGGGGCAAGAGAGCAACCTGAGTGAGCAATGAGCATTTAAATGAGGACGCGCGCTGCCCCGCGGTGACTCCTTCCTTGACGCGTCGCTACACGATCACGTGATTTAATGTGTTTCTCCCACGCCTGACATCGCTTACTTAGTCATAGCCTCGGGCAAGGTGCGGGTAAGTGACTAGAGGTGACTGACCGGTACGACCGTCATGTCAGGCGCAAGCAAGAAGGCCAACGCCTTTACGACGTCGGAGATCGTGCCTCATGGGGAAGAGGGACCCTCTTTCCCGAAGACATCCGTCCAGCGTTACCTCTGGGTACGCAGTCTACTACCGCATTTCCTTTCTATCATTGTCACGGCATGGCGTTATCACAGGCTAATAAGAGCTGCGACAGGTTCCTCTCCTCATTCTTGCACTTGGAGTGGATTTTGTGCACTTATACACCAGTTGGATTGCACCCAAGGCCGCTGAAGGAAGCGAAATCGGATTGGGCGGCCTCCCCGATTTTTCCCACCTGAGCGGCCACTGCGCAGACATCCCACCCATTCCTTTCGACTCATTCGCTGCTCGTCAAGACGCGCTTGCACGCACGCTCCATTCCCTGGGCGCTGCAGCGTACATAGCAGAGCCTGGTCCCAGTGCTGGATTCTTCGCCAATCTTTCCGGATCTCACTGGCACGTCTCAGAGCGGCCCTTGCTCCTGATCTTCCAACCACAAGTAAACGGGCAAGGATCCGTCTACGCCAATGTCTCTATCCTCACCCCGTCATTCGAGGAAACGAGAGCCAGACTACTCTCAATACCCGCCGCTGGCAAGATCACCTATATCGCGTGGCCAGAGGATGTCAGCCCATATTCGCGTGCCTTGACTTTACTCCCGAACCTCGATGGTGCCACCATATTTGTTGATGGAGATGTGAGAATGTTTATCGCCGACGGGCTGCAGAAGGCCGCACCACAGTCCCGCGTGTCCAATACGCCTATCGAGATTAAGCGCCTCAGAGAGCGCAAGAGTCCTGAAGAGCTCAGGATCATGAAATGCGTAAACGAGGTCAGTGATCTCTTCGTCGACCCACCCTATAACTCATGCTTATGTACCTCCGTGTACAGGTGACTCTGTTAGCTATTCGTGCTACGCGCGAGCATATGAAACTTGGCATGCGCGAATCCGAAGTAAGACGGATGATTATCAGCGCACTTTCCGCGGCAGGGTTAGAAGTGGACTCTGCCCTCACGTTATTTGGAGGTGCGTTGCGTATATTGATATATCAGAATTTGTGGCTCACGGAAACCTTCCTAGAGAACGCCGCATTACCACACGGCTCCGGCACGGATCGTGTACTTACGAAGGAAGATTATGTTCTCATCGATTGTGGGGGTTCACTCCACGGGTACTACAGCGATGTGACTAGGGTGTGTTCTCCTAGATCCCCGTTTTCGGTCCTGTACTGATTCGTATCTCATAAGACCTTTGCGCTCACGGACTCAAATATCCCTGACGAACACCTTACGATCTGGAATGTCGTACATGATGCTCAGCAGACTGCACTAGCCACAGCTGGTAACGGGACGGTAACGGCTATGGTCGACTATGCTGCCCGCGAGGTGATTCGGAGCGAGAATTTTGGAAAACACTTCACCCACAGACTGGGTCACGGTGTGTTTCCTCGCTGTGGCGTATTTCAAAGCTTGCTCAATGTCTGTTACAGGAATCGGACTCGAAGTCCATGAATCGCCTTATCTCACTGGTGGTACAGATGATGTAATCTTAACGGGCCATACTTTCTCTGACGAGCCGGGGATTTATGTAGAGGGCAAGGTGCGAAACACAGAAATACTTGTGCATATTTCACCCAAGTTTACCACGTGCATTACTTTACAGGTTGGCGTGCGTCTGGAGGACTGTTTCTATGTGGATGAGGATGGCAGAGCCAAATACCTCACCGAAGGCGTAGGCGGAGCAGCGATTGACCCTTGGCACATATGATCACCTCCCTTGTGTGTTTGGTTGTTTGCGCAACCAATGCCACTGTATCACAATCTCGTTATGTATACAAGCAGGAGAGAAGGATTGGCGGTGTTAGATCCGCGTCGAAAGTGACTTGGTGCCATACCTGCCTATAGTACTTGCCATCGTATGTATTCCCTCCGAATATGCGGTCCGATGGTCCGGAACTCTGATTGTCAGCCAAAAAAATACAAGCGCACAAGCGCCTCCATCCTCTGCGGTGAAGCGCCGTTGTGTCGTGCTTTAAGCTTACCCCCATCCACATACTCACTCATCTCACCTCTCTTCAACAATCATCTTCAATTCCTTTTGTTCAAAAATTGAAATGCCGTCCCCAGAGGAAGCCACTACTTCCACTCCTCCTTTGGATGTTCCGCCGCCTACATTCAAGTCCCTAGGACTTATTGGCCCCCTCCTCGAATCGCTCGAGCAGATGAACTTCAAAGCCCCGACGGAAATTCAATCAGAGGTCCTCCCGCAAGCACTTCAAGGGCGCGACATTATTGGCGTTGCGTCCACTGGCTCGGGCAAGACTGCAGCGTTCGCGCTACCGATCTTGCAGAAACTCTGGGAGGACCCGAAGGGCCTTTTCGCCTGCGTGATCGCGCCGACTCGCGAGCTTGCGTTCCAGATTAGCCAGCAGTTTGAGAGTATCGGTGCTGTCATGGGTGTCCGCTGTGTCACTATCATCGGAGGTGTGGACATCCAGCCGCAGAAGATCGCTCTCGCGAAGAAGCCGCACGTTGTCGTTGCGACGCCGGGAAGGTTATTGGAACATCTGGAGGAGACAAAGGGTTTCAGCTTGCGGAATTTAAAATTCCTGGTGAGTCTATAGTATATTCCAAGTTCTGTATGCCCGCATGAACGTTCTGGACAGGTTCTCGATGAGGCGGACCGTCTACTTGACATGGATTTCGGACCCAAGCTGGACAAGATCCTTAAACTCATTCCTAAGGAACGGACAACTTACCTGTTCTCCGCAACGATGACTACAAAGGTTGCAAAGTTGCAGCGGGCAAGCTTGTCGAACCCCGTCCGTGTAGAAGTAAACTCGAAGTGCGTCCTTCGACCCGCTTGCGCTGCAACTTCCGGCTGAGCTCGTTCCTGGCAGATACTCCACAGTATCAACGTTGTTGCAATATTACCTCCTGATGCCCCTCCCCCAAAAGGATGTCCACCTCATCTACCTCGCCAATAACCTCGCCCAAAATTCCATGATCATCTTTACCCGCACTGTACACGATGCGCAACGGTACCTCAGCCCTTTCTGTATTGTGGGTAGAGCTTCATTGACGGTTTTCCTAGGCTATCTATTATCCTGCGCTCCCTCGGCTTCCCGGCCATCCCACTCCACGGTCAGCTGAGTCAAAGTGCACGCTTAGGTGCCCTCGGGAAATTTAAGAGCGGTGGACGGAAGGTCTTAGTAGCAACGGATGTTGCGAGTCGGCGAGTATCTCACCGTTGGGCCCCTCCCCGTCTCCATCTCAATGTTCTTCGTTACTTCCAGCGGTCTTGATATCCCGTCTGTCGATGTTGTAATCAACTATGACATTCCGACCCACTCAAAAGACTATATTCATCGTGTTGGCCGCACCGCACGTGCCGGCCGCTCGGGGAAGTCAATAACGCTCGTCACGCAATACGATGTCGAGCTTGTATTGCGCATCGAGCAGGTTATAGAGAAGAAGATGGAATTGTGGCCTGTGGATAAAGAGGAGGTGGCACTCCTGCGCGAGCGAGTGGATGAGGCAGGAAGACTGGCCGCGACTGAACTCAAGGAACAGGGCATCAAGGGTGGACACGGAAAGAAACGGAGGAGGGAAGAGGGCGGTGGGAAGGACGACATGGATCGGGATGATGATATGGTAGAGGCGGGGATGCCGAAGATGAAGAAAAAGTCCAAGTCTCGGAGAGGATGAGATTTAACTGTTGTTCGTACGTACGGCGTCATTGGGGTTTCCTTCCATACTACTTCATGAACATAAGGTCCGACCGCAAGACATACTTGTTTCCCTTCAATACCGGCGAACCCTCGTGTAACAAACAATCCTGCCCGTGCCTGGTAATGCCGATATCGGGTTAGTCAAGCGTGGATACAGCGACTATCGAGCGCGAACCTATGCAAAAGGGCCGTCCCTCGAGTGAGAGGAGGTACAATACTGTCCTGTCGCTTGCCGCGTTGACCGTTGTAAAATATTGTCTGTGTGCACCATAATGAAGTATCTGTTGCGACGATATAGTCCCGCTCCGTACCTCTCCACCCTCTACGCCGTCTTGCGTTCCAGTCAGATAAATTAGGATCGTCCATTCCGATTTCGCGCCCGTCGCCGCATCACGAACAGTATCGTCGTAATGTGGACCAAAATACTGGCCTGTGCTGTACTTGTATACCCGTATGTTCGAGTTGAGGGAGTGTGCAGCGCGAGTCACCGCACCAGCTGGTCGCTTCGCGGAAGTGGGGTACGGGAACTCGGGGAGATGGGGAGATAGGATGGCGTATAATCGTTGGGCAAAATCAACCGAGGGTATGGACATTCGGTCTTTGGAGCGACCAAATTCATTCGGGTTCACCATGAACCGTGTTAATGCGAGCGGACGTACGATTCACGCGCTCTGCCTCGCCCCGTTTCTTGGGTGGGGTCAATTCGAGAGGTAGACTATCGATGAATGTAACATAAGCCTTACACTCCGCTGGCGAAAAGAAGTTCTGCATGCGGGCACAAGTTTAGCAGAAGGCGGATTTATAGCATCTCGCATGCACACGGACATCTATAGTGATGATTTGGTCCTCAAGGATGATATTGCACTCCAAACCCTCCTTAGGCAAAATTTGAGGGAAGGTCACTGGTGGTGGTTTTGTAGGAGCCGTGGGTGCAAGAGTACGAGTTTTCTTCACCATGAGGGGTGAAATTATGGAAGGTAAGCAAGCTGGGGGATCGAAATACCGACTCGGAGGGTTCAAAACGAGCTTCCCTCCATAGAGCTGTTTACGATGAGTACCTAAGTACTTTGCAGATAGGCTAACGTCACTTTGCCGGAGTGGTTAACGGGATCGCCTGCTATTCATAGCTGCCAGCGGTTGGGCTTTGCCCGCGAGTGTTCGAATCGCTCAGGTGACGCTTTTTTGGCACTCTCGCTCGCACGAAGCGATATAACCTCTTTGAACGACTCCGACTCGCTGGCATCTGACAGTGTCATGGGCGTTAAGTGTACCGGACGCCTGAGTGTCATTACAAAGTACTACTAGAACTGATCCGCCATGGCATACTTATGGTCAATCAGTATGTACACACCTGCGAACAGACGATAAAGTAAGACTTGCGAGAGATAGTAGCGGTGAGATTTACATGCGTAGAGGGAAGTCACAGGTCATCCGGAGCCCACAGAACACATCTACCGCTTGCGTTACCGGACGCAACGCGCTCGACAACGTTTGGGTGAGAACAGGTTACAGCTTGCACGGCAGTGATCCTGATAGTGAAGATATCAACAAGGTACACCTTTGAATCAGAGAGCAGAATGCCTTGCATACTTGGTTCGATCGGCTAACTTAGCGATATGCTCTCCCTGTTCTACGCATTAGAACTATAGAGACTTGGACGGATTAAGCCCACTCACCTTGCAAGAATAGATGTCTAATGAGTGGTCCATGTTACCTATCTGCATACTAGTTCAATAACAAAGTGATAAAGGAATTTGTGGTGGAAGAAAAGTTACCGTAAAGTGAGGGTAAACGTCTGCATTTGGCGTCCATTGAGCCTTCAATATAGTTAGCCATTTCCCCTAGACATCGAGAATGAACACGTTGAAATATACAGAGGAAGGGCAGCGTGGTACCGTCTGGCAGTTATGCTTGATCTGACTGAAGGGGCGTGCAGAAGGAAATGGTGAATCCTTGACGAAAACGGAGGGTTTATAATCCCACACTGGTACCGCAAACAAGCTCAGCAGAAGTTTCAATCGAAGAGCTGCGCCACTCACACCGGATAGTATCGTCATAGCTAGTGCTGACGATGGAGCGTCCTCTGGAGTCCCAGTATGCCGAACTCACAGATTTGTTGTGAAGCCATCTAGCCCTCATAGTGGACTGACCATTTTTGGAGGCGAGAAATTTCTGAACAGCTTCGCCGTCCACCTCATTAAGGGGGACGGCAGCATCGAGTGCTTTACCCTTACCCTTGCGAGGCGAGGATGTAGGAGTGCTGGGAGCAGACCGAAGGGCACGGCCGCTAAGCGTTTCAAGCATACGGGTGTCCCAGACCCTAACAACATATATGAGCAAGAAACAATGAAGTGAAGCGCTTTCGCAAACGTACTTGAGTTCACGGGTGTTAGACGCTGTCACAAGGAATTCCGGGCGTGTCGGGTTGATACTGACGCTGCCGATCTTCTGCTCAGATAGCTCGTACCGTTTTGCGTGAGAGCGATGGGCACGGAGATCCATGTGGGTGAGGCCGCCCAGAGCATCAGATATCCACATCTCATGCCCGTGCGGTGGAAGATCAATGCAGGTAATTAGGACATCGTCGATGGCATAGACTTCCGTCGACATGCTAGAGGCTAATGATAACGAACGAACGGTGCAATCGTATGCGGCAGTGTAAACCTGGTTAGGAGGTGAGTGCGCTAGTTAAGAGTGTAGACTGACCACACGGACGGGTACGTACGCTAAACGCGTCTATAGGATCAAACTTCACGCAAGATATTGACGACTTGGAGGTAGCGGGCCAATGCATTTGAAGTCGATAATACTTTCCTCCTTCCTGGTCTTCAACGGGCGTGATATCTTCGTCATCGTCTGTGACGTCGTTCACAGGGGCACGAGCATCCCAGATTCCCAATTGTCCATGCTTGTCTGAAGCCCGTGATTAGTATATCGTGAAGGGCGCGCGAGCGCCATACTACTGACCCCCGAAGAATATGAGATCCTTCGTCGGCTCTGGATGGTAGGCTGCACTATAAATCCTGTCTTGCGTTACTTTCGCACGCGCTATGACTTTCAAATTGCTGAGTTTCTCCTTTAAATTCTTGAGCTCTGCGTGTTCTTGTTTGTCGTCGTCGAAGTCGAATGCGTCGTCACCGCTAACATCCTTGGGATGAGGAGTCTTTAGAAGGACTTGGAAGGTCGATCGGAGCCTTGACATTTCTTCGGCAGACAAGTCGTCTGTGAGCTTAGCCAAATCAAGGTCATGGTGTCGAGGACGCTTCGCCTCACGCTCCCTTTCGACAGCCGCCAGACGATCCTCTTCCTCCTGCCTTCGCCTTTCCTCTTCGTCACGCTGCGGCAATACTTATTGGACACACGACCAGAAATAGTCGAGCACATGATACTCACCTCTCGTTTCCTCTTCGCAACGGGCGATTCGTTAGGATCTATGACTGCCCTCCGAAGCCTCGTGGACTGTCGCGTCGGCATAGCCGGCTCCTTTGGCTTCTTGACGCGCGGTTGGACAGGTTTAGCGGTGGACTTGGATTTCGTCTTGATCGCTGATGCTGCGTCGGCGAGGTCAAGCTGCGCAAGGAGCGCGCGGTTTCTGGCGATAGTCGCCTGACGTTCTCGTTCACTGTGCGGGTCAATTTCTGACTACTGTAGGGGGTTATGAGATGAATAATACTCACTACTCTGAGGTGTCCGACATAGGAATCGCTTCTTGAGTGATATCGGTATAGAGCGTAAAGGCTAGCAAGAATAGAGGCTGATGAGAATAATATAGGGATGAGACAAGGTCAGAGTGGTCCGCCGGCCCCGCAGGCACGGTAGACTCAACATCGCGGTCATGTGATCAAATGACGCGTGATGTCACATGCGAGTCACGACTAAGTCACATACGATAAGTATGTCGCGGTTTTAGACACTTATAAAGTCAGACAAACCTGAAGTATATATAAGCCTAGTACACAGCAGCACCTAACACTCAGCACCTATTGATAGTTCTGTTGCCAATGGAACCTGGCGCTTTCCGATCCGAGCTCGCGCGTAGCACGTGATTCAACGTCGTCGTAGTATTAGTATTACTGTACGCTCGCCATGTCCCGCGCTCCGAGCGCTTTTGCCCTCATACCACCACCATGTCCGCCCGCTCGCCCCCTCTCCCCCTCGTTATCAGCTAGTTCTCTGTGTATAGTGTACGAAAGCGATTATCAAGTTTCCGCCCAACCTTCGTCGGCCCCCTCCAACCTTCGTCAGGTGCAGTAAGTACACGATACGTACCCCGACTTCGCCCAAAATTACGCTGCCATCTTGATTCCGGACAGGTCCCACAGCGGACTAGGTAGTAAGTAATTAAGTGCTTACGACTCACGGGCACTGGTGACGTCCTCCCCAGCTTCAAGGGCCGAACATGGATGTGCATGTCGGTTGGAGAACCGGTGCTGTTTAGGAGCCTTAACTGAGATGCGATCACTGACCTCTGACCGCTGCCTAACAACCTGCAGCCGCGTGGGGAAGCCATATTAGATGTACTTAAACGGCTCCCTGGCCCCTTCCACCAATGCTAATCAGGTAGAGACTTAGTAAATAGAACAAATTCGACTTGCCCCCCGTCGAGAATTACAGAATGATAATTTACATCAATCAAAGTATCCTTACACATCTTCATTCGCACCCATGTTCACAACAAACGTACTCCGACCGCCTCGCGGCAATACCAGTACCTTCTCCGCACCGTGGACTTGATGCGTCTCGCATCCAGGCACGACTGTTTGGCGCATACGATGTTCACCAGGGATAGGAAGCGCCGTGATACTGACCTTCGGGAGAGCAAGTTCTCCATGATGTAAAGCAATGAAGGTCACAGGTACCGTGAATGTTTCACCGTCCTGAATTTCCAATGAGCACATAACTTTACAAATGAGGTGGCTAATGTACCTTTGCAAAAAAGTCGCCCCTCTTGCATCCACTAACGAGCCAATCGCTGACGAGATCTTCGATGTCATAGCGCATAAGGTAGCTCTCAACTTTGGTGTCCTCTGGAGGCGCCCAGTGGAATGACGTTTTAACCGTCAGAAGGGCGGAGATAGGCTGCCCAGCATATAACGGCCGTACGCGCTTCTCCACTTTGTCACTCATGCCGGAGAACGGGTTCTCTAGGATTTGTATACGTGCAGCAGCGAGGATCTAACACCTACCAGTTAGTCGCGATCTCGGGCGATAAGTGAAATAGAACTCACGTGCATTTGCGGCACGTCCACAGGAATCACAATCTCGCGCCATTCACCAAAGGACTCGGGCAATCGTTTCCGGTTCAAGATCTGCCAGCACTGTGAGTAGAGATGACTGCATAGTAGTGCGAATGATCAAACCGACCTCCATCACCTGCCGCTGCCCCAAGCCGAGTTTCCCATCGCCCATCTTGACCTTGGCAGGAACAAGCTCACCCGTCACCCCATACAACTCAACCCAAGCGGCGTCAGTCTCGAGGGCCTGTACGAGTTTCTCGACAATGTCTGGGCGAAACGGCTCGAGCTCCGCATCTTCGACGATAGCTTCCCGTGCCGCAGACTCGATCAGAGATTCAACCTCTAGGCTACCAGTCAAGCCCGTGCATATAGGTCGTTTCAAATGATACTTACCTTCACGAAGCATGCGGTACGAGATATGTAACTGAAGCCCCTCACGAGCTATATGGAATGAAACATCAGTCTAGTGACCGTCGAATTAGCGAGATTCAGCTCATACATTGTCCCCGGATAGAATCCATTTGGAATAAGAACCTCCCAGGTTGTGCGGGGGTGACAGTCTGCATGGAAGTGACTGATCAGCGCAATCCGAAGTGGGTCGAAAGAGACATTGCGTACGACAACGCGTGGCTTTTGAGCTATACAGCTAGTTACCCTGACTCCGTTTGACTCCGTCTGTGAAAGCAGCTGGGTTGAGCGCACTCGAACGTGCTGGTGCGACGTCGTGGAGAGCGTGAACATAGTGAAAAGCCTATTACGTCATGAGCGTTACGGAACGCAATTGATGAGGGAATAAGTAAACATGCCTAGTACCACGGAAGAAGTCCTCTACGTTGATCGCCACCGGTAATGATGTCGCAATCATTCTGCTCAGGTTCAGTGTGCGGGTGACTTCCGGCTCAGATATTGTTTCATAGCTAGTTGTGATTTGTACTTTCTGAGACTCAAATGAGTACTTCCGACATGCAGAAGGAAAAGGATCTGCAGCATACCATATAATGGTATGCGGATGCATCAGAATGAGGTACTGATGCAGTGACCGTCTGGCCTTGCTTGAGATCCAAAAAGGTCACGCCTTTATCGTCCGCCCGGATAGGCGGGGCGTCTGGAACAATGATTTCAGCTATGGCCTCAGGCTTACACTTCGAAATCGGCGTACTGTCCCCAGTTGTTTCGGCCTCCGTATACCTGAAGATGATTCCGGACGGTCCACTCAGTTTCACCGTCGCTGTAGCGACGTCATTGCGTCCTGTAGAAAGCACAATCACAATCCTCGACGGCCGTCCCAGCTCGACTGATGCATGATGTAAGTATAAACCACGTCTGGAACTGAACCTACGCACTGCGCGGCGGTTGCTTCAGTTTGACATCGAGGGCTTTGATATCCTTTGGGATGTGTACGAGTTGTGGCAGGCTTCCTGCACGAATTTGTTTCGCTGTTTTTGCATGCTTCCATTGGAAAAGGAGGCGCGACATCTTGATTTGCGTGCTAAAAAGAGTGTACGTTCCCGGGGCGGAGGACTGGCGTGAAGAAGCGAGAATGTAAACTCCAGCGCCTCCTAGATGAAGATTTGGAGACGTACGGGACAGGACAAAATCACCTCGGTTGAACCTGGTACAATGCTAGACATCTGGCTAATAAAAGACACCTTACTGTTGTCTCGGCCACTAAGTTGTAACTCTAGCTCGTCTACCGGTAACGCCTTCGGACAGCTTGTTAAGGCTCAACGAACATTCCGGCAGAGGAGGTACTCACGCAAGGGAGCTTGTTCCGTACTGCGGCCTTGAGCGTTGCTCCATCACGGTCCCCAGCTAGTGAGGCGTCTTGGCTGAGCAAAGTCACAGACAGGGCAGAATGATCTGGGAAAGGCATGTCTGATATCGTAGAAATCGTCAACACAAGCGTCGTAGCACGGAGAAGACGAGAATTACCGGAATCCAATGCTTGAGCCGTGATTTGCAGCGATGTGATGAGCCCTTCAATATAGGCTTTGTTGTCTTCTTCCCCCAAGAGCAGGTCTTTGCCCATACTGTCGACATACGCTCTTAGGAAGTGCAAAAGAACATGAATCCATTCGCGATCTTTCTCCTTTTCTGAGGCGGCGTGGATGTGCAGTGCGCGATTTAGCATAAATGCTTCCAGCGAAGTCCACCCATGAGGCGAGTAATGCGCCGGGAGGGAGGTGTACGTCTGCAACGCGTTACCCAGCCTATTTCGATGTCTATTCAATGTTTTGTCAGTTACACGGTCCTAGTTGAAAGGCGTTTGAACATACACGTCGAGAGCTGCCAACGTGCCGTGGAGCTTCAGCGCGAACTTCCGCCTCCCGGCGGTAGCATACAGCTCGATGGCGCGGTTCGTCACCTTCGTGTAGAGATCGTAGAGAGCATCCTGTTCCTCGAGGGAGGCCAATAGTTCTGTGCGAGTGATCGTTCGAGAGCCACGTTTCGCTTTGGGGTCCTTGTCCGCAAGATTCATCGTTGATGGGAGGGCTAGCGAGAACGGCGGCTTGTTTGGTAGAAAACCCGCTACGATACCGAGGATGTCCAGCTAATCAGGGGTCAGTATCACAATTTGGGAACAGTTCTGCGGACGTACTTGGTGACGAGCAAGTTCAACCAGCTCCCCCTTCGCAGCATTGAAGGAAGCAAGCGCCGCCTTCTCAAGCTGTAAAGACGCAGCCCATTCGTCGCTTTGGTCAACCACGCTGAGGGCTGACGAATAGATCCACGATTCGATGAAGAAGGGCGCCAATGTATTCTACGCGCAATGCATCAGTATATCATACAAGGAAAGTAATGATAGTCGAATCACCTCGACTTCACGCAGAGTTCTGGCAAATGTACTCAGGAAGGAGGCTGTCTTCCGACATAGCTCCTCCATGTCACCGTTTCGACTTAGCAAGAGGCATTGTCGAGCTAAGAGATAGATACGAAAGTCGAAGACCGAAATGGTGTTGGCTAAGATGAGATCACGGTATGGCTTCTTGGCAACAAAGAGTAGTGGCGCGGAGTCGTCTGCAGGCCCCGGGGTAATCAACGCGCCAAACCAAGAGAGGTTCTTCTCTCTCAACACTTGAGAGAAGGTAGTTTCAAGGTCGTAATATTGCTGTAGAGCGTCCTCGTGTAGATTCATACCCTCAAGGGAGTTGGCAACGCTTTCCTGGACGCACATTAAGGGTATGTAGAACCCATTCGCAAAGAAACCCACGTACCTTCAAGATGAAGAACGTGCAGAAGTTCCAGCCCGGCATCTGACGTTGCCCTTCCGACCGCCTAACCTCCTCTTCTCGTTGCGTTAAAGCTACATCGAACGCAGACAAGATTCCTTCCTTCACTTTGGTAACGAGATCCGCCCATACAGTCGGATTGTCCTTGTCAGCAGACCAAACCAGTTGAACACACCTGCGCATGGATTCAGAAACGAAGCGGCATGTTCGCATCCATCGTAACGGACCTATCCTTCTTGTCCACATTGAAGTCCGCTTTGACCTTGTCGAGCACGGAGGCTTTCATCTGGAACAGCCTTCCCTGCGCCGTACTCTGGTCCGGACGAACGACATGGACGATGAGCCATTCCTGATTCTTGCGCTGGGTGACCGAGGAATGCCACTCCTTGATTTGCTTACGAGTGGTGGCCCTATACGACTCGCTATCCTTCAAACGGCGCAATGAGGCATTGACTGACGTGGGTGGGCAACTGTGTCATTCACCTCACAAATGAATATGTACAAGTTCAACAGAGGCTTGTCAAGTACCGTCTGTGGTACCTGGGAGGCAGCCTGGTCGTCGCGCAAAGAGTCGAGAGCGACAAGCCTCACGTCGAGCTCCTGGATGGACCGTAGGGCATTCTTAGCGGAGGACTTCCAGTGAAGATTTCGGAGGGGAAATTGAGAGACGAGAGACGCATATATTTGCTTCCAGTGATCGGTGGAAAGGAATACAAGTGGGCCGGCGTAAGTGATGGTGACTCCTCTTGCGGACATTATGCTCTCGAAGTTCCCCGGGCCTCTGCGCCTGTCCTTGGACGCGCCTACTCCTGCGGCAGACAGCTGGTGCCCTGTGGTCGCTTGGAACGAGGAAAAGACAGGTCCACACTGTCACTGTCGAAAGCCTCGAAACTGTGAGACTGGAACTCGGAGATGTTGTGGCGGAGGATGGCGAGGGGTAGACGGAGTTGTAAACGCCGAAGATCGAGACGCCCGCTGTTTCGGGCACAACAGTCGCCGGCCGGACGGGCGGAGGAACGGGCCACAGTCCGACGCAGGTCCGACGTCATTTCTTTTCTGTCACCGGGCCACTCGCGGGCGCAAGCAGTGACGCAGCGTTCAAAAGGGGGTGTTGCCTTCCAGTCGTTTCCATCATTCCAGTAAATAATTCACTGCCACCCAGAGAAACACGGCCCCGGTCCATGACATGATCCTTGCCATGCGCAGTTGCCTCTCGGCCCAGCGGGATATAAAGCCTCTCCCCCTCGCCCGATCTAGGTTCTAACCCTGCCACCTTCCCATCTCACCTCTCGCTCCGGCCAGGCATCATGGCTCCTAGCCCCTTGCCTCTCCTGCTGCACACGACCGCCGTGGGCATCATGACCTACGGCTACCTCGCCCTCCCAGACGTTCTCATGGGCGTCATACCCATAGACACCCTCAAGGGCGGCCACTTTCAGTTTCTGACTATCCAGGGGTGAGCTCTCTCTGGTCTCCAGTGCCTCTAGTGGTAGTGACACTCTCGACAGGCTTTGTGTCGCATGGTTGACTATGATGCTGAGCTTAGGATGTGATCTCATTCCCTCTTCAAGTGAGTCGCAGCACGTGTCTTCACGTCTGCGCCCAGCAGTTGAATATGTGTCGCAGAAATCCTAAAGAATGCCAAACGTGCGGTCCTCATGAGTGCCTTGCCGGTACGTCGTGGCCGTGTCTCGTTTGTGCGTTACAAGCTCAGTCGTTCGACCTCCCATTCAGTTAGCTATAGTAATTTCCGTAATATATTGGACCTTGCTCCTGGCCTTGCCACACCTAATCCTGCTTGAAGACCCCGAACCTTCCTCCACAGCCGGAACGCCGAAACCGGAGCGTCTACCTCTCCATGTCGATCTTGCCATTCACGCCGTACCTGCTATCTCCTTAATCATCGACTTCTATACTCTGGAGAAGAAGTACCCCAAGAACGTCAGCCGCTACGGGGCGCTCACTCTCGCGTCCATTCTGGGAACTTGGTATGCATCCTGGGTTGAGCATTGTGCGAGCTACAACGGATTTTGTGCGTAATTCATCTCCCTATTCTACTTGCATCGTATACTAAGTTGTTGCTCAGTCCCATACCCATTTCTTACGAACAACCCCTTCGATATCCGATTGAAGATCTATGCCGGAGCGACCTTGTTCGCAGCAGTGGCTTTCATGTTCCTCAACGCGCTGCACTCATGATCCCTGATTCATGGAAACTTATATCTACTCTATTTACTACAACCTAGAAATATCTAAGCCACTATCTTTTAGTAGTAATAATTGAATTATCAATGAGGGTCAGGACTGTTTGCCGCACAACTGGTTTGCAGGTGCGCGCTCCTGACGACGCGTCGCGATGGTCGCGTGCAGGCTACGTCCTCCTATGGATCGAGATTAGATCTCATTTGAGATACCTGATCGAGATCTGCCTGTTACTTGGCCGTTCGAGTCAGAGGTCGCGACTCGCTTGACTGTGCTGCAAAGAGCCAACCCACCCCACTGTCTCAGCGCCCCTTCAAGTACACCAAACGTCGGTAATCATGGCCGACCTTCCTACCAAACAAAAACTATGGGGCGGTCGCTTCACGGGCAAAACGGACCCACTGTGAGTACAATCCAGGTTCCTCCATCTTTGCGCCAGATCCTGATCGCAACAAGCATGCACGAGTTCAACCAGTCGTTGAAATACGATAAACGCATGTACGCGGCCGACATTGCCGGCTCGATCGCGTACGCAAAGGCGTTGGCTCGTGTCGGGATCTTGACGCAGGAGGAGGAACAGAAGATCACCGGTGGCCTTGCAGCAGTGGGCAAGGAATGGGAGCAGGGATCTGTGAGTCAGTCGACATCGTCCTCAAGGCACTCTCCACTGACAAGCGTGCAGTTCAAGATCCAGCCTGACGATGAAGATATCCATACAGCGAACGAGCGCCGCCTGACTGAGCTCATCGGTCCCCTCGGCGGAAAGCTGCACACTGGTCGTTCACGCAATGACCAAGTCGCGACGGACATGCGCCTCTGGCTGCTCGGCGAGGTCCGCATTGTGGAGGAAGGTTTGAAAGCCCTCATTCGCGTGATGGTGGAGCGCGCCGACAAGGAGAGAGATGTCCTCATGCCCGGGTACACCCACCTCCAAGTACGTCGCGGGATTCGTTCATTTCACCTTCAGCAGTACGGAAGCTAACGTCCGAAAAGCGCGGACAACCGATCCGTTGGTCCCACCTCCTGCTCTCGCACGCCTTCTCTTTCCGTGCGGACCTGGAGCGGCTGCAGCAGCTCATTCCGCGGATCTCGGTCCTGCCGTTGGGCTCGGGCGCGCTCGCGGGGAACCCGTTCGCGGTCGACCGCGACTTTCTCGCGCAGGAGCTCGGCTTCCAGGCCGTGACGGAGAACAGCATGTATGGAGTCAGCGATCGCGACTTCATTGTCGAGTTCATGATGTGGGCGAGCTTGGCGATGACGCACGTCAGCCGGATGGCGGAGGACCTCATCATCTACTCGACCGCTGAGTTTGGGTTCATCACACTCAGCGATGCCTACAGGTCAGTTGCACGTATGTGGTATTCATCTCGCTTGCACGTCCTGATGAATTGTTCATAGTACTGGCTCAAGCATGATGCCGCAGAAGAAGAACCCTGACTCCCTGGAGTTGCTCCGCGGCAAATCGGGACGCGTGTTTGGCGACGTACGTATTGTGTACCCGTACGCTTGATGGTGCGCTCATCCCCGTGGGGTTCAGATGGCTGGATTCCTGATGACATACAAGGGTCTGCCATCCACCTATAACAAGGACTTGCAAGAGGATAAGGAGCCGCTGTTCGATGTCGTCGACACCATCTCCGCGTGCCTTCCGATCGCCGAGGGCGTCATTGCGACGCTGGAGGTGCGGCACATTGGTTTATAGATTATGTGCGCAACTCATAGCCCTTCATTAGATCCACGCGGACAAGATGCGCGCAGCGCTGACGATGGACGTCCTGGCTACCGACCTCGCGGACTATCTGGTCCGGAAAGGGGTGAGTGCCTCACGTCCGATGTGCATCTATCGCCCGCTCACGAACCTGTTCACGCACCCCTGGATGCATACTCGCGCCCGGTCCAGATCCCCTTCCGTGAAACTCATCACGTATCGGGACGGGCGGTCGCCCTCGCGGAGGCGCGCAAATGCCAGCTAAACGACCTCACGCTACAGGACTTGCAGGGGTTGCATGAGAAGTTCGAAGAGGACGTGCTCGGCGTGTTCGACTTCGAAGGAAGCGTTGAGAGGCGGCAGGCCATTGGCGGCCCTAGCCGGAAGATGGTGGAGAGACAAATTGCAGTGTTACGCAGTGCGATCGCCAACTGAGCGGAGAGCGTTAAAACATCCGTTGCATCCGGACTGGTGTATATGAGTCGCTGAGAAGTGTATGATACACTACAGTAGTAATAGAATGTTGTATTTCGGAAAGTCCTCCGAAACTCGTGACTGGAACGGAGAGCGAGCATAGGATGACAAGAGCGAATCGCGGTCCGGGAGCTGAGACCCGCGGCCGCAGTACTTGCAGCGGTGGGTACAGGCGAAACCCAAAACGCCGCCTGTCGGGCGCTAGCGGCCATCATCGCTGCCTCACCGCGCCAACTCAACAGACACCGCCCCACTCATACCCCTACTGTCGCCCCGCCGCGACTCTCACAGGCCCCGCCAGTCCTTACCTCTTCTTGCCTCCCTTCGTCCATCTTCTTCTCCTGATTCTCGCTCGCAGCACTGAGTGCTCGCTCTCATCCCCCTGTCGCACTCCCCGCACCCTATTTCTATTTCATTACCGTTAATTCCGACAGCAGCTTCCCACAATGGCCAGAGACAGACTCGCAGCGCTGAGGGTATGTTCCCTTCCCATGCTTCGTGTCTGATCAGAGCTTGTTACTGATGTCTGTCACGGCGAGTAGGCCCAGCAGCAGCAAGGAGGAGGGGGGTACACCAACTCGTGAGTGGCTCCGTTGTTGGCTGCGTACCGTTACAGCCATGGCGTGCGCTCGTGGGGGTGTGTGGGCTGAGCACTCGTCACTATAGGGACTCTTACCCGATGCAGAGCACAAATGACTACCGCTCGCGTGCTCGGCAGAACAACCCGTATGCCCAGCAGGACGACAACCCTTCGTATGCGGCCGCTCCCGTGGTGCCCAGCACGACCAACCTCACCGCAGGCGGGAACGATATGACGTCCTTCTATAGCGAGGTGCGCCCTTATGGCGTTGTGCACAAAATAGGAGGACAAACGCTAACACTGTACCATCACCACGCAGATCTCATCCATCCAGGATGACATCCGGACGTTCAACGACAACGTGCAGCGCATCTCGGACCTCCACTCGCGTTCACTGAACACAGCGGACGACGTAGCGAGCCAGCGGACCGTGCAGCAGCTCGAGGACCTTGTTGCAGACACGAGCGCGCTCAGCAACGTGCTCAAGCGGCGCATTAAGGCGTTGCAGAAACAGGGCGGCGGCGGGCGCGACGGCGAGATCCGCAAGCAGCAGACCGGGCTCGTCAAGACCAAGTTCATGGAGGCAATCCAGAACTACCAGACCGTCGAGCAGCAATACCGCCAGAAGTACAAGCAGCGGCTCGAGCGGCAGTACAAGATTGGTGCGTGTCCTATCCTCACCTCTTACGCTGCGGCCGTAGGCGTGGCCGCGGAGAGGAGACAGGTCGCTGACCTTCGGATGCAGTTAAGCCGGATGCGAGCCCGGAGGAGGTGAAGGCGGTCGTGGACGATGATCAGGGCGGCCAAATCTTCAGTCAGGCGTTGATGAATTCAAACCGTTATGGCGAGGCGCGGTCCGCCTACCGCGAGGTTCAGGAACGGCACGCGGACATTAAGAAGATCGAAAAGACTTTGACGGAGCTCGCCCAGTTGTTTAACGATGTAAGTGCCTCAGCGTCTTCCCAAAGATATCAGAACTCATCATCGGCTACAGATGAGCATACTAGTCGAACAGCAGGACGAGCAGATTACCGTCATCAACGATACCGTCAAGGATGTTGAGAAGGATGTCGAGACTGGGTATGTTTGGTTTGCCGTCTACTCCCATAACCATATTTACCTTTCCACTAGTCTCAACTACACAAACAAGGCGGTTGATTCAGCGCGGGCTGCCCGCAAGAAGCGTTGGATTTGCTTCATGATCTTCCTTGTCCTCCTTATCGTCATTGCGATTGTCGTCGTCGTCTTCGTTCTCAAGAACAAGCCATCGTCGAAGTGAACGATAGCGACTGTCGGTGCTGTCGTCCTGTATCATATATCCTTATATCATGGGACACTTCCGTAGTTCTCTTCCCTCCTCACTCGACCTGCCCATCTTGCATCGCGCTTATCTATTTTCTTCCTTTACATGTTCTTCTGTGGTATTCTGGTAATTGGATCTGCGACGCCCCGCCTCGCCAGGCTGGATGGATTCACGGTACACCTGCACTTACCCGACTGGACGAGTGATACCCCTATCGTACGCAATGATCTACCACCTTTTTGACTCCCGAAGACGTCCCGATGGCCTTAATGGCCCCAAGCGACAGCGTTATATGGCCAGAGGAAGCCAAGAAGGAGGTGCCGGAAGAAGCGTGCGCCGTGCGTGGGCAACTGCGCGGAGGCCGTGTGGCAGGAGGGCGCTGCTGTGCGAACGGCGGCACGTCAGCAGGTCGAGGGACCTGATACTCCACTGTAAATTGCTCAAATTTGGATATGTCTTCGGTGCTTCAAGAGCCTAGGCCGCGCGCATCTTAGGTCCTTGGCCAATTTTTTCGATGTCCTCCGAAGCCGAAGCGCATCTCAACCGGGAGGTGTCGTGCGGAACATCAACGGGGGTCGCGAGCCGCGGCCGCAGAGGGAAAGAGCAACAGCGAAGCGGACGGAAGCAAGCCTGAACGGATGCACGCGCCCTCCAGCCCTCCTCCTCGTTGGTTGGCCGGCCAGAGAGCGACGAGGCTGGCAGACTTGCTGGGGTAGCCAGCGGCCGGAGACTCGGCACCGCCTTCGGGCCTGGCATGCGTCTGCCCGGGGCGCCAGTGCTGTGGCGACGGCAGAACAAGGAGCGCGGACGATAAGAGAGGGCCGCGAATAAAAGCCTCGTCAACGTTTGTCATGCGGAGGATAGTCGGCGTCGGATGGAGCGGAGATGGCTGGTCCCGAGGACGACGAGCGGTGTCCGACGCGAAAAGGGCTGAGAGCGGCGGGACGAAAGAGCGCGAGCCTCGAAAGGTGGCGGACGGAGGGTCGGATGAGGTGTGCCGGGGAGCGGAGGCAGACGGAAGCGCGGCGGTCCCTTCGGAGACGGATCGGGCACCGATCTTGGGCCCATCTCCCGCAACGCCGCCACGCGAGATCTCAGATCCACATCTCGAGCTGACGCGGCCTCTCCCTCTGCGTATAAAGCTCTCTCCCTCCCGACCACACTCACCTCCAACCCCCTCGCCCGCATAACACGCCCCCTTCCCGCCGCCGTCGCCGCCGTGAGCATCGCCCTCAACCTCTCTATTCATAGTGTCCCTAGCTAATCTGCGCTCTCTGTCAGGCCGTCCTCTCCTCACACGACCTCCCGACGTCCTATCGCCATGCCTGCCAAGAAGCGCTGCCAGCTCCAGTCTGAGACTCCCTGCAACCAGGCTGTGCTCCGTATCGTTGGCAAATGCCCCCATTGTCTCCACGAATTCTGCGGCACAGTGCGTTCTGTACTTTTCGTCATGTTGACTTACACAACTAACGTATCTCGCATTTGCTTTTGCCTCCCCTTTAACGTACTTCAATAGCACCGTATGCCTGAGCACCACGACTGCCAGAACCTGGAGAGCTGTCGGCAGCAGGCGTTCGAGAAGAACAAGGCGAAGTTGGAGAGTGAACGGACCGTCGCATCCAAGATGGCGACGGCGTAACCCCCTCGCCCTATCGCTCTCGCCGTCCACACTCCCTCCCCATCTCCCTACCGGTTGCTCGCGTGCCTTTCGCACATCCGGCCCAGTCCTTTACATGGGGCTCATCAGGCTTCCTGCCGTTCAGGTCATCTCCGCCTCCGGCTCATCCTCACGATCTCGCATATCAGTGCTTTTACGACATACGGACACATGCTATACCACATAATATTCCTCCTCTACCCCCGTAACTCCCGGTGTTGCTTCCCTCTGCCCTCTTGTTCCACCCGCATCTGCCGCCACATCGGTGTCCATACGTGTTTCCATATAGTTCCCAGTATTACCAATGTAGACTTTTATGACATATCCTTGGGCTGTTTCGATGGCTTCGGACATCCAGTATTCTATTACGCCATTTTGCGACAGTATGGGCTGGTCCAATAGGCACCGGACGAGTGGTGAAATGCGAGTCAGTCTGGAGGGGTATTCGTTCCTGCGCGCGCGTCTTCGTGCTCGTCTCTGGTGGCCGTGCATTCTTGGCTACGCCGGTCCAGACTGGTCCAGTGCCGTTCTTGTCAGCCCTCATCACGACAGATGGAACGTCGTGGTGGTCCAGTTGCGACGTCTCGCAGTCTCTTCGTAACGGCCCTATCGCCATTGCATTGCGGGGTAGACCGGAATTTATGCGGTGCTCAGCTGCGGGGTCACGCTGTATCCCCACAAATGACCCCAGATGGCAGCCGGCGTGCCTAATCGCGATGTATCCGGCCCGTGTATAAAGAGTCAGATTGACCCACCATCCGATTTTCCTCAACCCCTGCACACCCTCGCAACGCAGCAGCGTCCAGCGCGACACTACATTGTTCGGCTCTTGCACTAGTACGCCTTCACTGTCTGTCTACGGCCCATTGCGACCGTGCTCATCAGCGGCACGCCCCACACACCTGCATCCGGCATCTCCGATACTCTTTTCACGTGCAACGACGTCGCACAACGCCATTCCTGCCCCCGCACTCCGTGAAATCTGCATCATAGGTGCGCGGCCCTTGTGGGCCTGCCATATATACACAACGGAGCGTCGGGGCTGACCGTATTCCCCTACCCGTTACCCCTCTTCCATTCGGACTCTGCTCGGCGCGCCCTCTTGAACATGGCGAACCGACTGAAGCAAGTCACGTCCCATCTCGCATCAGAGATGTCGTCGGAAACCATCACTGCTGGTACGTGCCCTTCCGAACGCGGACGGCTAGATGGCTAGATGGGAGCTTAAACGGATGCGGCGTTTCGACAGAGAGCTGGAACGAGGTCCCCCTCGCACCTCCTGATTCGTATGCTTTCTATTCACTCTGAGCGTCTCGGCGGATTTCTGAGGTCTATTCATATGGCAGCATCTTCAAGCTCACCGCGGCGTACAAGGCGGATACGTACCTTCAGAAGCTCAATGTGGGCGTTGGCGCGTACCGTGATGACAACAACAAGCCTTGGGTGCTTCCGGTCGTAAAGAAGGTGCGTGTATCAGTGTGTCAGATTCTACTTGGAGGCTCTGGAATGGCCCGGACGGGGATAGTCATAGCTCGACGCCCTCCAGACCTGTCTCTCTGTGCTTTTAAATACCCAAGCCCGGGATCTTGTCGAGTTCCATTACGTATGATTTTACCACGACTGTACCGCACAACGCTGCGTATCTTGGTATTGCAATCACGCGTTCCCCGCTTAACCGCTCATTAGTCGGACGAGTACTGACGTCAGCTCCAGGCGACAGAAATCCTCGTCAACGACCCTGCGATTGATCATGAGTACCTCCCCATTACGGGCCTGCCGGAGTACTGCTCTGCCGCAGCGCGCTTGATGTTCGGGCCTGACTCCCCCGTGGTCACCGAGGAGCGCGTCACCTCCGTGCAGACCATCTCCGGCACGGGTGCAAACCACCTTGGGGCGCTTTTCCTGAGCAAGTTCTACCACTGGAACGACAAGCGCGTGTACGTTAGCGATCCCACATGGGGTACGTGCCGTTTCCCCAAGGTTCCCCGCGGCCCCATAATTTTGTTCACATCGCGCTGCGGTCTGACTGATGGCTGACGCGGGGCTGGGCAGTCAACCACCACCAGATCTTCCCGCTCGTCGGTGTCGCAGTCTCGACGTACCCGTATTACGACCCGAAGACGATCGGCCTCGCGTTCGGGCCCTACCTTGAGACGTTGAAGAACGCGCCGGCCCGTTCCGTTTTCCTCATCCACGCGTGTGCTCACAACCCGACTGGGGTCGACCCGACGCGGGAACAGTGGAACCAGATCGCCGACGTCATGCTCGCGAAGGGCCACTTTGCGTTTTTCGACTGCGCCTATCAGGGCTTCGCGAGCGGCGACCTGGACAACGACGCGTGGGCTGTGCGCGAGTTCGTCAAGAGGGGGGTGCCGATGCTCGTCTGCCAGGTGCGTGGCGCCGCTACCGCGCGGGATTCGCATTGCGTTGACACAGACATTGTCCATAATGCAGAGTTTCGCCAAGAACGCCGGTCTGTACGGCGAACGGGTCGGAGCGCTGCACGTTGTGTCGCCGACCAAGGAGGGCACAGCGCGGATCAAGAGCCAGCTGTCTGTGCTCGCCCGCTCCGAGATTAGCAACCCCCCCGCGCACGGCGCGCGCCTGGTGAGAGCTTCCGTCTGGCGCGGTGGCAACTTCTGGGCCGTTTCGCTGATAGATGGGGGGCGGCTTGTCGTGATTCATCCGTCCGTTCATCTCCATCCATGCAGATGTCACTCATCCTGAACGACAAGGAGCTGTTCGAGGAGTGGAAGCGCGACATCAAGACGATGGCCGGGCGCATCATCGAGATGCGCAAGGAGCTGTACCGGCTGCTGACCGAGGAGCTGAAGACGCCCGGGAACTGGGACCACATTGTGAACCAGATCGGGATGTTCAGGTACGTTCGTGCCCATTCCTGCCGCTGCGCTGAGCTGCGGGGCATCATTATGATCATAATTGTCCCCGCGCGTGGTGGTCCGCGGCATCGACCGGGACTGGGTGCTGGTGCCTGCGGGACGGGCTTGGAGATTGGCCCGAGGCGAGCGTCCTCGAGGCCGGTGTATGCATTGGTGCTGACCGGCCGCGTTGTCGCCATTTGTGGGCTGTTGGAGCGAGTGTCTCGCGTGGGTGGCAGATCCGCGAAGGCGACACGCGCGTGTGGGTGCGCTGGGGCGACGGTACGCGTGTTCCCGTATGGATGAGGAGAGCGCGGTGTGGCATACGCGCGCGGAGGAGCTCGCCGACACGAACGCGTGGAAGACGAGCGTGTCGCGGATGGTGGTGGGGGCGCGCGACACGGGAACTGTCGCGTTGGAGCATCACCAGAAGGCGAGTGGATGATGGTACGATGGAAGAGCGTGCCGTGCAGGCTGCCGGCCGAGGAAGGTCTGGCGGGGAGCCAATGAGGAGGGTGGCGGGGCTGGCCGCGGGGGTGGATAGACACGGAGGCTGACGGGAGGCTGCTTGTTTGCAGTTTCACGGGGATTAACCCGGCGCAGAGCCAGGCGCTGGTGGAGAAGGCGCACGTCTACCTGACGCAGAACGGGCGAATCTCGATGGCGGGGTTGAACAGCCACAACATCCGGTACTTTGCAGAGTCGCTGGACAAGGCCGTCCGGGGCGAGCTCTAAGACGGCGAGGGCGGGACGAAGGTTGTGCGAAGCGCGAGGCGTCTGCTGGAACCGGCGAGGACTGAGAGGACGGCGGACCGGGACGGACGGCCGGATGGGGAAGGGGCGGGTACAAGGCGGGTGACTCCGACGGTGAGGGCGACGCCACAGCAGCAGTTAGCGCGTTGTTTGTAGATTAGAGAGCGTGGGAAATGACGTCGTGTACCTGGCCGACAGCCCAGACCGCATGGGGCCGAAAACGGACGGTGACATCATGGGTGCAGCTGAGAAGGATGGGTCCGCATCATTTTCATACAGACTCGGTCGCCCAGCGGTCGTCCCCCGCTCGCCTCCGCTGCCCCGCTCGCCGTCCTCCCGTCGCTCTCCGCCGCACCGGCTCGTCTCTCTCTCTCTCGCCTCCCTTTCCTGGCCACCACCTCCTTCTCCTCCTCCTCTCCCGCCCTCGTCCCGGGCCTCCCTCCACGCCAGCCACCGCGTGTGCATGCCCTGCCACACGCAGTCCGGTCACGACCCGCCCCGCTCCCCCTGCTCCTGCTCGACGCCCCGCCCCCGACCGCGTTCGCTCTCCCCAGCACACCCACCGCACACGCCCTGACGCGCGACGCCGCTGCTCTATATGCTGCACTCACCCCCTCCCGCTCCCTTCGCCGCTGCCTCCGCCTCGCTGCCCTCCCCGCCCCGGCCCTCTTGCGTCATATATTCCTCCTCTTCCGCTCGAGCACTCAGGTGCCGCCCGTTTCCTCGTGCTCGGCCCTGAAGGCCTCTCTTTTCTCTCCAACCCCCGCTCTCTTCCATCCCGCTTTCTCTCCTCTTCTCTCCTCCCCCTTCCCCTCCTTCCGCCCGTCCGCCTCTCTCGCCGCCTCTGCCGGCATTTCTAACCATCGCGTTTTCTTCCGCTTTCAGTAATTTCATGGGAATCGTGCTTTCTTTTTTCTTCCCCGCTCTGTTCATGTCCCCCCCAGCCCCGTCCCTCCCCACCTCCTCCAATGTCTCCGCCTCGCCCTCCCCGTCCCCAGACCTCTCCTCCAAACACCCCTCGGACCACCCCGAAGACGACTTGCCGGACCCTTCCCCTCCATCAACCCCCAAGCCGGTGGTTATCGGCTCCCCGCCCTTGGACTCCCGCCCGTACTCGCCTCATGGTATCGGCATTGGCATCCTCTCTCCCCAGCCCGTCATCGGTCCGTTCGCGCCCATATCGCGCGCGAATCTGTCGCCCCTCCAGGTCAAATCCTCGCCCTCAGAACAGCGTCCGAACCCCCTCGATTCCGTCCTTCCGCGCCTTCCCACCAGCCCGTTCGAGCAGCAGCACGCACCCCGCTCCAGCGGCTCCCGCTCCCCGGATGTGCCGCCGGCACCACCGCCGCCCCCTCCTCATTTGAGGTATGTGGACGACACGGCCGCGAAAGACGACGACGAGGGAGAACATATTCCGCTCATGCCAATTTCTAGCGCCAGTGCTAATGCCGGGCTGCGGATCGCTATCCCGCCGCCCCACCCTACCGCTTCAACGTCGACGCCTTCGCCGCCCCTGCTGTGGCCTCCGGCGCAGGACCCGGTCGCAGGTGCGGTCCCGTCGCCTGCTCGTGACCCTGAGTCCCCCGGCGCGGTCGCTTTGGAGGTACCGGCGCCTGCCGCGACGGTCGATCTTCTCGCGCCCTCGTCCGAGTTGAACATTGATTTCAGTGAATTTGACACCGAGGGATGCAGCGCGCTCGAGAAAATCTACCTCTTCTCGCGCAGCAAGGCCAGCTTTCACAAGGTGTTCATCGCCCACGCGCTGCCCGGCTACCTGCTCGGCGCGGACGACGGTGTTGCCGAGCTCTCGAGCAGAGAGGTGATCGAACAAATCACTCCGAGCGAAGCGGTCGAGTATGTTCTCCCGCTCCTCAACGGTCTTGCCATGGACGACGGTGCGTGCCTGTTTGTCCCGCTGACATCAGCCCAGGACTGACGTCGGAACCTATTTACCGCGGCCGTCTCGCCGGCGCCCATTACGTCGTTGCCACCGGTAATTCGGATTATCCATTGTCCTCGAACTCGGGGCTCGCTTCGTCGCTCTCGTGCTTCACTACGTAACGGCTTGACTTGATCTGGGTCTCGACGCTGGGCACGAGCAGACGAATCGGTCAAGGAAGCTCTCGCGGCCGAGCTCGTGCCCATCATCTGGTGGTTCGTAACCCACTGCAGATTGGTGGACGACGAACCCCAGCCTCCGCCCTCGCCTCCTGCCCCGACGCCGCTTTCGTCCAACGCATCCACCAGCTCTGATCACGAGCCTGACGCACGTCCCCCCACGCCGCGATCGGACCCCCTCTCTGCCGACATTCACGCGGCTGCTCTACCCACCGAGAGTTCCTTCGTTCAGCACCGAGAAGACGAACCGACAGCGATCTCCGTTCAGACTTTCACACCGATCCTGGGGACACTTCTGCTCAGTCCTAACGGCATTGTAGGCGGCTCAGCGCGCTACGCCGTCGTAGAACTTTTGCGACGGCTACGGCGCGCAGACGACCGCGAAAACGGCCTAGGAGACTTCGCTGCCCAGCCACGTGCCTCGACGTCCACGCCTGCGCCACAGCGTTCTAGCAGCCCAACTCCATCACAGGCGGAATACCAGGAAGAGAGCGACCGACTAGATGTGGGCCTCTTCCAGCGCGACGAACGTCGACTTTTCGAGCGGGAGCTCGTGTACCAGGTCGTCATTGGAATGGGACGCCTCGATGAGGAAGAAAGGGTAGATCCGCAACCGGAAGGTGTTAGCAGCGAGGCGTTCTCAGATTCGGGCCCGTCTACAGCCGTACCAACACCGCAGCCCGACACCTCCGCGGCGGAGTCGGAATCATACTTCCCTCCGGCCACGACGCTGGGCTTCGCGGCTGCCGTTGTACCAGCATTTGCCACGCCATCGCCGCCCCTCCAGGTGTCAGAGCCTCCAGTCTTAGCTACGGCGGTTAGTGCGCTGTCCCCAGCCCCCTCCCCACCCGTTTCGTCCACGTCGTCTCTGTCAGGTTCGCCCGGCCACTCGTCGTCCTCTACACCTTCTCTGACGTCATCCACGTCTTCTTCCTCCGGCGAATATCCAGAAGCCGCCGAACCCATTGGAACGGACCAAATCGACAATGCTCTCGCGGAGAGCTTGGGCCTGACGGATGACGCCCATCTGCTGCCGGACGTGGACGATACGGCGAGGGCGGAAATGAAGATCGCCCTCCCCGCGAACGATTGGACGCCCACAGGCGCCTTCTCGCGGCCGGCCGCGTTGCCGACCACACCGCCGTTCGAGGTGCCTCCGCCCCCACCTGTGGGCGCATCCGTGCCCGTCTCTGCAGAACCCGCGTCTCCGATCACTGGTCTACCGATCCTGCAAGTCCACTCGCCGTCGCCCGCGGGCCCGGCACATGAGGTGGCGCCACGGCAACCCGGGGCGTGGACGAGCCCACGGTCGGCGGCTCGCGAGCTCGAAGTGATGGACGAGAACCAGCCACTGGAGGCGGCGGACGATGATCTCAACGAGGAAGCGGCCGTTGGCAGGCTCTCGAGCATGAGTCTCATGGCGGCGGTAACTGCGAGCGGTGCGTACTTGCCGCTCTGGGTATGCGCATTCGGCTGATCTGCTCCCTTGCACCGGCGCAGGCTCCGTCAGCGAGGAGACGAAGAGAGCCTTTGTGGCCGAAGTCGAGCGCGTCGGCCGCGATCCCGTGTACTGGGTCAGGCGCGAGGCCAGCTTTGCCGTGGGCGCTCTCGCCAAGGTCGTCCCTGAGGAAGTCGTGATCTCGTCTCTGGTGCGTCGTGATGCGGTTCGTCTCTGCGGCGGGTGTGCTGACGTCGTCGGATGCACGCTCGTAGCTGCCGCTGTTCGAGGCGCTCTGCCAGGACGCGACATGGCACGTCCGTCATTCGGTTCTATTCGCCCTTCCTGCGATTCTCTCTAGGCTAAGCCCGGAGCATCGTCACAGACTTGCTTTGGACGTGGTGGTGCCCCTTTCGCAGGACGAGGAGTCGGCGGTAAGGTCGGCGGTGCTGGAGGCTCTTGGTGAAGTGATGCACACCTTCCTTGGCGACGAAGGAGGTCCACCTGAGCCGCTTCTGAAGCTCTTCCTCGGGATCAGGGACACAGACGATCCAGCGGTGGCGCAGAATCACGAAGAGCCCGAAGAGCCTCCTCGGATCGTGGCAGCGCTCAAGTCACCGACTGCTCCTCGCTCAGCGACTTCTGCGACGAGTTCAGCCTGGAGTGATTATGGTACGGACGGAGGAACCGGGCCCGATATTTACGACGACCCTCAACGGCCCCTCGTTTGCGCCTTCAATTACCCCGCCGTCGCCCTCACGCTTGGGAGGAATCGTTGGCCGGAATTGCGCTCGCTATACCGCTCTCTTGCGCAAGAATCGTCCTTCAAGGTCCGCAAGACACTAGCCGCTTCCCTGGGCGAGATCGCGAAAATTATCGGCGAGGAGCACGCGCGAGAGGACTTGATGGACGTCTTCCGGTCAAGCCTACATGCCGACGAAGGCGAGGTGCGCACGAAAGTGATCGACGCGCTGGAGACGTTCGTTCCGGCGCTCGCCCACCCGGAGCGCGCAGAAGTCGTGCGCGCTCTCGAGGATGCTTTCTCATCCGGAAAGCTTTCCTCCTGGCGGGAGCGCGAGATGGCCGCGAAGACGCTGCGCCGATTGGTCGGGATAGAAGGGGTGGACCCCGCGGTCCTCATGCGAATGTTGAGTAGGGCTTTGGACGACCGCACGGCCGCCGTTAGAGAGGCCGCTGTATCCGGGGTGAGCCCCACATTTAGACCCGCCAATCGTACCGAGTGCTGACCACCCCGACGGTTTGGCAGTTGCCCGCGTTCGTACAAGCGTGGAAGGCAACACCGAGCCAGCTAGAAGCGCTGCGCGCTCACATCAACGGACTGGCGACTTCTGAGACGTTCCGACACCGAACCACGTACGTCATGTGCATGCAAGAGCTGCTCCTCGGCGGCGAGGGAGATGTTGCGCTCGACGGCGACACACCCTGGACCATCTTTGAGGCGTTGGTACGGGACCCGGTCGTGGACGTGCGGATACGCACATCACGGCTTATTGGCCTGATATGCGGTAAGTTTATCAGTGTTTATATTCGTGCATGCCGCTCACTGATTGGCCGTTCCCACCCAGACAAGCTGGGCCGCTCGAACGATGACGTCGCGCGGCATGCAGTCACTCTTGCCCGCGAACTAACACAGGATGGCTCCCACGAGGTTCGAGCCTTCGCGGAAGCTGTCGTATCGGGTGCACGACTGCCTCAGCCGACATCGCTTGTGGTCCCTCCGCTGCTGAAGCCGGCAGAGAAGGCCCCCAGCGTGTCGACGTTCTCCCGCCCGCCTCCGCCCAGTCCCAGTTGAAGGATGTCTCATGTCGGCGTTGGTGACGGGATCGCATCCACATCCATCTCCTGGACGGCGTGCACCGCCCCGCTAGCGGACGCATCGGACGTTCTCCGCGGATAAACGATCGGCCGCTTTCCACGCATGTGGCCGAGCACCTGCATATCGCTATGATGGGCTCCCGGGACATCACGGAATAGCGATTTGCCCATACCGAGGGTTCGCGGACTCGGAACGTCGGAAGACGTCTCGCTCCTCGCGGTTCATCGATGCTCGGAGCAGCAGCCAGTCGCACACGGCTGTCACATGTCGCTACGTCCTTAGTACGGCCCGCGAACTGTGAGATGGACCACGGCCAACCATCTGGTCAAGAGCTGTCGGCGTCCTTATATAGCTAACTTATCATGTACAAGCCCTCATCTTACGTAGCTGCAGCCCTACCGCCGCCATTACTGCTCTCGCCTTTGTCCCTGACGCACCTCTTGTCAACCTTTCTCGTCGCACTCACGCTTCACTCCGTTCCATTCGCATTCATACTGTATCATTAAGTATATACATACACACTCACAGACAGCGCGATTTACGTAGTATATCATACTTGCTATTGAAAATAATCCGTGGTCGGGTGCCTCTAGAGCACCCCGCGGCTCCCTCCGCGGCCTCACATCCGTTCGGACGGCCTGAGGATTGCCCGGGTGGCCACAAGACCTCGACCAATGGCAGCGGGCGCGGTCAAGGAGCGGTTCGCTGTCACGCCTCCCTCTCTCCCTACAGTTTCGTCCTTCTAGAGCAAGAAACGCATAAGAGCGTATCTATGCATCCGAGACTACAAACATACGCCCATATCCCTGTGGTTTAACCCCTCTAAACCACATACTCCAACGAACCTCCAAAACTTCTGGGGAGCGGGAACAGCGTGTCACAGTGTGACGGCATTTGGGTTAGGTGTTGGAGCCTCGGCCCCAAAGCGCCACGTGACAACAATGAAGGACGGATCGGAGATCGAGGACAGGCGCCTGAGTGGTGCCTACGGCGGAGGGCTTTGTTCGACGGACGCATCTGCTCCCGCTTCGCGCTTGAAGAATAAAGCCTTGTCCGTCGCGGAGATAATAAGATGGGAAGCCGCGAGGACGCTTGCTCTCTCGAGACCCCCTTGTCTCTCCTCCCCCGCCTCGCTGCTTGCTTGTTTCTGCCTCGCTCTGGGAGCTTACCCCGCGTGGTTAGGCTGGCCCCTTCCCCGTGTTCTACTCGCGCTGCTAGACAGTGGACTGCCGGCGGCGTATGTGCTTTGCTTTGAACTGGAACTAATCACGACACAAGACATATCGGACGACCTCTCAAGACTGGACGAACGCACAACGTATGACGCCATGGAGTTTTCAGAAGGATTTTACAGAGTCAGGGCGTGGCTGTTCGGTACGTTCGTTGTCCCCGGCCTTTGTTCAATGTTCGACCTGGGCTGAACTCGTTGCGCGAACAGCGGTCGCGACGTTCACAGCTCTGCTGTGGTCAATACTGCTCTCCGTGGAGATATTCGCGCTTTTCGACAGCTCGGACGTCACTCAGAGTGAGTCTCCTGCTTCTCCGCCCGCCGTTCCACCCCGACGAGCCCTGACATGGGCACGCCGCGCCGTCTCCGCCGTGCTCTCACGCAGGAAACCTCGTGGGGGTGCTCATCTTTGTGAACGCTATGACGGCGATCATGCTACCGGCCTTGTGAGTGCTCCAACGCGCGCCTGCGGAGAGACCCCCCACGCTGACTTCGACCCCGCGCGCAGACTAGTGCTGCCCTTCCGCGCGTGGTTAGATGGCGCGCGACTTCTGCTGCTGTTGATAGCACAGATTGGTGCGTTATGCGTGCGATGCGTGCAGTCAGGATTGAGAGCGCTAACGATCTATCGGGAACAGGGCCTGCTTCGCTCTTCGCAACGCTAAACGCGGGTTTCGTTTGCCCAACAGAACGTGAGTATCTGGCAATCGTGGCGTGGCGACGTACGAGCTTGTCTTGCTATTCCGTGTGTGTTGCTGCCGGTAAACCGATAGACTATCTGCTGTCCGGCGGGCAGGCTGTCTGTTAGAGCGAGCAGGGCTTCGCGTTCGGAGGCAACGTTGGCGTCGGTCCGAGCTTCCCTAACCGGGAACTCGGTCGGCGATACCGGTTCTTGAAACATACTGCCTCTTGGGATGTAAGCAGGGGCAGGTAGGCATCGTATGTTGTCCCAACAGGCGAGCGGAGCACCGCCTCCGCTGCCAAGGTGGAGTGTCCGCAATGGTCGTCCCTGAAGGACTGCCGGTCGACGTAGAACTCCGAAGGTGTGCCTATGGCGGCTTATGCGTGTAACCTGCGACCCCTCACACCTTTGGGCGATACACTGAACGCTGATCCTCTTACTTCTCTAGCGTCACAGCGCGCAATGTGTGAAGCTGTCAATCTCGCGATAGCTATCCTCAGCTGGCTCATACCCCTTTTGCGTGCGTAACTTTTCTGCTTGATCCAGCTTTCTTAGACTAACGTTTTTCTAGTGGTGTGGTATTCGGCCTTCCTGGCGGTCATGTATCGGTTGCGTGTCAAGTCCGCGACTCCCGAACAAAAGCAAGATGACCCTGAGAAGCGACTGTCTGAACTCCCTATGATGCTGCCTTCCAGACGTCCATCTGTTCCAGATACGGCTTCAGACATCCCAGGGTCACCCACCGTCCGGTATCCCGCAAAAACGCCACACATACCATCACGCCAGTTCTCACAGGGGCCGTCGTCCGCGCAGGTCTTGACACCCCAACCTGGCGTCCGAACTCCGACTCATCGCGTTCAGCCATCATGGCCCATGCCGCTGCAACCAGTACCGTGGTCTTCGCGGCCACGACCACCTCCACTGTCCCTACGCACCTCCCTCCCGCCTGCCACGCGAGTCAGACAGAACTCGCAGGGCTCTGTGCTATATGAATCGCCACGGTCGATGACAGGGCCATCCCGGCCCCGACCACCATCGCAACAACCCTCGCCGGTGGCTGCACATTCATCACGCTCTTCATCGCGCGTGATGTCGGCGCTGCCGCCGCTGCGCGAGGAATCTCCTGATTCTACGGGGGGTTCTTCAGGCAAGACCCTCTCAAAACCTGCACCCTGGGTGTATTAATATCGTGGACTGCATGCTCTGTATCCATACAACAACTCTCCTTCATGGTCTGGCTAAGTATTCGGTAGAGGTCGGACTGTCTCGGACTGTTATAAATACGCGTTCTCAACACTGTAGTAGTAATCATATATACTTATCGATGTATGAAGCAATCAAGCAGCGTCGACGTCATGTATTCAGGATCTCTACAATCGGAATAGCTTGTCGGGAAAACAGGGCGGTGCTCGTTCCAATCAGCCGATATATCAAAATCCTCCGTCACCAACGCGGGAGACAGAGGCCGCAGGCGTCTAGCGGCCTAGAGTGTTTCTTCTGGGGCACCGTCTTCCGCCACGTGCCTCGCCCTCGGCCCTCGCATACGTTCACACTTACTCCGGCCCTTCTTGGTTTTAAACTGCGGACTCGTCAGAGTCTCCTTATGACTTCACCTTTCCTCCAACACTCCTCTACATTCACGACTACCGCCTAGTTCCCTTCCGAACTACCTGCCAAACCCCTTAGCTAAAGCGTCTAATCAGTATGTCTGCTCAATGGGAACCGGGACGCGTAAAGGTATGTCAAGTCCGCACCTATTGTCCAACGCAAGGTATTCATGGCAGAAACGTGTCGTAGTCCCAGTTGCGTCTCACGGCACAGCGACTAGGGCAACTGCAGGACCGGTTGGACTCGCAAGCTCAAATCACGCAGCGGGACATCGCTACCCTCCTCTACCAAGGCAACGTTGCACTCGCGCGTGCAAAGGCGCAGAAGCTCATCCGGGAAGATGTCAAAAGTGATCTTCTACAGACGTTGGAGATGCATATCGGCGTGATTCTTGGACATTTGAATGAGCTGGAACGCAGGTGCGCGTCTGTCCGTTTTATCGTTGTGAGAGTGCTCCAACCTATGCCTGACGTGAATCCTTTAGTGGAGCGCCAAGCCCCATCGTACTGGAAGCCGCTGCAAGCATTATTTATGCCGGACCGCACATTGATTCCAAAGGTATGTATCCATGTTGTTCATGAGATGTTGAATTGAAGAAGGGTTTTCTGAGTAGATCTCTACCATGTCCGAGAGTTTCTCATGTACGCGCTGGGACCCGACTACACGCGTGCTGCACTAGAGAACCAGGATAATTATGTGTCGTCAAGGGTGCGAGACTTTGTATCCATGCACTTTCCGGTTCTTCTAAGGTAACACAGGTGCTACGAGCCATTGCGGCACCACCGCCTACCGCGTCCAGGCTTGATCAATACTTGTATGGGATCGCAAAAGCCAACAATGTCAACTGGCTGCCCGATCTATCTCCACAGCAGAAGTACGTACGCGCAATAGTGATCTTACAAGGTCTCGAACCAATACATCACCACTAACAGGGTGAATGCCTTGTCCCCGATCGTGGACCCGGAGATCATCTCCGTCGTAGACTTCGACCATCTTCGTTCTCTCTGCTCTCACGGTGTGTAATTATCCAGTACTAGGAGGAATACTGGTCTGAGATCAGTTTAGGTCTTCCTTCCCATCCCCCATGGTTGCGACCCCGGGTATGGAGGTGAGTTCGCATGGGCCGTCTTCTGTCACACCTCTAAGCAAAGGCCAGATTGCTACTTGGCACTCTTCCGAAGGACAAGGCCTTATGGCGTCAAGAATCCCGGACACAGCGGGACAACTACTACGTACGTGACTTCGACAAGGTAGTACCGTACATTATTCAATCATTTCCAGGATCTTGTTCGACGGCTGCTCGAACCTCTCTCCTCCTTGCCCGAGCCTACGGACCCTCTGTCATCGACCGACCAATCTATCTTGGATGTCTACAATGATCTTGCGATGGTCCCGCCGAGCCTCCTGGTTACATTGGAGGAAGAGCCGGAGGAATGTCCACAATGCCCTTTGGATGAAAAAGCCCCTGACGACGTTAAGATTACATGCGCTGAGTATCTGGATGCGCGTTTGAAGGTCGTACGTGCCAAAGAGACCGAGGAGGAGGAGGGTGATACCAATACGGATGAGACCCCAGAAATCCGTCTGGATTCCACTCCCGAAATTCGATTGGATTCTACTCCTGAAGTCCGCTTAGAACAGCCCTCCCCAACGAAGACCAGGAGACAGCAGGAGAACACGCCCGAAATTTCCCTCCAGGTGCCAGACTCTCCCAGTTCCAGTCACTCGGGTTTATCGACAACACTTCTCCCATCAAGGCCGTATTCGGCGTTCGGCGCGCACAATAAGCACTCATCCGCGTTGCTTCGTCTGCTGTATATCCATTCATGCCTCAATCCGGCCAACCGCTCCCCTCAAATCGGTTCTCTCCTCGTGCCTATCTACGCCGCTCTCGTTGAGGAGGTTGACCCAGAGGACCTGCCTCACGTTGAAGCTGACGCCTTCTGGGTCTTCGAGGCTATGGTTGGGGAATTTTCGGAACTAGAAGACGAGCACAATGGTACAGTTTGGGTTAGAAAGTTTAGTGAGCGTCTACAATGGGCCGATCCTGAGCTTGCAGATGACTTGGTACGTATATCATACGTTGTACGATTACATGCCGACTGATATCTGTCATGCAG
Organism: Grammothele lineata; assembly: GCA_002150815.3. Classification (NCBI taxonomy): domain Eukaryota; kingdom Fungi; phylum Basidiomycota; class Agaricomycetes; order Polyporales; family Polyporaceae; genus Grammothele; species Grammothele lineata. Next base: position 130,412 of record NDFF03000005.1, read on the forward strand.
TCTATCAAGGGACTCGATCCCGGTCTACCTCATTATTCTTTGTACGTATAACCTCCTGCATTGGTATGCGATCGTAGCTGATCATTGAAATAGCCGTTGGCTCATCCCTCTGCTCACCCACACTTTGCCTCTGCCTTCTGTGCTCATGATTTGGGATGCTCTCTTTTCCCGGCCGATGCGGGAACGAGACGAGAACCCGAAGCTGGACTATCTCATGGACATATGTACGAGCATGCTACTTTGCGCTCGTGCTACTCTCCTCCAGTAAGTCCAACGTTGCCCCTGGTCGCGATCACATACCTTAAATTATGCTCCCTGCCTACAGGCTGGGCCGATCACACAGGAAAATGAATGATCTCTGGTCGGATGAAATTGCTGCAATTCCTTCCACGGCTATCGGCGAACGGGAGCTCGAGGAAGCGTTCATTGAGGGCATGTCTTATTTGCAGCGTTATCCTTTGGAGCCCGTGGGTGGAATTGAGAAGGTCCTGCAAACCGCTTACGACCTGGCCTCTCAGCGCCAGGTATCTATGGCGGCTACCAAATCCAACGGCGCTGGCGGGGGGCTCGGCGCCCGTCTGCGTGATACGGTGTGGAGAGGCTTCTCATCGGGTTTAGCGTCTCATCAGGAAGAGGGCGAGACCAGCGAAGAGGAGTCCGAAGAGGAAGAGCAGGACGATGAACCCCGAAAGTCTGCGTCCTCAACGCTTACCTCGCGACTGACCAATACCGTTTGGAGGGGAATCACAAACCAGAGTGCTATGGACGTCCCTTCGCCTCCCTTCGCCTCGCCCAGTCCTTCTGCTCCCACGTCACCATTGCCTTCACCGCTTCTAACTTCTGCCTCCACGCCTACCATTCCGTCCCGCGAGTCCGTGGTGAATGTCGCGGCCCGGGGCAGGAACATGATTTGGGGATATGCGGAGAAGCTCAAAGACTCGGATGCCGCTGCTACGATTTCAAAAGTGAGCACAAACTGGCGAGTCAAAGCCTTCGATGCCTGGGCCAAGCGAAGCGAAGCTGCCCCTCCCCCAACGTCTCAATCCGAGCCCGCAATGACACCTAGTCAAGATCACGGCCGCAGCATTTCACTGACGGCTATTCAAACGTCGCTGAGACCTGCTGATGAGAAACGAGGGTCTATGCCAATCCTCGAACGATCATACTCTCCTCCGCCGAGACCCCCCGTCTTCCGTCCTGTGAGGGACAGTGTCTTCGTCGCTTCCCCCATCAGCCGTAGCGGCGAGGCATCCCCCGTATCCGATGCTGGATCAACAGGTAGTCATAATGTCCGAGGGTCTTTGTCCTCGTCGTTCAAACTGCCAGACAATATCCCTCCCCGGACACACTCTGGGCCACGGCCATTACTCCTAAATTCTACCTCACTCTTGACCGGAACACCGACTCGTTCTCCGGTCTCCCCATCTGCGGACTCAAGGTGGGCCGACTCGGTCCGGTCACAGTCCATCGCCCGCCATCGTGAATCGCAGTCCTCTATCTCGTCGCTGTCGCCCTCAGAGCCGTTCCGTCGAAAGAGAGATACGCGATCTGATTTCGAGTCCGACGGCGGTGGAAGCAGGATTGTGCCCATCAATAGAAACAAGTCACCTTCCCCCATGGCAGCTGCTTCAAGACGCACAGCATCTCGGAGTTCCATGAGCCCTCCCACTCCACCGAAGTCGCATCGTCGTCTGCCGACGGAATCGTCAGCTCCCGAAGACGGCCAAATAGCAAGCTGGGGGCGTGCTGACGACGCACCAGGTTCACCTTCACCGCCGCCTCCGGGAACCCCCGAAGTCGTCGAGACGACCATCAGCGACGTCCGTGTCAAGCAGCCAGATTCCCACCGGCAAAGAGGTTCCGTTGTGCTCTCAGAGAGTAACGACGTCACCTTCACCCGTCCCACCCAGGAGGCCAAACCACTCACTCGACGTTCGGCGACTATTTCTCGCGTGCATCGGGAATCGGCAGATCACTCAGATTCGTCTGCGACAGAGCCCTCCGCACGCGCAACCACGCTGCGCAGGAAACGTCCCCCGCCTCGCCTTCAGTCGATGCGCAACTCGCGTGCGGACCCTGACGAACCTGTTCCGCCACTGCCAACGCATGCGCGCTCGCTCGACGTCCCGGCGGACGAGTACGACCGTGAGAGCGCGACGACGCCTCGCGCACAGACTTTCGACGAACAGGCCTCGACGGGGGCCCCGCCATCCCCGCGCTCGCGCCGCACGCGCAAAATATCCGGGAGCGAGCGTGACGGCGATACGCCGGTACGGCCGAGGAAGATCTCCACCGAAGGCCGCACGCGGAAGATCTCGACGGAGAGCAGGCGCAAGGTCTCGGCAGAACGCGATCCAAAGAACAAACGCGAGAGCGCGGCGGTCGAGGGCGACGACGAGGGATACAACGAACTCCTCAGCGCTTACGAGAGCGAAGACGCCTGAGCTATACCCTGGCCTCAATGTCAGTCCGATGAGCGCCGTCTGGAACGGCGCACGAAGAGGGTCTATGTACTTGTCGCCATGCCATGATCGTCCCACTATGAAATCAAGTAATGCTTCCCCTCATGAACGCTACCAGTACATTAGTTCTTCGCATCAGTTTACGCCGCTATATTTATTGCCGTTGCCGGGTATCTCGGCGCACATCATGTATGCCCAGTCATAGTGGATGTAGTCTCGTCACCTCTATGATTGAGCGATATCTTCCTATCCTCGAGTTCGCTCGAGGCAAGCCTGTAACCATAGCCGGCTCGCACGGCGTCGCTATTCCACAAATGCTGTTTGATAATTGCTCAAGGGTAACACAGGCAAACGACTTCATGCTGTGGTGATCAGGTGCTTCAATGCGGAAACAACCACCGTGACAGATGGTGTGGGAGGCTGAAGAACTGGGCTGTGTCAATTGGCCTCGAGGAGCATCCACATTGACAAGAACGGAGACGGCCTACACTAGATGGGAGTTCGACGCTCAACGTAAACGTTCAAATGTTCAGCGTTCAGTGCCTGCCTTCTGCCTTCACTGCGAATTGCATCCTGCACCCCTTGATACACCTCTAACAAGATCGGAAAGCGAGGGAGAAGATTCTACTTGGACAAAAAGGGATGGTACTGTCAGTGATTCTGCGACCACACCACAGAAAGCACCGTCGTACAGACCTCGAACGCCACCTCGAGCTTGATTGTGCCTTGCGATGTGCGAGTAATGGCAACCAGATAGTACCGGACATCCCAGCCCCGAATTCCCTCGTTGATGAGGAAATCCTCCAGTGAGGACCAGGGGACGAACGTGCGTGCGGTAAGCAAGGTCAACCCGGCGACTCCTCTATGTGTCTCGAACTGCAAGCCCAAAGAAGGGAGGATTGTTACTGACTCTGATATCGAGCGGAAAGCGTGTCAGGAAGAGTATCCAACAATTCCAATACGGATACGAACCCCAGAGGACCTGGGTCAGACGAGAGCGCAAGTAGAACAGCAGACCAAGTACAACCATGCCCATGCGGAACGTGGTTATGACGACCTATAGCAGACGCTGTCAATACAGGAACCCCGGCGGAAGCAGACCAGCGCTCACCGTGTTCCACAGACATAGTAAGGCCACGAGGAGACAGACGTCCAACCAACGGCAGCGGAAAGAGAGAGCGTCGGTGGACAGTGTCCGAACTCTGTACTCGCGCCATCCTGGGTGCCGCGTAACAGTGAGCTCAGGATGATCTGGGAGGGGCCGCGTAGATTGCATGCATCAGTTATGACAGAGTCTGGAGGCCGAGAAGGACGCTAAAAGTGACGGTGGGCACAGGTACCAAAGGAGATATCACCGCCCGGAGGCGACTCGGAGGACTGCCACGCTCGCCCGAGCGCGTCGCTGTCTGTCAGAGGTGGTCTGCATCAGCGCAGGCGCCTGGGCTGTCACTGCCACTGCCACGCGTCTCGCAGCGCTGTCTCTGGCTGCCAGCGCTATGCTTTCTCTCGTTCTCACAGTCGCCACTTCCCCACTTGTACCGGAGCCCGCGGTCTAGGCTGTCAGGGAAGCAAACATGCGGGCCAGCTGTTTCCTTTGCCGATCCAGCACTGAAAACAGAGTGACGGATCGTATTCGTATCGCTGGAAGGACTCGTTTATGTGAATTTTAGCACCGCAACTTGGATCCAACGTCTTCGAGTGTCGTAAGTTGATCAGACAGTGCGGAGCTCTCGGGGTGGTTCTGAGCGCATCTTTTCAGTTCGTTGCAATGCGTTGCACATCCTTGTGCATCGTCATTGCTTCCCATCGTGTTCGCCGCTTTGGTGTTTCACCGCTTTACAAAGTACCTGCAGACGGGTGTAGAAAGAATGAATCATTGGCCTGACGACGCTCTGCGAAGCTTGAAGGAAGCCTGCTTTTGATAGATTTACGGCATTTCGCCTCCATCGGTATGCTCTTGTAGATAGTTCCGAGCTCAACCCGGAGCAAGCTCGACCGCAAAAATCGTGTCTCGCTGAACCCAATCATAGCGTAGCTCCCACAGCTGACGGATGGAAACGGCCTTAGCTAGCGTCACCTTTCTCAACAAGTACGCTTTAGCGTAATCTCCTGTCTGCTCATAAAAGCCCTCATACCCAGCCCTCTAGATTTGAGTCTTCCCACATCCCGTGACACCCATGTCTCAAAGCATAGTCCTGAACGCACAAGAGCAATCCCCGGAATTCCCAGTCACTATCCTCAAGGATTCAGAAGCAGGATTTGTACTGACATTCGATCTCTCTTTAAAGGTAGTTCCGTTTCTTACGGACCCATCCCATGCGCAACCCTAACACATGCAATTTATAGACTGGCGAGAACGTCGTTGAGATCCATGGCATCTCTAGCAGTATCGTATCCAGGTCACCTCAGATCGAACTTCTCGAACGAGGCGCTCGCGTGTCTTACATTTTTTGTGCCAAAGAGCTCTCCAGCACATTACGTGGGCTTCGGCCTGATCACCCCATGCACTCAAGTTGGTCGCGGCCGCCTGCCATAGAGGAACTGCCTCCATATATGCGTCGCAGGGCTGAGCAATCAGACCGTATCGTAGGCAATGATTCCAAGGATGCATTGGTTATAATTGTGATCAAGGCGACATTTGACTACAAGACTCAAGCCCGGTTGTGGTATCGTGAGTCGAAACAGCGCTCCTTGTTGCCAACGAGTGTCTTAGGTTGCAAATGTTCTCAGAAGTTTCCACTATCAAATCGGAACCGTCATACGACCTCCATATTACCAAGTCACTCGAAGCATCTGCCAACGCGCTCCTACTTTTAAATATCTCCATATCCCAGAACACGGGCAGTGATTGGAACAACATGGCATTTGTCTTAAGCAGTTCATGCTTCAAGGTCCGACGTACTCTATCACCAACGCCTCTCACGCGGGCGGCGAATCCCCAGTTCTCACCCGACCCTGGCCTCTTCCCTGCACCAGCACCAGGTTTCCTCCATCGCGCCCAGACACTCGCAAGTACGCCGGTAGTTCGTCCGCTCGCCCATAAGAGTAAAGACAACCCTGCACCACGTTCGGCCTCGGGACCCGCGGCTGTTGAATCATACGACCAGGACGACGTAATTCCCCTCCTGGTGGGCATCCTGAATCGATTGAATGGAATAGACATCAAGAAAATTCGTACCCCGTTCTCACCCCCTGCTACCGATGGAATACTACTCGAAGGTCTGACCGCGCTCAAGAACGGCGAGACCTCGTATACTCTCGTTCGAGAGCATTCTTTCCCTGCTATGCTTGTTCCGGTCGAAGGGCGCGGCGAGGACTGCCCTCCGTCTGATGGATGGTCAGAAGCGATCATCACGAACACAAGCGAATCTGAGCTCCCTGCGGCCCCCGTGAACGTGTTCGTGGATGGAACATTTGTGGTTAGGACTTCGATCGGCGTGAGTCCAACATTGCCATAGTACAATGCTATTATTCCTAAGCACTATAAGCAGGTGACTCCCCCGGGTGAAGTGTTTGCTTGCTCGCTATCTGGATCTGATACTCCCGCCGTAACACTCTCCAAGCTATTTCACGTAGAATCAAAATTGGCACCAACGGTTTCTGAGACTCTACCACAGTCGCCAGTCGAAGTAGAAAATGTTCAGGCTGCATCGAACAATGGGAGTCGTTGGTTTAAGGAACTGAGGCGGCTTTTGGTACCTTGTCTCTTCCCTAAATCTGGATGCTAGCAATGGATGAGACTTCATTGTTCGAATTTCCAACCTTCTTCTGATACTGGGAACGTTTGTCACTACGGCAGTGACTACTGTCATTCAATCTAGACGACACACTAGGCTCGCACAGAGGTGTCCAGAAATAGGCGCCTTGGTCGAACTTACGGGCTCGTCAGCCACTACTGGCACTGATCGCGAAAGACCCATGCCGGGAGCTTCGCCTTCTCCTTCTCCCACCTCGCCTCACACATCCGGCTGTGCCGAATGCTTATGCCGTTGCACAGTTCTTCCTTCTTTAATACCCTCGTTCGGTCTCAACTCTATCTGAAGTCGCTGGATCGACTAGTCCTGCCAGCTTCGCGATGGCCTTCTCTCCTGGAAATTTTACCCTCCTTCTGCAGGCCTTGAGTTTGATTCAAGGAATGCACAAGCCATATTCTAGCTCAATCGCTACCCCAGGATACCCCGTCGGTCATAAGATTCCTGTGAGCCGGGTAAGTGCATTCTGATCAGCCCCCAGGCGTTAACTATCAGGTACAACCTAACACAAACACGGACGATTGGTAGATGGAGGGGTGCTCTGTGCAGTATTATACCTCTCCCGACCTTGGGGGGCTTGCATTTGATCCCTTCGACGAGAAAAAGGCCGTCGTCTATCGTTATAGGCAGCAGCACTCAGTCAACTTGGGCTCATGGTGCGTAGTTTAGCTCACCCTAAGTTACTACGCAATTGACAGTTTTACTAGGTTCGTGCACGAACAGTGGATGACTCCCTCTCTCTTTACCTGCGCCTCTGGTCCTCGCACCTCGGAACTTGATATAGCTTCTGGCTGGGGCTCTCCTGGTTCTGCGCGTGCGAAGTTGGAACAACACTGGGACACCTTCGTCGACGCGTCTGACTTCCGCTACTTGGCTAGCATTGGCATCAACACCGTTCGGCTTCCCATCGGCTACTGGAGTCTCGGCCCACGCTTCTGCGAAGGCACGCCTTTCGAGTCTGTTGGTACTGTCTACCGGAATTCATGGCCACGGGTCGTCCGCGCGATCAAGATGGCGGCTGACGCGGGTATTGGCGTCTTGGTAGACTTGCATGGAGCACCTGGAAGCCAAAACGGGCAGCCGCACTCTGGTATCTCGGACGGTCAGACTGGCCTCTTTGGCAACGACTGGTATGTCAACAAGACCATGTCTGTGTTGTCATTTCTAGTGCGGGAGCTCGTGAACGTCACGAACGTCGTCGGAATTCAGATCCTCAACGAACCCAAGGATGACCCGGAACTGCCGGGTTTCTGTGAGTGCCCACAACCCTCTCGAAGTATGTACACAAGTGTTGAAACGCGTTTCCCCAGATTCTGCCGCAATCTCTACCATGCGAGCCATTAGTCGTGCAGCCCGAGCGTTCCCGTTATACATCCATGACGGATTTAACCTGGACCAATTTGCCGCTTTTGTTGCCAACCGGACCGATTTTGTCGTTCAAGACACGCACTCGTATTTCGTGTTCACCCCCGAGGACGAGACTGAGCCGGCCTCTCAGCATACGTCAGACATTCATCACTCCATCGCGGACGCTCTGGCTTCTGCTTCTTCTCGCGAGAGGCGGAACCTCATCGTCGGTGAATTTTCATGCGCGCTCGCGGATGAGAGCCTCATGAACGAAACACACCCTGAGGTGGCTCGGAGAGATTTTTGTACCGGCCAACGGGACATCTACCAGAATAACACTGCCGGCTGGGTGTTCTGGTGTGAGTACAAGTGCATATATACAGTGCTACAATCGACCTAATCATATATTCAGCGTATAAGAAAGAGCAGTGCGCTGGCGATCCAGGATGGTGCTTTAGGTCGGCTGTGGGCAAAAGCCTTCCAAGCACCTTCTATTCGTACGGCAACCACACAGTCTCGGATCCCTCCAAGGTACCATCCCTGGCAGATCTGGATATGCCTATTCCCAACCAACCCGTCTCAACAAGAATGAGTACGGCTCAGCCTATAGCAGATTCGCCCCCATTACACCCTGCGGGAGCAATCGGCCTCTTTCCGGTCCAGCGAAGGAGCCGATTCAACTCAGTTCCCTCTCCGCGTGGTAGAAACAGCAACACTGGCCCTTTGTCCACCCGCGGCTCTATGTCCACTGAACAACTCCCCCAAGATCCACATGAGCGGGCGATCGCGAAGGGGTACTCGGACGGCTTTTTGACGGCGAAGATCTTCGCGTTGCACGGGATGTCAAAGCTCGGCTTCACCGGCCAGTACATCGCAGATAGTCTTGCACGGTTGGGTAAGAAAGTGATTGACCCAGGGACGGAGCACTACTACGAGCAGTGGTTTTTGGAGGGGTTGAAGGATGCAGAGTCGCTGGTTGCCTCTTCTGTTTAAATCTCGCGACTGGATATCGAACATATGATGTTTGCATAAACATTGTTAGTATATAGTTGTTACGTCTCCTGATAGAAGTGCTACATGTTGCTGGTACAGGGAAAAAGGCGTAGAGGAGCCTGAGGGCTGCGGTAGAAAAGGTTGACGCTTAATGATGTCGCACTTAGCCGCCCGCGCACATTAAATGAAGCCACGTGGGCGGCGAGGTACCGCGATCCGGGGGGGCTCGGCAAACGTGCACTTTGCTTCCCGCTTGTCCCGCCGAGCTCACCTCGCGCCTCAGGCCTCTACTTCCTTTCCACTTAAGTCCGGTCGGTACGCTTAGGTGCGATACTGAGCCGCCTCTAGTTGCCTCAGCCCCTACCGCTCCTTTCACCTTCATGCGCCGCTCTCTTCGTGTTGCTCGTCTCGGACTCCGGGAAGCGTCCACCGCGGCGAAACCCAAGGTACGTTTACAGCGAAGTCCGCAACAATGTGCAAACATATCTCATACGCTACTAGCCGCACTGTGATCTCCTCTTCGCACCCGCTCCAACGGCTCCAAAGAGCAGGAGTTGGGCACGGCCAACCGATACCCCGCCTGCAGGTCCTCCTCCACGTCGGTCATGGGCGCGCCCCGAACCGCAAACAACGCCTCCCCGGTCTGTCGGTATCGGCGAGCTGCCTGAAGCTATTCGTTCCCGTACCGCGCGTGGGCCATCACAGGGGCGATTGCAGGGGAATGGTCGGATGAAGGACGCGCCCCCACACGTTGATCGCAGACCCAGCGTAGGCAATTCCCTCGGAAGAGATCGCACCCAAAAGGTGGACAATCAGGAACCGCGTGCGCGCGCACCTCAGCGTCAGGGCGAAAAGAGGGCAGAGACACGCCGTGGAGGACGAGCCGCATTTGTAGCCACGGAGAGGGCGGCGGACCCTAGATGGTCGGAAGACGCAGAGGAGGGCGAGCGAGGGTCTCGGAGCCGACAGAATCGGGCCCAGTTTAAGGAGCGAGGCTCACTCCTTTCGCGGTTCTCGGAAGACAGTGCGGAGATCTCGACTGATCCTCGCAGTGATCGCGGGGAAGTGAAGGGGAAGGGAAAGGGGAAGACGAAATCGTCGGCGAGAGTGGTCAAACCTGTCAACGTGGACGTATACATCCCGAGTGTTGTTAGCGTGGGTACACTCGCCAGGCTGCTAAATGTCAAACTTGGTATGTCAAGCATGCCATCTCGTCATTGCCCCTCCAACATTGCTTTTTTCGAGATACGCTGCGTCGAAAGATGGTCCGAGTCGGTATGGAGGCGGAGGCCAATCACGACCATAGTACGTGCTGTCGCCGCTACGAGGTGGTCTTAGTTTTGACACCTCTATAGTGCTCAACTCCGAGTATGCTTCATTACTGGCTATGGAGTTCAACCGAAACCCTGTCGTGAATGACGAAGCGGCATTCGACATCTATGCCCCGTGCGTCTTATTATGGTCACTTGCACACACTTCCCTCATGTTGTACACAGACCACCTCACGCTGAGCCTCATACCCTGCCGACACGACCCCCTGTGGTCACAATTATGGGGCACGTTGATCACGGGAAAACTACCTTACTCGACACGTTACGTTCCACGTCCGTAGCGAAGGGTGAAGCTGGCGGCATCACGCAACACATCGGTGCCTTCTCTGTCCCTGTCCCCGCTGCAGATGGCAGCTCAGATCCTACTCGCACGATCACCTTCCTCGATACACCCGGCCACGCTGCGTTCTCGGCGATGCGTGCTCGTGGTGCAGGCGTTACGGACATTGTGGTTCTTGTCGTAGCTGCGGACGACGGGATCATGCCGCAGACCCGTGAGGTCCTCGACTTGGTAAAGAACTCCAAGGTTGGACTAGTCGTAGCGATCAACAAGGTTGACAAGCCGGGTGCTGACGTTGTACGTGTGTTGTGTTTACTTGACCTTCAGTAGACTGAATTCTCTTTCAGAGCCAAGTCGAACACGCGCTTCTTGCCGAGGGCGTACAGCTCGAGACCTTCGGCGGTGATATCCCCGCGGTCCCTGTTTCTGGTCTGACGGGCCATAATCTTGACCAACTGGTCGAGACTATATCTGCTCTTGCTGAGATGCAGGACCTCCGTGCTGAACGAGAAGGACCCATTCACGGCTATGTTCTAGAATCTAAAGTCATGAAAGGCCTCGGGTAGGTTCATTTACTATGCCTGTTCTCTTGCATACTGATCTCGTTTGTCAGGCCAACGGGCACCGTTCTCGTTCTCCGCGGAGACCTTACACCTGGGCAACACCTCATCTGTGGTAGTACGTCTGCGAAAGTACGCGTCCTCACGGATTCGAACGGGAAGGCTGCCAAAGCTGCCTATCCGGGCATGGCAGTCACCGTGTCTGGATGGAAGGAGCTGCCTAATGCAGGCGACGAAGTCCTCACTGGCTCGGAGGCGGACGTCAAGAAGGCGGCTGCGAATCGCATTCGAAAGGCAGAGATGGAGGCCACCTTAGTCGACATGGAGGCCATCAACGAGCGGAGGCGTGCCGAGCGAGAGCGACGTGAGGCGGAGGAGGCGGAAGAGACAGTGGAAGGCGCCCAGACGAGAGGCCCGAAGGAGCTGAGGCTCGTAATCAAAGGTGACGTGAGTGGTAGCGTCGAGGCTGTCACGAATGCGCTGGAGATCATCGGGAACGACCTCGCTAGAGTGAAAATCATCGCGACCGGTGTTGGGGATGTCACAGAGTCAGACGTGGCGCGTGCCAAGGCTGCAGAAGGTACGAGCTAATTTGCTGTGTGGCGGTGGAGCTGCTGCTTACTCTGTGTATTCTCTACCCTTACAGGCCTTGTCGTTGCGTTCTCCGTGAAGGTTCCGCGGCCGGTCGAGGCAGAGGCGGCTTCACAGCATGTCCCGGTGCTCTCGTCTTCGATCATCTACAAGCTCATGGACGACGTCACGGCACGCGTCGCCGCACTGCTGCCTCTTATCATCGAAAAGCGCGTAACCGGCCAGGCGTCGGTGCTTCAGCTCTTCGACATCCAGGTCAAGGGTAAGAAGACTATGCAAGTCGGTGGCTGTAGGGTGGCCGACGGTATGGTCGAGAAGAACAAACTTGCGCGCGTCGTGCGCAACGGCGAGATTGTTTACGAGGGTGGGTTCTAATCTCCCCCTCTCGTGTTTGGAATAGCGCTGACTGGCTGGCATCGACGCAGGCCGACTCGAAACGCTTAAGCAGCACAAGAAAGACGTGCTCGAGGTTGGCAAGGGTATTGAATGTGGCCTCAACCTCGCCGACTTCAACAGCCTCTGCGTCGGCGACACCATTGAGATGTATGAGGAAATCTCACTCCCCGGTAAATTATGATCGTATAATTCCCGTCTGGCACGTGGTCCGCATATTCCTCCTTAGACCATAGACGTAGAAACCCACATGTTACTCATTATATGCATCATACACACACCCCTCCATTTATTCTACTAGTCCATCGTGATTACGAGCCAAAGTCATTACCCCCTCGCCTTGTTCGTATCATCAAGGACGAGGTCCTTGGCGCCGATCGTTCCAGTGCGGCCCCCCACGCCGAATGTGAAGTTGATATTGCCGAGGTCGCGATCGGTCTTCTCTAGCAGTGTCCAGCTGCGGGCATCCTTCTTCTTCAATTTAAGCTCGAGCTAAATGTGCGGGTGTTACCCTCGATCAGTCCTGTGCGCCACTGTCACACCTTCGCGGCTCGTCCGCCATTTTACGTACCTTCGTGCCGTAGAACTTGTACGACGACTCAGCGGCGTTGATGGGCCCCCAGAGTTGCAACGTCTTGCGGAAGCGCTTCGACGCGGGCAGGTAAAGGTCAAGAAACACCTATGTCCAGGGAGCCGCCAGCGGCTTGTGTCAATTTCCGCACCGTTGCGCGCATCCAACCGCGAGGTTGTGCGCACCTCGTTCTCCTCGATGTTGACGGTGCTAGTGACCGGGTCAGCCTGCTTCGCGAATACCGACGCATGCACTTCCGTTGGTGTCTGATAGTGGTCGATCCGGCACTGTGTGAACTGCTCCTGCTGCTGTACGTGTCGCCGGTCGGTGAGTCGCCGCTGCCGGCGCGGGCATTCGCTACCGGACACTCGACGCACTCACTGGGTCAGCCTTGGCCTTCGGTACGAACACATGCCGGCCCTTTTTGCACCCCTCGATCTTGAGGAACTCGTCGAACTCGAGCACACGCCGTTTGCAGCACAGGTAGCCCTTGCCGCGATGGTGTAAGGACAGCGACGTCGCGCGGAGGGTGTCACGGTGGCCGACGCACCTTGCTACCTTCATGGAAAATAGGCTGTATAACGTTTAGCGGGAACAAGGGTTGACGCGCCCAAAACCATTACTTACTGGCTTCGGGTGGTACGTGCACTCTGCCTGCTCCCCGCCCTCAGCTCGATGCAGCGCGTCGCTCGCGTACTCGATGCTGCACCCATTGTGCCTGCACGTCGTGCCCACTGCCACGGTCGCTGCAGGGTCATCTTCCTCTTCTTCGAACTGGGGCGCGGGCGCGGTCTCTGCCGGTGCGCGGTTGCCGACGGTAGGGTTGCTTGCTCCCGCCACGGCCACGCCCCCAGATGTGTACGTCTCCGCGCCAGTGGCGGAAGCCGTCATCTTGAGATCCACCTGTGACGCGGCCTTGGGAGGCGGGGCCTGCGGCGCCTCGTCTGTGTGCGTGCCCGTAGTGCAGCCCTGGACGTATATCGATGGGTAAGCAGAGAGCGGGGGTGCGCACGCGACAAGCCTGGTGGATAGGGGATGGGGGTAATGAGGTTACTCACTGGGATTTGCATGAACTCGTCAAAATCGAGCACGGGCTTGTTCACGGTCTGGCAACACGACCATGACTTGAGACCTTCATGGAAGACGGGCGCGCCGGCGTGATAGGTACAGCCGTCGGGCGCGTTATTCGCGGGGTCGTAGTCCTGGCCACAACCTTTGTGAGTACAGCGGACCATGTCCTGTGATTTGATGAGGGAGAAAAGTGGGTCGACGGAAGGGGAAGAAAGTTGTGCGGGCTGCAGACAAGCAAGAGACGGAGGTGGATGGATGGCTGGGCCGGCGGCGCGGGGAGACGAGCACGGAGATCGCGATCGAAGCTACCAGAAATTACACGCGTCTCGGGCACGTGAGCGGTGGACGCGCTCGAGTCGCGTCGCGTCGCGCGGCCACGAGGCTCGCGACGTCACGCGTGGCCGCGCTCCCGCAACTTCCCGCCTCCGCTCCCCGCCCGAGGTTCTTCTACCCCATGCCCTCGTTTCCGACGTCGCGAGCTTCTCCTTTCCAACAAAGTGCACCCTCTAGACCGGCCATAGCCCACATCGTCTGTCAGAATCTCGGGGGCCCCTGCCTCGGAGCGGAAGGACACCCTCGTGCATTCTCTGAGCTTCAGGCCCCAGGCCTGGACCACACGAACCCCCACGGGCCGTTCTGGTAGTCAACGCAGTTCGACACGTTTTTTCTGGCCCGGATATTTAGCTGCGCTTCAGCAAGCTCTGCACGTGGGAAAACGTGCGCAGCTTCGAAACGATTTCAGATTCCCTTGATACCATATCTAGTCGGGACGTACGTCGCCCTCCCCCTTTGTAATTAAAAAACATGCCCTTGGCCGTTCCTACCAGCCGCTCACTCTAGCCCTCGGCGTGCATCCTCCGGGGAGTATGTGGCCGCCGCCCAGACCTTGAGCCTCGTGCAACAATACCCCCCTGCACCAGCAGAAGGGCGGCGGACATGACTCGAGCATCGCCTTCCACCTCCAGGGAAGGATTCTATTTCCAGAGTTCAAGGGTTCGTGACGTCTACTCGCTCTGTCAGGGTTGGGGCAGAGGTCAGACCAGCTCTCCACGAGCGATGGGCGTGGTGAGATACATGATTGCTAGGCACTCCAACGACCTACCTCAACCACCTGTTGGCGTCGCTCACACCTCATCAGTATCCAGGTAGCGGCCCATGGTTCTCCATCTTGAATCTCCGAGCTGCACACATACGGGGCGCGCTTAGAGGTCGCTAAGCCACGGACGATCCCGGTCTTCGGGTTATCCTAGATGGTATCGATGTGCTATCTAAGACAAATGACCTCCCAAATGCACCGGCATGCCCTTGGCCGCCGAACGCGTTCGTGGCGGTGAGGTCCTTAGGGTGAATGCGGAGGTCTTGAACTCATGTACACGTCGTGGGCGGACATCGAGGTGATGGAAGCGCAGAACAGTCCTCGAGCGACCCTCCATACAACAGCGCCAACCCGGATTCATGTATGAGGTAGCAGCTTTATACAGTGCTCTTCTACTGGTTTTCGCGGGGGAAGCCTCGGGCCTTACTGGGCCCATCGTCTGGACCGCGAAGCAAGCCGGGGAAGCTGGAAGAGGGCGGAAGTCAGCAGCACTCCGACAACAGTGTACAACCCCAGCTCCGAGGCTCCGTTCCGTCACGGGTTGAGACGGCTAGTAGCTTGCGGAATTAGCTTATCAATTCTCGCTCATCGGGGCGGCAGGGAACTCCGCGACGATGTACATTGTCGGACATCCTTTTAGCATACGTGGGATGTCCGCCATTGAGTTTGCGGATTCAACGTGCCAAGGATACCTGAGAGTACCGCAGAACATGGTGCAATGAACAAACATCCGTTCCACAATTATATCACAGATGGTCTGAAAGACGCTTGAGGATCGTAAGGAAAGAGCCGCGTCTACAACTAGCTGGCCTTCCTCGCGTTGGGGCCACACGAGTTGTCGACGATCTGCGCCCGCCCCATGACCCGCACGCCCGCAGCGGACATGGCCCGGGAGAATTGCCTGTCAACTTTCAATAATGGCGCGGGGTCAGCAGTGCCAGTGCTCGCTCGGGGTTATACTCACCTGCGCCGTGCGCGTGCCAGCCCCTTGCGACCTCACCGTATGAGTGTGTGGGTAATACCTGCCGTGACCGCTCACCGGACGAAACACTAGCGCAACCGGCCTCTCTTGCCATGTCCCTCCAGCAGCATGGCGGGACCCTTTACAAAGGGTGCCGCATCGAGGCCACCAACGTTTCTCTTCCCCCCCTCTGTGCGACAGCGTAGTGATACCTGCCACTATGGATAAATTTGCTCGGAGTGAGTCATGGTGAGCACCCCTTCCGTGTCACTGTAATGTGCCTGCAGAACTCACCCCAGTGTGTGGTCCTTCGGTGGCGATATACATTCATCCAAGAGTGCACGAACCCAGACACATCCTCGGCCGCTCCAGTAATGACTTCATGCGCATTATCTATAGCAGCAGGGCATGGATGCGCGTTCTCGAAATTGGGCTGAGATGCGCCATCCCGAAGCGGTTGTTAAGCCCCGCAAGAACCCACCTCTCCTGTCGAATATCACGTGGGCCCATCCCCGTCACTATACTGCACTGTTCAGTATTTCCATACATACCGGGTGGTATGAAGAAACAGCTGACCATATTGACGTGATTTACACTCGAGAGCCCCCCGAGTCTTCAAACCATGGACCTTCATGTCCGAGTGGGCCGACCTGCACAGCTCTCCCTCGAGGACGGTCATCTCCCGCGTCGTTGAAGGTACTGAGTACTCGCTTACGCAAAGGGAAAATCCTACGGGCTAGCCGAGAGGTGCGGCAGGCCTTCGAGCACATTCGACGAGGCGAGCGCTGAAAAATCTCTACCGCATATGTATACCCCGGGCCTCCGGGTTATGGGCAATGAGAGCCCCGCGGGACGAGCGACAAACCACGAAGGGGCGAGATATCCACGGCATGGCGACCCTGCAAAGTCACGATGCACACGGCGGTGAACGTAGCACACCGGCTTGCGGTTAGCAGCACGGGCATTCCCGGGCCGTCAGGTGCTCGGTCGTGGAGCGAACACCGAGTGCATCCGGTTTCCTGACATAAATGTGCTGTACGGTGCAACTTGTGCTTCTCCGACCGCAAAGTGTCGGAGTTGTACGTGCCCTTGATCGCTCAATGTTAGCACGATCCTGGTTGGTCGCACGTAACGCAAGGCTCTCACCCTTCTATTGCATCCAACTGCCGCGAACCACGATCTACGAGCGCATGTAGACCTAGACTCTATGCCTGTGATCGTTCACCGTAGGGACCGGCGGAGCCCGCCTGTAGCGAAACGTCCATGTGCTACATTGCTCCGACAACCCACATCATTGGCCCTCGATGCTTGCCTGTGGCCACGAGTACGGACCGGCAGCATTGCGGCGGCCTCGTTTCTCACATTGATCCTGAGTTCACATTGTACGTTGTTGATCAAGGAAGGCTTTCATTAGGATGCGATCTGTGTGTCCAGCCCCTTTGTTAATCATCGACGACCGTAGGCACACAGTAAGTAATTAGTGGCTCACTGCATCGAAACCGATGTTTGCCGCGCCACGCGGCGGGTTTAGTTCACTCCGTGCGCAGTCTCTTGTGAAGTACGCGATGGGAGTGAGCGGAGTTCAGCCATGGCCTGCGGCCGCATGGCAGTCTATAGATTATCGATAGGTATCTCAATCTATCCACACAGGTATAACACATCCGCGGCACCGTCGCCGCACTGGCACGAGCACGACCCTGGTCGCTCTGACCTCGTAGTCTGGACACTACGCGAGGCCCGGTCCGAACGCCTCCCACGCGAGAAAGCCTACACCCCAGGGACCGACGCGGCCGAGGGTGCGGAGCGCGACTGTCATGCGGCGGCGCGCGGGCGATACCGACGGGTCGTGTGGACCGTGCGCGGGGTTGCGGAAGAACGAACGGAGGCCATCCTGGCGCGCCGCGGTCAGGACGACGCGGAAGGGCCTGACGCGCGCAACCCCCGGGGCAATGCGCGCGTGGTTCACGGCTTTGCGCGCGGCGTCCCATGGGCGGCATACGAGCTCGTACGCGAGCCCAGCGATGGCGCCCCCCGCGACGAGCGTCATGGCGTGCACGACGCGCGGGGTGTGGCGGCGTACGGCACGCGTCCGCTTGTCGGCGTCTGGAGGGTCGTTCGCAAGGAAGTCGGCTGTGAGGGCCTTGGTCTCGACCGCGCAGCGACGCGTGACGTCGAAGATGGCGAAGAACAAAGCGAAACCTTGTGTATAGTAGCAGCGGGACCGAGCCGCGAGCGATGAGAAGGGGCGGAGAAGAGGGGCAGAAAGCTGGAGCCGGAGACGCACCGCAGATGTCCTTCGCGCACCCCCAGCCCCATCCGTCCCAGCCGCGACCGGCCATTTCGCCCACCTCCCGCATCCAATCGCGAACCTGACGCGCTTCGTGGAACTGATCTGCGCGGGCCATAGGCACCGAGGGCTCGGTCTTGAGGAACACTTCACGCCATGCGTCGTGCCAGCCTGTCGCGGCAGACGTGCCTTCGAGCGCGAAGCGCATGTTCTCCGCCGGGGCCGCAATAACCGCCTGTGTTCCACCGGCCGCGGCACCCGCTACTGCGGCGAGGGTCGTCGGATGGTCCGCGAGATGGGGCTCGAGGAGGCCAGAAACTTCGGAATATGTGGACCAAAGCACCACGCCGAGGAGACCGTTGACGAGCATGGGGGGAACGAAGTGTTTGGGTAGGACCGACCACTGCGATATGAGATGAACACTGTAAGTTCTCTCGGAGAAGGTACAATAGGAGACTGACACCATGTTCTTTGACCAGCCATGAGACATACTGTGGCGACAGAGATTGGCCGGGGCTATCGGCGAGGCCGCGAAGAGAATGCCATCCGCTGACTGAGAGGGCAGAAGAAAGGGCCGGTGTCAATGGCGATATCATGTTATAAAGTTCGCGTCCAGGGGGCTGCCGACAGGGAGATGTTCCAGACCGCGATGACGCACCTTTGGACGGGCGGAAGAGACGAACAGGACGAGAGAAGTATAGGGCCAAGCTTCGCGTAGCAGTGCGGGCTAGAGCAGCGTAGAACGAGTTGGACTGTTGCTGCGTGCTGTCGTCATCTTTGGCCGACATGCAAAGACGAGAGCATCAAGCAGAACGAGTCAGTAGAAGAGAACAAAGGACAACTCATTAAGTCCGCGTACTACCAGCCTGGACAACTGGCGCGGACCCTCGGCATCTTACACGCGTCTATCTCCTCAGGGAGCACGTGCGTCAGCAGCAGGTATGTGCTTACATAAGTTCATTGTACAACTGGCAACGATCGGACCCCAGGCTGGCTCAAGCAAGGCTCAAGACACCTTGACTCCCCTGAACGTGCTGGCATACACTCACTTCGACCGCGTCGAGCCGGGATGAGACGATCGTTCCATGACGTAGTAGTTGTACTCGAGAATCGCGCGATGGAGCCGCGCTGAGGGCGCACAGACGCTTCACAGCAGCCTAGCTCCCGCGGATCATGATTGGTCGACGAGACAACACCCGCATCCAGCTAACCACACGGCGGTTATTTCAGCCTGTGTGTCCCCTGATCATGGTCCAGCAGCTCCTGTAACGTAAGTCAGAGCCAGAGTGCTGGATCCAGGCCGTACGTCCGCGGCTTTCCCCGCAAAGATTTCCAAATGATCGAGGCTTCAGTTTGAACGGGTAAGATTAAGCCCAGACGCAGCGGTCAGCAACCCTGGATGGAGAGTAAGGTTTGGATAGTGGATCGGCGCGTCGGGTATCAATAGTACCTCCATGGACTCCTCTGGGTGGCTCGCGGCTGTGCGATCCATCCCGGAATGGTCTAAATGCCTCGAGTACTACGTGAGGCAGTGCATGGACGAGGCGTGATGTATCGAGTAGGAAAGCGTAATGTAAGATCAGCGACCAGATCCCAACTCAAGCAACTCCCATGCTGCGATGATCCAGTGGGTTCTGGCAAACAAGACCATCGGTAGGCTCCCTTGGGTCATGTTGTTTACTGCCACCGATGAGTCATGGGCTAGCCTCCGAGCATTCAAGGTGAGGAGCTGATAACATGACTACGGGTGTGTCGTACAACTGAATGTAGCCCGCGTTGTCCCAGCCGGCAAGAGGTGCCTACAGAAGCAGGGTTTCCATGAATCTCCGGAACCTGCCTCATCTTCGAACCCGCGAACACTGGGTTACATTTGAAGGTCGGGTGCATAGACGCCACAAGACTCTCGGCGCCCTCTGCGACGTGGCGGCGCCTGGCGCCTGACGTATCGCCCGATTCAACAACGGACCGGCGCCTGGCCGTTACGTTGGCTCTAACCTCGTCTCCTCCATGCCCGCCTGCGCACTGCACGGCCCTGCCACGGCGTACAGGGCTGCATCGGCAGCTTCCTTGCGGGGCTTCAACCTTTCTCATCGCCGGAGGCCACTGAGCTCTCGCGCCGCTTCCCAACTCCTCGAGCGTCCCGATTTTGCCTTCTACCCTCACTTCTACTCGCCAGACGAACAACGCGTGTTGCTCAGGGCCGCTCTCAGTAAACTTGACGCGCAAGAAAGCCCAAAGCACAGGCGTAGGCGTAGAGACTATCTCCGCGCGCATATGGCACACCCCCGTACTGACCCCTCGGATGCGGCTTCGGACCCGGTCCAAGCGGCGTTCCTGCCAGACGAGATGTACGACTTCCAAGAGGCGCGTCTTCAATTCCATCGCGCCTACGGCCTACTCGGCAGCTTGATCCTGACTCGTGTTGGTCACCCGACAGGGGCACTTCGACGGGGTGATTAAGCACTACCGTGAAATGACAGTCACCTCATGGCCGGAAGATTCACCAGAGGTCCTCCCACTGTTAGAGAGGCTCAAGGGTTTACATCCAGACACGGAGACTCAGACACACGTATTACACCTTGCATCGAGCGGCGCAATTGCGGTAGGGTTTACGCATATGTCTTTTGCTCTACTGAGTTTGCTCATCCACCCTATTCCCGCAGCCGCATGTCGACCATGTGGAGGCATTCGGGTGCGTCTACAGTTCCATCGCTTACTTACTGCGTGGCCCACATTCTACAGACTCCGGACGCTCATCTTCGTTTTCCTTGTTTAGTTCTTGGATTCTCGGCGTGTCCCTAGGCGACGAGCGGGCGATGCGCCTTGAGCACCGCGACGATCCGCTTAGGGACGCGTACGAGATGGCTTTGCCCTCAGGAAGCGTCTACCTCCAGAGGCGAGTGTCGCGTGCCCTCTCACGCGCTTCTTCTCCCGCGACCGCTAACAGCTCGTGGCAGGGATCATCTCCGATACAAATACAAGCACTCGATACTCCCGACCCCTACCGGTAGTTTACGAGACACGCCAGCTACAGGGCGTCAGCGTGTAAGCATAATGATTCGGGTAAGCTTCCAGGCCATGGGCCACTCCTCAGTCGCTTGCCGCATTCTAAGGTTATGTCTCACGCTGCACACGTTGGTTGGCAGGATCGTCTGCCGTCGTCGTTATGAGGCTGAGAACCACAAATCTAATCATACACGCTATCTCATCGGATATATAATATGTGGACCTGTGGGAAGTTCAGATCGGTTAAGATGCCGGTCAGGGCAGGGGCAGGTGCAGCGCAGCGGACTGCAGAACCAGACGCAGCACAGTGGGCATTGAATCGTACGCCAGGCGCAGCACTGCGTAGGCACCCACGACGTATCGCTTTCGTGGATACCTGCCCTCGTGGCTCGGTCAGTAAGGCGCGTCCCTGTGGGTCCCAGGCCCCAACAGCCACCGGGGCTAGACAACGAGGGAGCTCAGACTCGCCTAGATCGAACGATAGAGTGCAGCGTGTGCCATATAGTATCCTCGTCCACGGCGAAGCGGCCGAGCGTGTCTTCGATTGCGCCCCGGACGCCAGACAAGTAGCCTACAATCCTCGATCAGGCCACCGATGAACGCCTATTAGAACGCGGACGGGCGGGGGGAACGAACGGGGTGGCCTCACCTCCGCGATGTGTGTGATGCGCAGTACACCCCAGGTCAGCGGCGCTGTGGAGGTCTTGTCAGGGAAGCGCAAAGAAGAGGTCTGGGGAAGGGAAAGAATCAACGCACGTAGCGTCAGCGTCCGCGGCTCGCCCGTGCTTGGAAACTGGGGCGGAGGGCCCAAGGACGACCGTCGAGACTCGGATGCCCAACGAGGTGAGAGCCACGCCAAGCAGCCCCGCCGCGGCGCGCGGCACGCCGTCACGCAGTGTTCCCCTGCCTGCACGCACCATGCGAAGCATCGTCGAGCGGCGTGCGGAAATGGGCGTGTAGTCCAAACAGTCAGTGTCAGCGCTCTTGTGACATTCAGGCGCGCGGGGACGGTGTGCCGGTCCGCAACGTGGACGAGAGACAGGCCAACACGCGACACTCACATGCGACTCTAACAGGAAGCACAACCCGTCCGGAGGCGGCCGAGAGCAGACCTGTGTAGTCCTCCACGAGCGCAAGAGGGGCCACGAGGCCCTCGCGGATGGTATCGGCCCATACGGCAGTGCCCAGGCGCGTACTCCCGGGCCCGAACGTTGCCGCTATCCAATGTGCAGCACACATGGGCGTGTGAAATCCAAAATGAAGGTGAAGGGAGTGCGAGCGGTTGTAGGCATGTACGTTTTCATGTCCGGTCGTTCGGTGGGGTAATCGGTAAGTTGGGGAGGGACGCGGGCACGGCCACAGATTCACACGAATGCGGGAAAGGGTATGTCCACGACCGAGTGCACACGGGTGCGGATCGGAGCAAAGAAACGACTCGTCAGCGATGCCGAGGAACGCGCGGAATTGGAAGGGTTAAGGCGAGGAGGACAGGGGCCCGGGCTGCGCAGGTGCCAGAAGAAAGGGCACTCGTACGTACCAATGCTCGCGTTCGCATTGCTGGCCCTGGACAATTGGGGCGGAGGAAACACGAACGCCGCGGTGAGGTGAAGACGGTGAGTGACACAGTACGCGTCGATGGTCTCGAACGCGCGCGTACGGTGGGCGCGCGAGCCCATGTCGAGCACGATAGGTGCGACGAGACCCCAGGGCGCGTCGGGGGCGCTCGGCGACCGTTTGATTCGCTGGTGCCACTCCTGTATGAGCTTCTCGCGAATGTTAGAGCGCGCGCAGCGGCAATGCGGAGCAAGCACGACCGTTCAGAGCGGCGAAGAAGGCCGCAAGAAGAAGCCGTGGCGCGCGGAGAAGCGGTCAGCGGTGCACCCAAGAACTTCGTAGTTGATAAACGCTCACTGAGGAGGAGGACACCGTTGAAGTCCCGGTATAAGCATTATGAGCACCTTCGAGCGGTGCTATAGAGTTATCGGAGCACAATGCAAACACGGTGTATCCGACCTGCGAGAATTTGAGGGCGGCGTTCCGCCCGATGTCTGCGCCAAGGATCGCGAGGAGAAGATATGCCCGATGAGCGCGGGCGAGCGGAAAGACATAGAAGGGTTAGCACGTGCACACCAGATGGCACACCATGTGCGGCGACGAGTGTCACCAAGGGCGTTGCTTGGAAGCACTAACCGTCATCTCCGCCCACGATCAGGACAGCGCTCTCGCGGGGATTATGGACCTGGCAGGGTGGGAGCGCGAGGAGCGCGCAGAGACGGTGGTGCGCGATGGAAAGAAACACGTCAAGAAGTCGGTGCGCTAAAAGGAACAGACGCAGAGCGATATAAAGCAGTATGCTGAGGCAGTCGAGGAGGTTGATGCTGTTGAGGTTGCTGAGGGCGTCAGGGACTCTAGACCCAAGATCCCAGTATACTGTAGACAATTTGGAACAGCGAGGTGGTGGCACATGGTAGGACGACATCGTGTCTCGCTGACTCTCGAACTTGACGAGTGGGAGTAACTCCGGCGAGAAATGGAGTGTCGGACAGTGGTCGGAGGAGGGAAAGGAGACGAGCGAGCGCGGCATTTCATGGACCCATAGTCTGCGCTCCTGCCCGGCGCTTATTACATTGGCACTGATGGGCGCGTATTGGTCTGTAAAGAACTGCATATACTCGGGCAAGGTGCGGAGATGTTTATACTCCCGCGCGGGCCGCCCTCCGAAGGCGATTAGTTTCGAGTGAATTTCTGCTCAGAAGGTGTTCGGTCGAGGGGCTTGCGCGCAGCTGATGCTTCTCAGACTTTCATACGAACCACGCTCCGTCTCTAAGCCCATGGATCATTCTCGGGGGTCGAGGCGCGGCGTCAGTGTCCACGATCCGCGCGTGTAGCCAAAGGAACTTGCTGCACAGAACGGTCCGTGTGGATCTGGGGTGCTATCTCCTTACTGGCTCTCGCGCAGGTTGGTCCCGGCAAGTGGTCTATAGCTACGAACATTCCCGTCTCGAGGGATCCTATCTATGTGTTGTACAGGTCCGTGGAGGGTATAGTCTAGGCCGAGAAGGGCAAATAGGAATGGGACAGGATGCAAGGGATACAGATATCTACGATGTCCATGATGATGATCGCGGTGGCGTGATAGTCCGGAGGGTACAACAACGAATAGCGACACAGCAGTGTACTTTTGGCGAAGGGCCGGTCTCTCGACCACAGTGGTCGGTCTAACCAGCTCGTGTGATGCTGTTGACGCTAGAGAGACTGCACGTAAGTTAGAGCATCGGCAGGAACGTGCGTGACACGGATCCACTCACGGCAGTTTGACGTTTTCGCGTGTTCCGTCGTCAAGTTTGATAACGACATAACGAAGACCCTGAATGTTCATACGTCAGCGACGACAGAGAACCATGACTACCAGGCGCTTCATAATGCTCACCTCTATGGTTTCCGTGCTTCTCACAACACCGGTGTGTGTGGTGCCGCCCTCGAGAAAGAATACGCGGGTGCCGACCTAGAGCGGATGTTGTCAGTCCCAGAACGATGTCCGCGCTTGAGTGAGACTGGTGAGGGGATACGTACAGGGAAGGGTTCCATAACCTTGGTGGGTGGGGCGAGTGAACGGGGATTGGTGTGCAGTCGACCATCAAAGAGCATATCCTTATATACAAGACATAGCGCGCCACGGACCGGAACCGTCGCCAGCAGTCACGACAGAGTGTTGTAAAGGGGACGAGTCGAAGGGTCGCTGGAAAGGGGGTCAGCGCATCGAAGAGGAAACGTGACGGAGGGAGCGTTGGGTGTTGGGGGCGGAAGAGGCGCACCGGAGTATGACTGGGAATCGGGAGGTCGGTCTAGGCAGTGGCCCGTAAGGAATCGAGCGCATGCCCTACGAAGCAAAGGAACTGGCAGCCTGGATCCAGATCAGCAGATTTGGGAAAGAAGCTTCCCGAAAGAGAGCGGCTTCGCGGGAGGGGCGTAAGAGAGTGAGGGGGCGCGTCCCGAGATTCACACAGCAGATGAGACCACTGCAGGCAAGGTTCAGAGCGAAGCCGCCTATATGATGCCCACGCTGACGCCCCAGGGAGTGAATGGCCGGCATACAGTTTGTATGATAGCCTGCCATCGAAAAGGGCCGCGCCAGGGGGGCTGTTCTTGGGAATAAGAATGCCGGCAATATGAACCGCGCCCCCGGGTCGGTTGTATGTACCTAGGGCCAGCTGGACACAGGGTGCGCAGGAGAGGAAGGCGTTCTGACAAGCAAGAGAGCTGGGCGCGAAGGGCACGGCTATGGGCCGCGACGCGAATGAAATGCAAACCAAGATGAGCAGACAAAGTCCCGGCTAGGATCCAACATGCTGGGCAGGCGAGGGGCGCGGGTGACAAACGAACGAGTCCGACAAGACATGGCAGAGTGTGGCGGCCGCTGACACCCGCGCGGCGCGGTGCATACCCCGCGGCATCGCAGCCGTCGAGTGCTTGGAGCCGAGTGCTTGGCCCCACGCTCGTCGCTGGGGGCTGCTGAGGGCTGCTGATGGCCGCTGAGGGCTGCTGAGCGTAGGCTGCAGGACTCTGTGCTCGCCTAGTAGCGGGCCACCAGCCCAGGGCCGTGCTCAACGCTGCGGTCGTGCGTACTCGGGCTCCGATGTTACGTAAACGCCCTTCTCCCAGCGCCTTCAGCGCTTCAGCCACAGCTCCGCCACCTCTCGTCCGCGTCTCCACTATCATGCCTACTGTCCACTCGAGATCTACCCCGTCCTCTGCTCCCCGCGCCGACATGTCCGTCATTCTTGTCACCGGATCATACGACCATGAAATCCGCTTCTGGGAGGCATGGAGTGGCATCTGTTCCCGCACAATACCCAGGGCAGCAGAGTCTGGTGTGAGGTCCCTTCCCGTGCGCGCGCATCGCACCCCGTTCACCGATTGTCCTTCCTTCGTCTCCTAACAGCAAGTAAATCGCCTTGCAATATCGCCAGAGTGAGCGACGGGCCTGCAGGCTACGTTCTTCTCTTCCCTTACTCAACTTGACGCGCTAGCAAACGTCTCCTCGCTGCGGCAATCCATAAGAAGGCATACATCTATGAGATTGCTGCTGCACCGTCGGCGGGCCCGGTGCGTGCCCAAACCCCTGGCTCCATTGCTACGCACGTTCATTCATTGCCTATGGACACGCGGCTCCAGGTTGCGATATTCGAAGGTCACAACGGCAATATTACTTCCGTGTGCTTTCACTCTGAGGGCAAATGGTTAGTCACCGGAAGCGAGGATGGAACCATCAAAATCTGGGATCTCCGGTGCGTACCTTTTCCCTTCAAGATCTCTAGCCATTTCATAGCGCGTCTGTGGGTTCAGAAGTAGCAGTCACCTACATAGGAATTACGACAATGAGGCTCCGGGTACGCCCTTGCTTCTTTCCCCCCGCGCGTTATGCCGACACTCCCATCGCGTACAGTCAATGACGTGGTGGTGCATCCCAACCAGGGCGAAGTTATCTCATGCGACCAGGCAGGCCGAATCAAACAGTGGGATTTGTCGGAGAACATTTGTACGCACGAGCTGGTTCGTCCACTTCCTAGACTTGAACTTGGTCAAGAGGGGGGGGGAAAAGAACGGTGGGGTGGTAATTACGACGACAGGTTGATCATGACACACGGTTGATGTACGAGCCGTGCACTTCGACGATCCCGCTGTGCCCCCTGCACGCCCTAGAGAGATTGCCTATACGCTGACAAGATACTGACGACACTGTTCTAGACCCCTGGAGGTGACACGCCGATCCGTTCTATCAGTCTTGCTATGGACGGCTCCTGTCTCGTCGCAGGGAGCGTTAAGGTTCGGTGTGCCTCCCGGACGCAGCCTTGAGATCCTAACCAGTATGGTCCAGGGAAAGTGCTATGTATGGAAAATCAACGAGGAGCGATCCGGTCTGCCGCGATTTCACCCGGTGACGATGTTCCAAGCTCATACGAAGTATCTCACTCGGCTGCTGTTAAGCCCTGATGTCAAGTGAGCGTTTTGCGTGCTTCTCAGTGGCTGCCGCTCCAACGATGATGTCTGCGCAGGTACCTCGCGACATGTTCTGCTGACACTACCGTCAAAATTTGGTCGATCTCGCAGAATTACGAGTTCAAAGTAGAAAATACGTTGCAAGGTCACCAAAGATGGGTATGGGATTGCGCGTTCAGCGCGGACTCCGCCTACCTGGTTACGGGTACGTCTGGCCGATCTTGCGCGTACATGCTCCTGCTCTCAACGAACGTAGCATCTTCCGATCATACCGCCCGTCTCTGGGATATGTCAACAGGGGAGACCGTACGACAGTATAATGGGCATCAGAAAGGTTGGCTCGACCGGCGGTTCTCAGTTCACACTCACTTAACGATTGTCAACAGCGGCAGTGTGTTGTGCGCTCCATGACGGGGCAGGCTAGCTTTGCACCCCGTTCTCCTCGTGTACTTACGCAGCGACCGACGGGTTGTTCTCGGGAGTCAACATATCCAATTCTAGCAGTCATTTTCACAACACTGCTCTTTAGTTAGGAATCCCTCTGAACGGCTTCGGATGACGGACGCGTGCAGTACGTCATCAACTTCTGGCCCTGAATGTTCTTTGCGGAATTTGAGCACGCGTTCTTCTAGGCCGGCCACCGAAGGGGACGTTTGAGGGTCTAGAAAACAGGGACACAGAAGTCATGCGTGTCATCGGAAAGAACCCAAAACATCCGATCCTTGGAGAAGGTGAGCTGCGCTGCGATCCGATGACATCGTCGGTCCGATGGCGATCTCGCATGCTCGTCCGAGGCAGAAGAAGCCCTTTGAAGAAGCGGATTTGTTGTGACGCGCGAGGCGATGGCAGCAGAGTGGGAGCCGGCCCTCTGTCCCGAACGACATGCGCACAATTGCTCTCACAGAACGTCGAACGAAACACGTTGCGCGCGACGATGGGGCAGCGACTGTCCCCTAGCACGTGTCGTGGTCTTTGTTGAGCCCTCGCGCACCAAAAATCCAGACTAGGATGAATATACGATGAGAACGGTGACGCGCGCGCGCATACACGGAATGAATACGATGAGAAGGACGGCGAGCGCGTGCGTGTACGATCTTGACTTCGCTGAACGGATAGGACCGTGCGTTGCGAACATCGACGGGCCCAGACCTGACGCGTGTCGCGGTTCCTCCGAGGTTGAGCTTCACTAGCTGTGAAGCTTGAAGTGCGTCGCTGCGGCTTCGCGGGTCGGGATGCGGCGAGAGTCGCGGAACGGAGTGAGCTCCTTCTCCGATAGTCTTCTTCCGAGCGGAGGCACAGAAGCACATACAGATCGAATCCATTGACGTGGGGGCTGGTTGTTACGCGTGTACACATTTGGCTACGGGGGCGAGTCGAGACGCAGGAATGGTTACAGCCCCTGTCCGGGGTAACTGACGATCATGAGCTGCTTCGTGAGACGTGCGGGGGGTCAGCGGATGTGCCGGTGCGACCTTCTGCATACAGTGACGAAGAGGCTAGCGGCAGGACGTAGATTTAAGGGGAGTACAGAGCCATGTGTGGGGATAATCGTCTGGAGCGGGCTATCGTATGCAAATGCTGTTAAAGTTCGCAATAAAAACCTATTAGCGGCTATACTCGCGGCACTATCCACTGACCCCCTGTACGAGGCGTCGAAGGGCGTTTCTGGCATGCTCAAGGTGGATAGCCTGTCGGGAAGAAGCGGAATGAAGAGGGCTCCGCCGGAGTCCCGGCTTAGTCGGCTAGTCGATGTTCCTGAGCCGGGCCTGCCGGCTCAGGACGGCGCGCGATGGCTGAACGCTGTCCCTTTGTCCGCTCTTAGGCTCGATACCAGCCGTTCGGTTCAAACTCCGTCGTGCCACTCCAGGAGTTTACCCAAACGGCTGGTCCAACTGGGCGTCGATTTGGCGGGGGTCCCAAATAAGGCAATCACGTGAGTTGGACTTAGAGAAATCGCGCATTGGCCTCCCAGGGGATACGAGTGACTTGGACCAGCCCTCCCGTGTTCCAACTCTCCTCCAAGGGTAACACCCTTCATTTCTGCGTATTGACAGCCATCATCTTCGAGCGACAACTCTGATCCCCTCGAGGCCTCCCGCGCGGTCACACGAGTAGTAGTCTATGTAGACTCCCCTTCGTCCTGGAATCGCGGTGAGCACATCAACATAGTTCTTCGACCTCATTGATGGTCACGCAAGATGGCATGTACTTGTACGTCGTTTCGTTGAGACACTGCCCTTTACATAGTTTAGGAACGGCGATGGACTCTCGGCTACTTGGCATCTCCGCGGCGGACTCAATCATGGACTCCTCGTAACGATGTCACTCCGGATGCTCGAGTACGCAATTGTCTTCTACATGTAGTCCCAGTAGCATGTTTGGTCTCGCGGTACGCCCTCCCCTATTACATTTATACCCCCAATATTCCCCGTCCCGTCGCGTCTACTCAACACACAAGATCGCGCATTTTCCGGTGCGGACAGATCATGCGGGTGCGCACTCAGCATGCTTTTTCGTATGACTCTGATGCTCAGCGACACCCGTTGCCTGTTACTCTACTCTAGCAGGCCGGGCGTGACTCTTCGCCAGTACTGACAGTCCCTGTCCCTCGCATACGTCTGGTGTTCTCAGCATACCCACCGAGTAACCCTGATGAGCCCTACTACAGGTTGAATGATGCGCGTCTAGCAGTAACATCGTTGTTTCAAGGGAGTTTTCAAAATCGCCGGCGCGAGAGAACGGAGCCAGTCGACCGCGCGCTCGTAGGACCCGAGGCCGAGTCGTGTCCGTGCGCTCACTCCACCGCTCTGGTGGTCCACTGGGCTCGGACGATGACGCGCATGCCGGAACGCGTCTTGTCTTCGCACCTTGGCTGCCGACCCCTGTCTGTTGTCGCTCGCGCGCACACGGACATGTCGCCCGACTTCCGCCGAGGGCTCCTCGCTGGGCAGCGTGAATCGGGGCCGGAGCGTCTGCTCTCCCCTCAACTCTCTCGCGCTGCTGCCAGGTGAGTGGTTTCGTCCCCTGCGCGCTGTACCCTTACTGACGAACTCTCTCGCGCTGCTGCCAGGCGCCTCTGTATCGTTTACGTTTCGAGCACCTGTGCTATACGCCTTGCAGAATGGCCTATCACGACCTCCACCTTGAACGTTCATCCGCATACCTAGCGAACTTCCCAAGCCCCTACCGAATTTCTCGTACTAGGCATGTAGTACAGAGGCGCACTCTTCCTGTAACAGCCCCGCCAGCATGTACTTATGATAAACATGCTATGGTTTTACTATCAGTTCCCTGAGAGCTGCTTCGGAGAGGCAGTACTCAACTTTCACTCACAAGCCCCAAGGGCCGAACGCGCGATTTTTCTAAGTCCAGCTCACGTGATTGCCTTATTGGGGACCCCCGCCAAATGGACGCCCAGATAGACCAGTCGGTTGGAACGCGACCTGCCTTTCGATCTCCGCTCGCGTTCCGATCGACTGGTTCGAGTCTAGTCCGCTCTGTAAGTCAGATGCGATCGCTGCTAATGACTCGAGCAAGGGAGTGCGCCACAATCGTTAACTAAAGCTCAACGCTCCAGCTCAGTTTTTTTTTGCTCGACCAACACCCCCGTCTTTCCCCCCGCCGCGAGAGCCTCTCCCTGGTCCCCAGCCTTCCCCGAATTCTCCCACAGACAGACCAGCGATCCGCTAGCGTTCTATGGCCATCGTTGATTGTCACGCCGATCCTCCTGTTTTGTCCAAATCTCTAGCATCTGAACGTGATTCTCAAAATGGATTCGACGCCGTCCGGCGGGATCTCTCCTCGTGGGATGCGTCTCTCCCCGCAAGCCAGGGCCTTTACCTGAACGAGCTCGAGAAGGACGCTTGCGGTGTCGGCTTTATCTGTCACATCAAGGGCGAAGAGTCCCACAAGATCGTCTCCGACGCCCGTCAACTATGCTGCGCGATGACCCATCGTGGTGCGACCGGCGCGGACGCGCGCGACGGTGACGGTGCCGGTGTCATGACGGGCATCCCGCACGAGTTCTTCAAGCGCGAGGCTGAGCGCGAAATCGGCTGCGAGCTGCCCGCCGCGGGCGAGTACGCGACCGGTAACTTTTTCTTCAAGGCGAACAACCCCGTCGGCCTGCAGCAACAGCAGTCTGTGTTTTCCAAGCTCGCGGGCGACCTCGGCCTCCGCGTCCTCGGCTGGCGCGAGGTCCCGACCGACGGCACCATCCTCGGGCCCGCCGCGGCCAGCAAGGAGCCCGCGATCTTCCAGCCTTTCGTCGTCCTCCGCGCCCACTACGGTGAGGGCCGGACGTCCCGCGCCGGCCCGTTCGACGCGAAGCATTTTGAGCGCCAGCTCTACATTCTCCGCAAGCGCGCGACACACTCCATGTCCGTCCATCTCTTTCTCTCTCCTCCTGTTCGCGCGCTCACCCGTCTACACGCTATAGCTCGTTGTCCAAGGGTTTCTATGTCTGCTCCCTCTCGACCAAGAACATCGTCTACAAGGGCCAGCTCTCTCCGCCCCAGGTGTACAGCTATTTCCACGACCTCAACCATGTACTCTATCGCGCTCACTTCGCCCTTGTACACTCCCGTTTCTCGACGAACACATTCCCGAGCTGGGACCGTGCCCAACCGATGCGATTGGCCGCTCACAATGGTGCGTTCTTCTTTTCCCTACGCATCATGGGCGGCACTGTGGTTACAGGTGCAAGACGCGTAATTGTCATTCCGCTGCGTCGGCGACTCTCGGTTCGCCGTGTGGTCTGCCGCGGGGACAAGGGTCGGCTATATGCCGTCGTTAAGGGAGAGGGTTATCTTTTAAAGTTTTCGGCACATCTAGAGAGTATCGGACGTCATGTGCGTCGCGCGTCAACGCGGACCGTCTCGAAATGTTATCGTGCCCTTGAAGGAATGACATAATGGCATAGAAACGATACCGTCCTGTATTCCGTTGTCGCTGCCCTTCCTGATCATAATATGCGCTTCTACGAATAGAAATTGACTCGATTTCGTTCCTTCCACAGGCGAAATCAACACCCTTCGCGGTAACAGGAACTGGATGCGCGCTCGTGAGGGCGGTTTATCCTCATCCCAGTTCGGCGACCAACTCGATCTCCTCTACCCCATTATCGAGGCCGGTGGCTCTGACTCCGCCGCCTTCGACAACGTCCTCGAGCTCCTCGTCGTCAACGGTGTTCTCACGCTCCCCGAGGCAGTCATGCTGCTGATTCCTGAGGCATGGCAAGGGAACGATACCATGGAGCCCGAGAAGAAGGCATTCTACAACTGGGCCGCATGTCTTCAGGAACCCTGGGATGGCCCCGCTCTCTTCACATTTAGTGACGGACGGTACTGCGGCGCTAACCTGGACCGCAATGGGCTACGCCCGTGCCGATACGTTGTCACCAACGAGGACATCATCGTCTGCGCTTCTGAGGTCGGCGCCGTGTACATTGCCCCGGAGAAGGTCGTCCAGAAGGGTCGCCTCAAGCCCGGCCGTATGCTCCTGGTCGACACTGTGGAAGGCCGCATTGTCGACGACAAGGAGCTCAAGCGTACCACCGCTAGCAAGCAAAATTTCGCCTCGTGGATCGAGTCTAACATGCTCAACGTACCAACCATCGTGAAGCGCGTCCAGCGCGCGACGTCTATCACGCCATCCATTGACGAGTATTCCCTCAGCAGCGATCCCAAGCTTCTCGCGTTTGGTTACACTCACGAGCAGCTGAACCTGCTAATGCTCCCAATGTTCAACGACGGCAAGGAGGCGCTCGGCTCGATGGGCAACGACGCCCCGCTCGCCGCGATGTCGACCCAGGCCCGCCTGATTTACGACTATTTCCGCCAGCTGTTTGCACAGGTTACCAACCCCCCCATTGATCCCATCCGCGAGTCCATCGTCATGTCGCTCGAGTGTTACGTCGGTCCCGAGGGCAATCTTCTCGAGATGAACCCTCAGCAGTGCCACCGCATCCTCCTCCCTTCGCCCATTCTGTCCCTTGAGGAGATGAACGCCATGAAGAACCTGAAGGACGCCTACAGCACATGGCCTTCGCGTACCGTCGACATCACCTTCCCGAAGGCATATGGTCTCCCTGGTTACAAGCTCGCCCTTGAGCGCGTTTGCAGCGAGGCGTCGCAGGCCATCGACGACGGCATGAAGGTCATCATTCTCTCCGATCGCGAGACTGGGCCCGATCGCGTGGCTCTTTCTGCCCTTATCGCGTGTGGTGGCGTCCACCACCACCTTGTGTCACAGAAGAAGCGTGCGAAGGTTGCGCTTATGGTCGAGACTGCGGAGGCGCGGGAGGTCCACCACCTCTGCGTTTTGCTCGGTTATGGCGCCGACGCCATCTGCCCATGGCTCACAATGGAAAGTATTCACAAGGTTATCCGCGAGCGACTGTGAGTAACACGTTATCGTTCCAAGCTCTCGTCTTCTCCTGACACGTATTTATTGCTATAGGGTAAAGGATGATAAGACTCTGGACGAGCTCATGGATAATTACCGCCACTCCGTCGATGGAGGTATCCTGAAGGTGATGTCCAAGATGGGTATTTCCACCCTCCAGTCGTACAAGGGGGCCCAGATTTTCGAGGCCCTCGGTTTGCACACGGAAGTCATCGAGAAGTGCTTCGTCGGGACCGCGAGCCGCGTCCAGGGCGCCACCTTCGATCTGCTCGCCATGGACGCGTTCGAGATGCACGAACGTGGTTGGCCTTCCCGTGAGACCGTCATCCACCCCGGTCTGCCCGAGTCCGGCGAGTACCATTGGCGTTCTGGCGGAGAGGCCCACGTCAACGATCCCACCGGCATCGCCCACCTCCAGGACGCCGTCCGGGAGAAGAACCAGAAGGCTTATGATGCGTACGCTTCGAACGCTGACGAGCAGACGAGAGCCGTCCATCTCCGCGGACTTCTCGACTTTCGTTACGACAACGCCACGGCCATTCCGATCGAGCAGGTCGAACCATGGAACGAGATCGTTCGTCGCTTTGTCACCGGCGCAATGTCTTACGGCTCGATCTCGATGGAGGCGCACTCGACACTCGCCATTGCCATGAACCGCCTGGGGGGCAAGTCGAACACCGGCGAGGGAGGAGAGGACGCTGAGCGTTCTCAGGTCTTCCCGAACGGCGATACGATGCGCTCCGCCATCAAGCAGGTCGCGTCCGGTCGCTTCGGCGTGACGTCCAACTACCTCGCGGATGCCGATGAGCTTCAGATCAAGCTTGCTCAGGGCGCGAAGCCCGGAGAGGGTGGTGAGCTTCCCGGACACAAGGTCTCGACGTCAATCGCGCGCACGCGCCACTCGACCGCCGGAGTTGGCCTCATCTCTCCCCCGCCGCACCACGACATCTACTCGATTGAGGACCTCAAGCAGCTCATCTACGACCTCAAATGCTCGAACCCTCGTGCGCGCGTCTCTGTTAAGCTCGTGTCCGAGGTCGGCGTTGGTATCGTCGCCAGTGGTGTCGCAAAGGCGAAGGCCGACCATATCCTCATCTCCGGTCACGACGGTGGTACCGGTGCCTCGCGCTGGACTGGTATCAAGTATGCTGGCCTCCCGTGGGAGCTCGGTCTGGCGGAGACGCACCAGACTCTTGTCCTCAACGACCTCCGTGGTCGTGTCACTGTTCAGACCGATGGCCAGATTCGTACTGGACGAGACATCGCGATCGCTTGTTTGCTCGGTGCCGAGGAGTGGGGCTTTGCGACTACGCCGCTCATCGCTATGGGCTGTATCATGATGAGGAAGTGTCATCGTAAGTTATCGTCCCTAGGCTAAAGCAATTCCGTCACTGAGCGTCCTACATAGTGAACACTTGTCCTGTCGGCATCGCCACTCAGGATCCTCAGCTTCGCGCGAAGTTCGCTGGTCAGCCCGAGCAGGTCATCAACTTCTTCTACTACCTTGCCGAGGACCTCCGCCAGTACATGGCCAAACTCGGCTTCCGCACGATTAATGAGATGGTTGGTCGCGCTGATATGCTCAAAGTCGACGAGAAGCGCCGTACACCCAAGACTGCTCACCTCGACCTCAGCGCGATCCTCAAACCTGCCTGGCAGATGCGCCCCGGGGCCGCCACGTACCGCGTGCGAGCGCAGGAGCACAAGCTTTACGTTCGTCTCGACAACAAGTTCATCGATGAGTCCGAGCCTGCGCTTACCCAGGGTCTCCCCGTTCACATTGAGTGCGACGTTACGAACACCGATCGTGCTCTCGGTACATCGCTCTCGTACCACGTCTCCAAGCAGTACGGCGAGGAAGGCTTGCCGAAGGACACGATCCACGTCAAGATGCGCGGTTCTGCTGGACAGTCGCTCGGTGCCTTCCTTGCACCCGGAGTTACCATCGAGCTCGAGGGTGACGCGAACGACTACGTTGGCAAGGGTCTGTCTGGTGGTCGCCTCATTGTCTACCCGCCCAAACAGTCGGCGTTCAAGGCCGAGGAGAACATTATCGTCGGCAACGTCTGCTTGTACGGTGCGACGTCAGGCGAGGCCTTCTTCCGCGGTATTGCCGCTGAGCGTTTTGCCGTCCGCAACTCCGGCGCGAAGGCAGTGGTTGAGGGCACTGGTGACCACGGATGCGAGTACATGACTGGTGGTCGCGTCGTCGTGCTGGGCAGCACTGGTCGCAACTTCGCTGCCGGTATGAGCGGCGGTATCGCGTACGTCCTCGACACCGCGCACACTTTCGCGTCCAAGGTTAACGTGGAAATGGTCGAGCTCGGCAAGGTCACTGACCCGAAGGAGATTGCGGAGCTGCGTGGGCTCATTGAGGATCATCGCCACTACACCGGATCCGAGGTCGCGGATCGCGTTCTGCAAGACTTCCACCACCTCCTGCCTCTCTTCGTCCGCGTCATGCCGTTTGACTACAAGAGAGTTCTCGAGGAACAAGCCGCTCAAGCCAAGGAGGAGAAGCTGCGTCAGAGTGTTGTCGACATCATCCCTTCGCGCGCTGTCAGCCAGGTCAAACTCGCTACAGAAGGCTTGGAAGACGTCTTGATTAAGAAGGAGCCGTCTGTGCGCGCCATCGCCAAGAGGCCTCATGAGCCTGCAGTCACAGACCTCGAGGACTCCCTAGTTGACGAGGCAACGACCAAGACCCGCCTCAGCAAACTCGACAAGACCCGCGGGTTCATGAAGTACAAGCGCCTCACTGAGACGTACCGCCCGCCGCGCAAGCGGGTCAAGGACTGGAAGGAAATCTCGTCGCGACTCACAGAGGATGAGCTCAAGTATCAGTCTGCGCGCTGCATGGATTGTGGTGTTCCCTTCTGCCAGTCCGACTCTGGGTGTCCGATCTCGAACGTCATCCCCAAGTGGAACGAACTGGTCTTCAAGAACCAGTGGCAGGACGCGCTCTACCGGTTGCTCATGACGAACAACTTCCCCGAGTTCACCGGCCGGGTGTGCCCCGCGCCATGCGAAGGCGCTTGCGTACTAGGCATTAACGAGCAGCCTGTCGGCATCAAGAGCATCGAGTGTGCCATCATTGACAAGGTCGGTTAGACTTATAGCGGTTACTTGTATCCGATGCGCTGACGCTGCTGCAGGGCTTCGAGATGGGCTGGATGACCCCTAAGATCCCCCAGGTCCGTACTGGAAAGAAGATCGCTATCATTGGTTCCGGCCCTGCTGGTTTGGCCGCTGCGGACCAGCTCAACAAGGCTGGTCACTGGGTTACCGTGTACGACCGTAATGATCGTATGGGTGGCTTGCTCATGTACGGTATCCCGAAGTGAGTTCATGTTTCTACATTTGTTGGGATATCACTTGACACTGGCTTTAGCATGAAGCTCGACAAGGGCGTCGTGCAGCGTCGTATCGACCTCATGGCCGCGGAGGGAGTGGTAAGTTCGTATATCATATGGCAACTGCGCCAGTGCTGAAGTTTGCACAAGACCTTTGTCCCCAACACGTTTGTCGGCAAGGACGTGGATGCGAACGTGCTTCGTGAGCAGAACGATGCCGTTATATTCGCAACCGGTGCGACATGGCCCCGCGACCTCAAGATCCCCAACCGCGAGGTCGATGGTATTCACTTTGCCATGGAGTTCCTCCAACTCAATACTAAATCTCTTCTCGACTCCGAGCTCAAGAACGGAGCCTACATCAACGCGAAGGGCAAAGACGTCATCGTTATTGGTGGCGGCGACACTGGCAACGACTGTATCGGCACCGCCATGCGTCACGGTGCTAAGTCGGTTACGAACTTCGAGCTCCTGCCCAAGCCCGCCGCCACCCGTGGCCGCGATAACCCCTGGCCGCAGTGGCCGCGGATCTTCCGCACGGACTACGGCCACACCGAGGTCGCGGCGCACTTCGGCAGCGACCCCCGCGAGTATTGCATCTCGACCAAGGAGTTCGTAGTCGACGACCAGGGCAAGCTCAAGGGCCTCAATACGGTCCGCGTCGAGTGGACGAAGGACAGCGCCGGGCGCTGGAAGATGGAGGAGGTGCCTGGTTCGCAGAAGTTCTTCCCCGCGCAGCTCGTATTCCTCGCTCTTGGCTTCTTGGGCCCCGAGGCGGAGCTCCTCAAGTCTATAGGCCTCAAGCAAGACGCGCGCAGCAACATCCAGACGTCGCACAACGTATGTGTCCAATCTTCTTAGTCCGTTACATAGTGTTCTGATGCACCCCTGACAGAAATACTCGACGAGCGTCGACGGTGTTTTCGCTGCCGGCGACTGTCGTCGTGGTCAGTCGCTCATTGTGTGGGGCATCCAGGAGGGTCGCCGCTGCGCTGCCGAGGTCGACGCCTGGCTCAGCGCTGGCTCCACTCGTCTTCCTTACGACTGCGCTATCAAGCAGAGGGTACGTGCCTCGCTCCTTCCGATAAACCGGTGACAAAAAGCTAATTTCTCCTCAGACTTTCATTCCTCCGACATCCTCGCTCGCCTCCCAAGGAGCGCAGGCGGTGCAGGTCATCGCTTGAGTTCTCCCTGGCTATTTTATTCGGGAACGGACCCTGCAGGGGTGCGTAGGTGTTGTATGTGTCGGACGTTCACCGGGAGATACCCGAGGGAAAGTACAGTACTATTACGCGCCATCGCTCTTGTATGAAATACATCACATCAATTGTATACCTAGGTTGTATTTTCACCGAAATATGTGACGGCGACGAGGAGGTACAGCGCGGTGAGGAATATCAACTGTCAAGATGGTATAGATGGGCGATAAACGGGAGCAAGGCTACATGAACAAGAGACCATCGCAGCGGATATCAAGAATAAGATACACAGCAAGTGGGATCATCAATGTTGCGGGATTACGCGTCACCCTCCTCCTCATAGATACGTACGCCGCCCTTGCCCCAACTCTCTAGGATGGCCTTGCCCGCACCGGTAGGTTGTGTGAAAGCGATCTCGCCACGAGCAGGGCTAAGTGGGCACCCGAGGATGAAGGTAGAGGCGGCAATGGAAAGGAGGCGAGACGCGATGCCCAAGCGACGGTGCTCCGACGAAACAAACAGGCGAGGGATACCCATTGGTGTGGGGAGAGGAGTAGGGTGCACGTAGAGGTTGGTCGAATCGTCTACCGGAAGGAGCGCAAGGGCCGGCTTGTTCTCCTCGACCGACTTGACAATCGAATCTTTGGGCGAGGCTTCTGATTCGAGTTCATCTCCGACAAGGGTCTGGGATGACGCGGGAGTGGTTTCTGGTGAAGAGCCGGCCAACTGGGCGGCGGACACCTCAGACGGACGCGCGATGGCCATCGCGGTCGAGATGCGCTGCGCGACGACGCAGCCGACAATCTTCTCGCGCGTGGGGGACGTGCCAGGGACGGAAAGCAGGAAGAGGTAAATCTTGCAGCGGCGGAGCACCGCCGGCGAAAGTGCGGGCGATGAGAGTGCGAGCCGGATCGTGTCGAGGAGTACAGCGAGCTGTCAGATACACGTTTCATTAGCATCCTGTGCACATTGCGCGTTGAGTTAGACATAGCGGAAGACACAAACCTTGGCACCGATCTTTCCTCCGACGTCGGGGCGGAAGCACACGACACGCCCCCGCGCGCCGCCGGGCAGGCGTACGTTCCCATCAAGCTCTTCGACGCCCGCACGGTCCGCCTCTCGCTGCTCTTCACGGCCCCACTCGAGCCCACGACGGACGCGCGCGCAGTGCGCACGGTGCAGTGATTCGTCGTCTGGCGCGCCGCGCGTGTAAGAGAGATCGCAGAGCGGGCATGTGCGCAGCGTTGGTGTGTCGAGAGAGAAGTGCAGCTGCGTGAGCTTCGCTTGCTTCGCAGGAGGTGCCTTTGCTTTGCCCTTGGAAGACACACTGGAGGCAGACGCGCCCTTGAGTGAGCGACGGAGCTTCTTGGTGGGCGTGTTCTGCTCCGTGGGACGGTCGGCGAGCGGCCGCTTGCGTTTCGTGGTGGGGGGTGGAGAAGTAAGTTCAGAGGTGGGAGAGGAGGGTATCATAGACTTTGTAGAGCGCGTGCTGTACGTTCTACTCAGCGAGGACATAGCGGGCGCGTTAGAAGAAGCAGGGTGTAGATGGGAGTAGGAGGAGAGGGCTGTGGTCCGAGCACTTACTCCGACGCGACGGCAACAGACCCGGCGTCTATTGTCCCCGATCATCAAGCGCGTCGCGTTGGCTTTGTTTGGCTTCCCCGCGTTCAACGCGTCAATCACGTGCGCGTGCTGGAATCTGGTCTGGATCCAGCCGCGGCTACGGTAACTCACGGCAGACTGCCGCGAACTACCGCACTTCCACTGTTCCGAGGTCCTGCTTGCTGAAGATGACATGAGGCTGGACGCCCCTGGATGATTGTTTGCTGATACTTGTCTGTTTCTTAGGTAAGTTCGTGGGTTGCATCCTCGGCCATTGAACTTCGGCGTACCGGCTCGCCGACGGCAGCAATGAGCATGCTAGACCCGTGACATACTCGCTCTGCCCCCAGTCCTACAGATAGCAGTAGGTCGCTCCGACCACGCGAGGATGTCCACTGCGACCGACATCCATCACGGCTAATATCATCAACATCGATGTCTAGCTCCCCCGGCGTGCATACCGTGCTCCCAGTATCATACAGGCGGAAACTGCGATGATAAACTACGATCTATGTACCACATACGATTTGCACTCAGTCGTGAGTCCAAGCACAAGATCGGATATTGCATTTGGGAATGATCCCACACCATATTATTGTCACATCAACACGGGGTTTGCTACGCCTTTGCGAATAGGCTAGCTCAGCGTCTTTGACACATCTCTGCCCGGGAATGTTCAGTGAGTCTCCATTGCCCTTATTGCCTCCTCGGGCTAGATGCCGACGCCCTTCCATTGACAGTTTGTTCTACGTAGTCCACAGCTGTCGGTAGCCGCATTTAGACCCGAGGTCGCTATGCCCGCCTCCGAAGCTGCTTCAGCTCGCTGAAAGGCTACGTATGTCCCTAGATGAATAGGACGAATGGGCGCTCGCATGGTACTATATAGTCCCGCCGTACCACGAGACATCGAGCCAGTCAACCACACTCATTCTACAGCATTTCCTACGTCATGTTCGCACAGACCAACCTCCTTCTCCTCGCCACCACCGCCGTCCTGGTCCACCTCACTTGGCGCCTCGTTCGCAATTATGTCGCTCGTTCCCCGTTTCGTACTCTGCCTGGCCCGCCGTCTGGGTCTATGTGGTTTGGTACGTCATCATCGTGCACAGGTTTGTCGTTTCATCTTACCTTCCTCCACTCGTGCTCGTTTCAAGGAAACTTGAAGCAGATCTCAGCTCGCGACGGTTGGAACTTTCAGAATGAATTCTTCGAAACATATGGCCCCGTGGCAAAGCTCCACGGCTTCTTTGGTGTGAGTCAGCTATCTAAGTCTCTGTATGCTGTTTGTTTGGACTCATTATTCCCGCCTCGTTCGCATAGGCTACATGGCTGTATATCTTCGATCCCAAAGCACTGTACCACATCTTCATTAAAGACCAAGAGAAGTTCTTCAAGGGAAAACTTGGCTTAGCGTGAGTAGCCTCGGCCAATATTATCTCCTTTGTTTTTTTCCCTTCCCAGAGCTGAACCTATTCTCTCGCCCCAGTCTCGCGGGGCTGGTCATCGGGCCCGGACTGCTCGTCACCGAGGGTGAAACGCACAAGAATCAGCCGCGGCGTAGGATGCTCACGCCCGTATTCTCAGGTGCGCACATGCGCAACCTCACACCCGTTTTCTATGGCATTACCAAAAAGGTCCAGACATTTGCATTGGACGATATGTATGGTCCCCGCTGACAAAAACTCCGTAATAGCTCAAAGTAGCGATCGAAACGCGCGTCAATGACGGTCCTCGTGAACTCGACGTCCTTGAATGGATGGGTCGGACTGCGCTCGAGCTAGTTGGCCAAGGTGGACTCAGGCACTCTTTCGATCCGCTCACCTCCGACTCGCAAGACGAGTTCACTAGGAGCATCAAAGCGTTCACGTACGCTCCCTTCTCCCCGGTTGTGCTCGTATCTCCTGATGACCTTAGCCAACTTACATCCTCTCCGTCTGTCTGTGGTCCTGTTCCACAGTGCGAGCATTGGCACAGTCGTACACCTCCGCATCTTTCTGCCTATCGCGATGCGCCTAGGCCCCCCTCGGTTTCGCCGTGCGCTCTTGGACATGCTCCTGCACGCAGGTGTACAGCGTGTCAAGCGCATCACAGATGCCGCGCATGCTGGATGCCGCGCGGTCTTTGAAGAGAAGAAGGCGGCGCTCGCGCGCGGAGATCTGGAGCTTCTGCATTTGGTCGGCGAAGGCAGAGACGTCATGAGCATTTTGCGTGAGTGCTGCCCGTCCGCCACTTAGCGCCTCGCAGAATGGGGTCAATGATCTGACGAGTGTGCCGCACAGTAAAGGCGAACGTATTGGCGTCCGAGGAGAACAGGCTCCCGGAAGAGGAGCTGGTAGCACAGATGACGTGCGTGGTTCATGTATCCTTTAACCCTCATCTAGAACTTAAGCGAACCTACGTGGTGCAGGACTTTCGTCGTTGCAGGTGTTGATACGACATCAAACGCGCTCTCTCGTGTGCTCTACCTTCTCCGTGATCTACCGGAAGTCCAAGAGAAACTTCGCGCCGAGATCCGTGAAGCGCAGGAGGCACACGGAACGGAGATCCCATATGACGAGGTGATGGCGCTCCCATTTTTGGATGCAGTCTGCCGTGAGACCCTACGCCTGTAAGCCTTCTGCCTACGGCTTTTGAGCTCTCCAGAATCCGCTAACACACCGAAATCCTAGTTACGCCCCAGTCACGCAGAACATCCGAGAGTAAGCATTGCTCACGCTTGAATTACACCCTATCGCTACCGCTAATCTCGTAATTCTTGAAGGGCACTCGAAGATACTGTCCTGCCTCTACATGAGCCTATCCGCGGGTCAGACGGGAAAATGATTGAGGAGCTCGTGGTTCCAAAGGGCACGACGATCATGTGCGGCATCCGTGCGTGCAATACCAGCAAGGCGATCTGGGGTGAAGACGCGATGGAGTGGAAGCCCGAGCGGTGGCTGAAGCCGCTCCCGCCCACGGTCAATGAGGCGCGTGTCCCGGGCATCTATTCTAACTTGATGACATTCATCAGCGGAAGCCATGCGTGCATGTACGTTTCCTTCGTCCATGTCTTCCGTGGGGGTTTTCGGGGACAGTGGTTCACTCTCAATTTCAGTGGGTTCAAGTTCTCGCAGCTGGAAATGAGTACGTTCTTCGCCCCGGGTCCTTTCGCACAAGACAAACTGCACGCTAACCGCACTTCCGACGTCAGAGATTGTTCTTACAGCGCTCCTTTCCAGATTCAAGTTCGAGCGCTCGAGCACACCCATCGTTTGGAACTTTGCTGGGATTGCCTTTCCTTCGAGGGACTTCGAAAGTGCTCATCCGGAGATGCGTCTCAACGTTTCCCTGGTACCCTAAGCTCTTCATCTTCTCAGTCAAACACCCTTGTTCTTCCTGCGCCGATTTAGATCGGAATAGGGATTGATCTCGGAATATAATGTGCGTGCTTAGATCGAACATGAGAAGGATCCTTTGTTGATAAGGGTTACCTCTCAAATTCCCGTCCACGATGTCACCGTAAACGCAAACCCGTTCGGGTTTGCACTCGACGGTATAACCCCCTTGCCATCCACAGAGAGCATCCAAGTGACTCCGACAGTCGAGAGGCTGAACACGCTCACTTCGCGCACGGAGTCACCGTGGATGTTGAAGAGCTGCGTCTGGCAGGACGCGCTGTCAATGCACGCCTGCGAATAGTTGCTGAAGAAACTGTAGAGTCCCGCACCTGGGATGAGAATATAAGCCGACCGGCCGAACAACGTCACAACGACTGAGAGTCAACGCACCGAAAACGATGATGTCCCGTGATGATGCGATATTCACCGCCCAGGCTGAGGTTTGATTGGACGGGAACTCTGGGTCTTTGTATCTCTTGTCAACGATGAAAGGCATGGGAGCGGCCGGAAGTGGCTGGTAGTACGGCTATATCGGACAATTCCAGCAAGCACACTCAAAAAGGTCAAAGAGGACGGTGAAACTCACGGATTCCGTTTGTATCAACCCCATGTAATGGTCCTTGGCACCGACCAAGCTGTATTGATACAGCGCATGATGCTCTGCTATTAGATCGTTTGAAGATTATTTTGAGATGATTCTGAACAATGGAATGAATAACACTCACAGCCAGTTCCGATCATCCACACCGGCCCTTGAGATTGAGACAATATACCCCGTCCACTGAACAGAGAGATTTGGGTCGATTTCCTGTCATCCAAGTCGTGATCTGCCAACCAGACCCATGTGCCCTGATGTCAGAGTGAGTTAATAGGATATACATTGCCAATGACAGACGCCGCTGACCTCGAGATATGCTGATGACTGTGGTGTGAGGTGGAGCGCGAGAAATGCCGCATAGCCCTGGGGAGTGATTGTACCCGGCGGACAGTGTGGCACATCCAAATGCGTTCCAGCAGCTGTCGTTGAATGTTAACGATACAAGAGCGTTGCTGGTCTCAATGTATCTATTCCCACCTCCACCAAGCCTGGGTCACGGTACGTGTACTGAGTTGAGTGAAATTACGTTGTATGAAAGCAAATTTACCGGATATGAGTGTCCCACATGCCTGCGCCGCCTTGCTCCTCCGAACGGATGTTCCACTCTACCACGATCGCGCCGGGAGCTGCAATGCACCGTAATGAACACGGTTC
Source organism: Grammothele lineata (assembly GCA_002150815.3). Lineage (NCBI taxonomy): Eukaryota > Fungi > Basidiomycota > Agaricomycetes > Polyporales > Polyporaceae > Grammothele > Grammothele lineata. The sequence continues at coordinate 174,301 of NDFF03000005.1, forward strand.
GGAAAACCAAAGCCCATTTTCTCACCAGGGCCCTGTGTTGCGAAAATAATATCCGTGATTTCGAGGATCCCCAACTCACCCTCCTCCCCGACCTGGATGACGACTTGTGGGTCGAGCATGTCTGCAAACTTCGGTCCGCCTCCCATAATCACACTCCACCCCTCTCCAACAATTTGTGCCCCGCCAGGAATGTATATTGTGTCTGTGACGAAGTACGTTCCCGCGTCCACGAAAATGATTTTTTCTCTCGCGAATTGACTGATTACCCGCTGAAGTGCCACTGTGTCGTCTGTCATGCCGTTCCCAGTCGCGCCGTGGTCTCGGACGCTAACAAATTGATCCGCAGAGTAATCCTCGTACTGTGGATGCGTGCGACCGAAGATTCGCCCAGATTCGCCGTCGAGGAGGCAAGTTGGCTTGCGCGGGCTCGGGAGGCTTGCTTGCACGAACGAGGCCTGAGTACTTGTTCCGCGGAAGACATTGCCCTGGCCCCAGCTCATGATGTGCGTGATGTGCGGCGTGCCGCGCAAGACGGGCCCGGGGCCGTTGAGCACACCGACCGCAGTGGGCACATTGTCGAGATGAATGTTGTTTAAAACAAGCGCACCGGTGAGGTGGTTAGAGGAGGCATTGGAGGAGCGGACGAATATCGGGGTATTGGAGATCTCGGCGTCAATTACAGCAATGGAGCCTACTCCCTATCGGGTGGATTAGCAGAATAGAGTATAAACGAGGGTAGAACAAAACAAACTTGTTCAGTCTTACGGGTACCACCAGTTTTGATATCAAACGCGATGTTGCAATTATTCACTGGGTGAGAATATGCAGCCCGGAGGGTCGAGCTCAAGAAATATGCTCCGCCTACCTTTGACACTCTGGTATGTCCATCCTATTAGAGGTGCGTTAGCATACAAGACGTACAATTCAAGGGGCCTATTCGTTACCCCAGTTCCATAGCGAATACACCGCTGAACCGTTGTTCGGTCAGCTAAGACGTTTGAGGGAAATCAATAAACATCAGCTTGCCAGTGTCGCAATTGTTCATAGTGACGTTCCTGACAGTAAACCTGCAATAGAGGAAACCTAAGTTCCATGGAGTACCCTTACGGAATGAGAAGCCGAGCTCACTGCTGATTCCCAACCCACATGCCGAATTTACCTGACAAAGAGATATTATCAAAATAACCTGTTGCACTCACGCCGTTTCCTACCTCCGTTGAAGACCAGGTCTGCAGTCATCGCCGGTCAGCCTCATTCCTTTCGGTACGATTTCCTGTCAGGAATGCACCCACCCCCCATAAATCCTCCGCTGCCGTTCTCCATCCATATCCCTGCAAGAACGGGGTCAACTCTCATCATCCGTTCTGGATGGAGAGGACCCACCCTGATGTGCGTTCCCAGGCTGGGTGCTCATATGGAACACTATGTTCATAAGCGATGTCGCCTGTGACACCTGCCAATGGATCCCGGTTCCACTCGCGTGGACAGGCATCCGCCGGACGTCGATCACGAAATTGCGCACGCTCCGGAAAAAGTTGTTCTGGTTTGTGTACCACTGTGCTCCGCCTCCTCCCGGGATGTACGGGTCCGCATCTGCATGCTGTCAATGGGAAAGTCTAGAGGTGTCTGTTGGACCTGTGCCCACCAATAACGGCCATACCCTTGAAATTCGCGTCTGCGAGGAGAGTGGGTGGGTCTCGCGCGTCACCGATGAGCTGAGAGTAGTAGTAGGCTCTGTCCGGTGAACGGAGGCGACGCGTTAGCTAGTGCACTGACAAGCAGGTCGGAAGCGCGAACATGATCGGAGCCGTAACCCGATATATTCTGCCCATGAGTCAAATGTCAGCATGACGGACGTAGTTCGATGAGAATCGGTACCCTTTCGGAAAGTAGACCACGGCAGGGCTTCTAGTTGTCGAATCGCAGTTCCCTCCACCACACCTGTCTCCAGTGGAGATGGCTCGACTAAATAGATGGAAACCCCGGGTGCCCGTAAGTATCTTGTCAGAAGTCATATACATATGACATACTTGATCGCGGCGGTGTCATCCGCGATGCCATTACCCACGGCACCAAAATCCTTGACGTTCCGGAAGACTTTGTAGGAGGCAGGGTCAGAGCTGAACGGGGCGATACCTTGATGCTTGATGGACTCCATCCAGAAGGGTTCCCCAGGTGCAGCGCGAGGAGGAATTGGTCCATAAGACCGAGGTTTTCCAATAACGGGCATGGTCGCTGTATGGACGAGAAGAAAGTCAAAGGAGCACATCGCGCTAGCAAGCAAACACATGCAGCGACAACGAGAATCCAAGAACCCTTGGATGATTCCATGGATCAAACGCTCGTATGATATTCTGGTTCACCACTGCACTACGCTCAAGCTTTCTTGGGGCCACCGAAGTGTTCAAAGTTCCAATGGGGACTTGCACTATCACGAAAGAGACTATCTGCTAGTCTCTGACTCAATGTAGGAGAATGGTCGAAAGGAAATAGTGGTTGAACCATCCCCTAGGAGTAATGAAAGCATTTGTAGAACAGCTCAAGCAACTGGTAGCGTCGAGATTCGAATGCATGATCGAGCTGGGATGGTAGGAATGCCGGACATTTGCGACTTGAGAGGGAAGCAAGAGAGATCGAAGTTTAATCAGACAAACATTGAAGAGGCTTACCGCGATCTGTGGTAACGAATTCCTGATCCTGATCCTGAATGAAGGGATTTCGATGCCGTCGTAGTGTTCGCGGAAGAATAGTCGATAGTCGTGACCAGTCCATGTACAAGTCGGACGAAGCGCGAAAGCAAACCCGCAGACCGCGCGAAGTACATAGCGCCGTGCTCAGACGCTCGTTATGTAGGCTGACGTCATGCAATCGTACGCTTGCCGCAGCATGCAAGCTTCGCCTCCCTCGTTGCAACTTCAACGAGCCTCTTGCTGATACCCTTTCCTCCGCCCTATGCGTTTCAAGTCAAATCAGCCATCATCAGATTATACGTTCGGCCAGCGCAATACATAGTACACTATATCAAGACCAGCCTAGTAGGCCCTCAACTCGCCGTGAAAGACACCTCGTGGCAGACCGCCCCCTCGTCCGCATGCCCCCCGCACGCGAGCACATTCCCATCAGGCTGTGCAAGTAGACCCGGCCACGAAGACGGGATGTCGGTCACAACCGTCGCGTGCCCAAAGGTCCCGCCGACCGCGGGCGCGCCCGTGACGATCTTGAACGACGCGCCGTCCGGCCAGGTGTGCGCCGCACTGTTGTCCTCGTCGGTCATGAACGACACCACGAGGTCACCGCCGTCGGAGGTTGTCGCTACCTGCGGCGCTCCAGCTGTGAGTTATCGACCATGTCAGTCATGTCACTGCTATATCCAACCCCGGGCACAGCTGCACACTTTGAGCGATGGACGTACCATTCTTGGTGGAGTCTGTGGGGGCATACACGATGCTGCGTGAGCCCCAGTTCACGCCCTCATCGGTCGAGAAGACGCTCTTGACGGAGAATGTGCCGCGGCCCTCGGTTGTCTCGAAAACGCAGATCAGCTTCTCTGCGCCATCGTTGAAGTCTGGGTAGGTGGATACGCCATTTCGTGCGCTGAGCTGGCGGTTTCTGACTTCAAACGTGATATAGACACATACTGGAGCATCCGGGCATGCCATCCCGCCCAGTCGTTGTACTACCGGCTACTGTGCTCGCCACAGACCACGTGGCGCCGCCATCGGTCGAGCTCTTCATGAGAATATCTTGGTCGTCGTTCGAATTCTCGGAAGCGTAGTACACTTGCAGGGACCCGTCCGCCTTCGAGATGCGCATGAACGGCTCCTACACGCACAGCCGCAGTCCCCGCGGCCACAATCAACACTCCCAGTCGAAAATCCGTAGAAGCGCAACACACAACGCACCCACACCCCGTTCTTTGTCGCCGTCGCTGCGCGCTCCTCGATCTGGCTCAAAAAGCTCCACGTCGCGCCCCCGTCATGCGACACGCTCGCCGTCAGACGATAATACTTGTACGTCTTCCCGTCCGCCTCGAAGTCGTGGTTCCTGAACGCCGCGACGACGTCCCCGCCCGCGCTCAGCTCGAGCAAGAACGCGTTGTCGAGGTCGCCCGGGGACTGCGCGATCGAGCCCAGGTCGGCAAACGTCGCGCCCCCGTCCGTGGAGCGCGTGACGCGCAGGACCTTGTCGCTCCCGTTCTGCGCCGTCACGGAGCCGAGGATGTCGCCCGAGGCGAGCGGCGCGGCGCGGGGGTACGCGCCGGTCCCAGAGGGGAAGATGTCGATCGTCTTGGGGTCGACGTGCGGGACGAGCCCGGCGCGGCGCGAGAGTGCGGCGGCGCGGGCGTGCACCGGTCCGCGGGGCGCCGCTGCGGGGGCTGAGTCGTGTGCGGCGGCGCCGGAGGCGAGGGCGAGGAGGAGGGTGGCCAAAAGGACGAGGGGGCGCGTCATGCTGAGAAGGTAAACGGTGGCTGTGTCAAGGTCGCGTCGAGGAAGGGGGTGGGACAGATGGGTGGAGAGGATCGACGTCGCGCTTTTTCTCCGTGGTGTGGTTGATGGTGCGGTTATAAACCGGGGAGGTGGACGGGCTGTGCGTCCAGTGCGTCTAGGCTCCATAAGACGGCCTTCGCTGAGCGGACGTGCGCGTTGCGCCTCGCGTTTATGCATTGAGCGGAGGCATCACGATGAAGTCAGAGGTGATGGGCGAGAGACTCGTGATATGGCGACGCCCGGATATGGTGGTCACGAAACAGCCCTTCTCCATAGCACTATGCTCTTCGCGAGCCGTAGAAGTCCTCGCCGGTCATGTACACATGGTAAGCTTACATACCCTGCCCAGTTTCAACGCAACAAGAAGAGCAATGGACTACACCGCACTGGAGTACCAGCACACCGCCGATACACCCTCGATGGACTAGACTCTTCACCGCTTGGTCTCGCTCGCTTGGGCGCGGGCTCGGACGCGTCGATGCTGATCGCCCGCAGCGTGAAGCGTCCATCAGCGTAACCGTTGCGTTGCAGGTCGCCACATGGCTCGTGTCGCTCGCGGCTTAATCCGGGCAGCCTTCTCAAGCACGGTCCGTCCGAGGCTCTGACCGGAGGATTACGAATGCGAAGGGGATTGGACGGGTCAGGCCACCGCGACCCACCGATAGACCGGGTTTCGTGCCGAGGTATGATGACCTCCTACCGTCAGATCCTTGCTCGGATGGTGGCATAGAGGTCGAGGTTTGGAAACGAAGCTGAACGTGTCATTATAAAGTTTGGGGTACTCTCAGCTTCTATCCACCAGGTCGCCACAGAAGAAACGGTTCTGCAATCCGAACACCTTAACCGGTTCCCGAGTTGCATGTCTCTACATACCCATGGCGGTGGCTATGCTACGAGTGGAGTAGTTTATCGGTAATAAACCTCCGGCCTGCGAAATGACCAATAGGTATCTACACGCGGAGAGCCCAGTTGTAATGAGGTGGATTTGCCGAAACGCTGAATCATATCGGTAGTTGCTATTGCCTCACTAGCTCGGCTTAGGGACGGTAGATTGACTTTCGCTCGATTGCTATGTCCGTAAAACGGTGGCGCGGCATAGCCACAACTCTGCAAGCGGAACGTACGAGGCTGCAATGAGCAAGTTGGATCGGGAACACGAGATCAGGGGCAAAGGCATCGGGCAGGATATCTGAACGTTTTTAGGCTCGACGGGTCTGAACTTGCCCCCAACTGGTGGGCGGTAGAGAAGAGTTCAATGGCTTGTTGAATGGTGAATACGGCGAGGTAAGTAGCGCTGGTCGCTGACATGCAGACGTCCGTGGACGGTGACGGTGGGAACATTTAGCCGCCATGGCAGACAGCCACTGACGTCAAAGAAAATTCAGGCACCTGTCAATCACGCTCCGAGGCTATCTACCCCAGCTTGTCGTCATCTGCTGGAGGGAGGCAGTGTCTACTCCAAGGACCTCAAAAACATCTCATCATGCAGGCATAGGGGTTATATCTGTAGAGGGAACGGAGTAGAACAGGCCGGCGTTGGAGAATCAAGGGCTGGTAGAAGGAAACACCACGTTCCGCGCCCGCGCAACTATAGGAGCTTACAATGCTCTGAAATTGGTCGAGGCAAAAATTTCGCGCATGTTGAAAAGAAGAAAGGTGAGGAATTAGTGCGGACGCGCAGTGCGAACAGCTGGGGCTTGGAATAGCACCGGCGCGCCGACAGCGGCAGAGAGGAGGAGAGGGAGCAACGACGGGGCTCGGACGCCGGGTCTGAGAATATATGGCGTTTAAAGGCCATGCGGTGGGGATATGCGTTGGTCGTTGGAGAGCGCGATTCGAGGCTAAGAATACACGGTTGAGGTGCGTAGGCCATGTTGGAAATGGAAGACGGGAATGAAGTTATGAAAAGCGGACGCTGGAAAGGCTTGCTGCGGTCGAACGGAAGTAGTTGGAGGCTTGACCGGAGTCGCACGGGCGTGTATGTGGCTTGTGAAGACGTGTAGAAGGATAGACGGCACGTCGGGTCGACGTCCTGGACCGACAGCTGGCGAGCGACGGCGGAAGGCTGAGGACGGCGTTGAAGAGATAGGCAAGTGAACACACGAAGTGCAGGACGCGGCGTGCGTCGGTCTCCTGGGCGATGCCATGCGGCCGAGGAGGCAAGGACAGATGCCGGGAGAACCCATCTCGGCAGGCGAAGGCATGGGCTCTGATTGGCCTGCGCCGACGCGGCACGGGCTGAAGCCGTCACGAGACGGGCAGTGGGCGGAAGGAGACAGCGCCGCTGATGAGCGTCGCGGGTGCTGTCCAGCGCGTAGGCGAGGCCAACGAGAGAGGGCTGCCCTCCGCTGAGCTCGCTGGAGGTGCCCCGAGGAGAAGACAAGGGCGCAGAGGCGGGCGAGCGGACGCGGAGGGGGGATCGGCGCGGAGGATTGGCTTGCGGAGGACGCTCGGGCCGGGACGAGAGCAGGGAAGGCAGAGAACTTGAAGGGCTGCCGCTGGGTGCCGAGGCGCCGAAGCTCGGAACGGCCGAAGGCTAACGGCGGCTGGCGCCCGTGGCTCAGGCTCGCGAAAGTCGACCGTCACACGCGTACCGACCGCCCGTAAGGTCTCTCTTGTCTTGGCCCTCTCCCCGCAACCATCTTCCCCTCCTCCCTCTCTCCTGCCCCCTCCCTCTCGAGCCGCGCTCGCCCTCACCCGTCCAAAGCGGCGGCCTCCATCCCGCACATTTTCCTGCCCTCAAAACCTGCTTCGACTCGACACCAAGCTCTCCGGAATCATCGCACCCGCTCCGTGAGTCTCTTAGCCCAATTAATATATTCGCGGCCTCCGCTCCCCATCCATCCATAGCCGACGCTAACTCCTTCCCCTCTTCGCGTTCCTACCCTCCTCTCTCTCGTCCCGCCACTGTCCTTTCTCGCCCGCCTTTCCTTCTCTTTCCTTCCCGCCGCCTCCAGTGCGGTTTCGCACCATGTCCAACACGCCCTACCAGCCCGTATTCGCGCCGGGTCAACCACATTCCCCCGACGACCCAGCTCGCGACACTCAGTACTATACACCAGAGACTGAGCACCTCCGCCTTCACGATGACAACCTTCCGGCTGGTGCGGCGCAGCCCCGCTTCATGGGCACAGACCATAATGCCTACCGCGGCTCCTTCGCTTCCTCCAACCCCACCCTCGCCGGCGGCGACTATCCCGACAACTCGTCCTCGTATGCCCTCAACGACGGTGCCAAGCCCGGTTACTACACCTACAGCGACGCCGACGTCGACGCGCCTCCGCCCCGCCAGTCCCGCTCCTACGGCACCTCGCCTTACCTCAACGAGAAGTCGGCCCTCCCGCCCCGCCGATCCCGCAAGCGCGCGATCGTCATCGGCTCCCTCATCGCCCTTGCTATCGTCATCGCCGCCGTGGTAGCCATCTACTTCGCCGTCATCAAGCCGCACCAGGACAAGAACAGCACGTCGGGCAAGTCTTCCAGTGGCTCCTCGGACAGCAGTTCTTCGGACAACAACAACGGCTCTGCGAACGGAAGCACGGGCAGTAATCTTGCGACGGTCACCGGTGGGGACGGTAGCACGGTCACCCTCGACGACGGCACGACGACGACGTACAAGAACAGCTTCGGCGGCACCTGGTACTACGACCCCAAGAACCCCCTCGTCAGCGGCGCGCGCCCGCAGTCGTGGACCCCCGCGCTGAACGAGACGTTCAAGTTCGGCGAGGACCCTATTCGGGGGTACGCTGCACGCGAAACATCTAGATGTGACCGTTGCTGATGAGGACCCTATCCAGTGTGAACCTTGGTGGTTGGCTTGTTACGGAACCGGTGAGCGTGATTCCACATCCAGATGGCATAGCATACTGACCGATTAATGTTACAGTTCATGTGAGTGTGGCTCTCAGTGGGTATGCGGCGGCCTTTTAACAGTTTCCGGCAGTGTGCCCGCTCTTTACGAGAAGTATGTCAACACTTCGTCGCCGGCGGTGGACGAGTGGCACCTCAGCGAGAACATGGCCTCCGATCCGGAGGGCCTTAGCCAGCTCGAGGATCACTACAAGACCTTCATCGTGAGTTCCTGTGGCGCATTCCCGATCGTCCCTGCCGCCCCTGACAATCCGTATTCAGACCGAGCAAGACTTTGCCGACATCGCTGCCGCTGGTCTCAACTTCGTCCGCATCCCTCTCGCGTACTGGGCGATTGAGGTCCGTGAAAACGAGCCGTTCTTGGCCAAAACCTCCTGGACGTAAGTCTGTGCGGACGCGCTCCACAGATAGATGCTCATCTGTCGACCACAGATACTTCCTCAAGGCGGTTCAGTGGGCGCGCAAATACGGCCTCCGCATCAACTTGGATTTCCACTCCCTCCCGGGCTCGCAGAACGGATGGAACCACTCCGGCCGCTTGGGTGACATCAACGTCCTCTTCGGTCCTATGGGTATCCCCAACGCGGAGCGCTCGCTCGACTACATCCGTATTATCGCCGAGTTCATTTCTCAACCCGAGTACCGCGATGTCATCGTCATGTTCGGCATCACTAACGAACCTTTCGGCCCCACGATCGGCAAGGACGCCATCAAGCGCTAGTAAGCCCGCTCTCTTTCTCTTCTCCGTAGGGAGGATCGCGTCTGACCATGCGACGCCAGCTACGTGCAGGCGTACAATACCGTGCGCACCGCGTCCGGCACCGGGGAGGGCAACGGCCCATGGATGGTCATGCACGACGCCTTCTTCGGGTTGACCGAGTGGGCCGGCTTCCTGCCCAACGGTGACCGGCTGCAGCTCGACATCCACCAGTACCTCTGCTTCAACGGCCAATCAGCGGACGACTACGCGACGCGCACGCAGGCAGGCCAGCCATGTACTGCGTGGGCCGAGGGCCAGAACACGTCAATGACCGCGTTCGGGATGACACACGTCGGCGAGTTCAGCATGGCGATCAACGACTGCGGCTTGTGGCTCAACGGAGTTAACCTTGGGGCGCGCTTCGACGGGACGTACACCGGTGGAGGATCGTTCCCGTTCGTGGGCAACTGCACGTTCTACACGGACTATACGCAATGGACGGACGAGTGGAAGCAGGACATGCAGCTCTGGGCACGCCAGAGCATGTCCGCCCTCCAGGTACGCGCTAACCGCTATCTAACGATATGTTCGCCGTGGTTGACAACGCCTCCCCAACAGAACTGGTTCTTCTGGACCTGGAAGATCGGCAACTCGTCCGTCTCAGGCCGCCCTGAGTCCCCCGCGTGGTCGTACCAGCTCGGCCTCCAGGAAGGCTGGATCCCCGCTGACCCGCGCGGAGCTGACGGCACATGCGAGAACACCGCGCCCTTCGAACCTCCTCTCTCCGCGTGGCAGACCGGTGGCTCAGGCGCGGGCTCCGTCCCGCAGACGTTCCTCAGCTCGTTCTCCTGGCCCCCAGCCTCGCTCACGAACGAGGCCGTGCTCTCCACGCTCCCGCAGTACACGCAGACGGGCTCGGTGATCACCCTGCCCCCGCCGACGTTCACGAGCGGAAGCGCGACGATCAGTGCGAGCACGGGCGACGGGTGGGCGAACCCGAGCGACACGGCGCAGCTGTTTGTGCCGATCGCGTCGTGCGGCTACCTCGACCCGTGGATGGGCCCGAGCGCGACGCCTGACGCGTGCCCGCCTCTCGCGCGGCGCCGGGACGACTTTGTGCCCCGGGGCGCGAAGCCGACGCCTGCGCCGAAACCGTCGCGGTGAGACGGGGTTAGACGCGGCTCCCCGCGCGGTTTGCACGCTGATATTGGGCTCTTGTGCGCGTTACGGACCTCTGGCGGCGTTGAACGCCAGCCGCCTCGAGAAGGAGGGGCGTACATGTGACTTACGACTGGATCATGGACCTGTTCTCGTTCTCTTTCGGACCTCTCTCTCTCTTCCCTCCCACTCACGACGACGACCTCGTTCCGGTGCTCGCGCTTATATACGTACGGTACTCACTCGGGCCCTCCCGCCCGCTCGTTCGCGATTGCATTCTCCACGCACGCGTCCACGCCCTCCCCCACCCCCCTGCGAAAGACTTGTGCCATACCCTACCTTACCCTACTCTACGTACCCTACGCACGCTATACACTCGTCCCGTCCCGTCCGACACCCGGGCGTGTACCACCCCATCCCACCCCTTCCCTTGCTCTTTCGGCTCCGGGCGCAGTAGTTGCATCGATCGCATATTGCAGGACATTTTTGGACTCGTTGACGATATACAAGTCTCATTTTCCGCGGTCTTAGATACCGGGCAGGTTGTTGGGGGGGGGTACGCGTACGTGCGCTGGTTGAGGTAGGTATTGGTGCACATCCAACGTCGATTGCGGTAACGGGAAGATGACAAGGCAACGTATGCAGTGACGTCATGGTGAAGATGATCCATTAGAGGGACGTCACCGCTGTCCAGACACCATGCCGCCCCAATATGCTGCGTATCCATTGTGATTTCCTTGCGCAAAATCTGTCGTGATATCTAATGTACAGCATGCAGTCTGCTTCATCTTTCCATTCATACCAGCAGACACGACAACGGAACAATGGTGTCACCCTCGTAGGCTCAGGCGCGCTCTGAAACTCGGATCCTCAGACCTCGATATTCCCGAGTCAGTGCTCGCCCGACGTCGTAGCATAGCGATCCTCGAGATCTTCCTGCCCGCCAAAACCACCCTCGAAGTCTCTGTCCATCTCAGATACAGCAGGCTGCTGCTGGTCAGACGAGTTCTTGGATTGCATGGCATCTCGGATGGCTTGAAGCTGTTCCTGCTCCTGAGGACGCACGTTTCAGCGCTTCAATATGTTAAAGGTGGTGAACGAGGAGGGGACGCGAGGCACACCTTCGCGCGAGCATACTGGGCCTCGGACGCCTGCGCTCTCGTCTTCCAAGACGGGTCCTGCCGTGAAGATGCGTGAGTCAACTACGGCGCGGATGCGAACAGGGCTGTGACGGCCATCCCCACCTCAGCAGTCTTTCCGGACATGGTGGTGGTTGTAGAAGTGCACTGTGTGTACGCCGGCCTAGCATCCGCTTCAAACTCTTCAATACCCCTCAGAGCACACCTGTGCCGAGAGCCTACGTCATCCGGACGATCCCGGGACTTGCAACGAGCGACACAGCCCTGCGTCACGAGGCAAGCCCACCAAATCTATTAGTATTATTGAGGTCCAACACGAGATATACAGGAGACAAGAGACGCCGTCGCTTCGCTTCGGCTTGTTGAGTTTGAAGGGAGCTAGTATTCAATGCATCGCTCAGGTTTGAGGTGGAGCTGCTGGTTTCAAGCTGCGTTAGGGGGTGTAAGCACGAAGGCAGCCCGTTGCATGGTTCGGAGTGCACCGGCAAAGTGCTATCATCTAAGTTCGGACACGCATCCTGAGGCGCATCCAAGAGGTCTCCACTTGAGAAAAGCAGCACTCAAACTACGAAGCAGTCAACTGCGCACTGGGAAGGCGCATTAACACAGCGATAACATTACAACGGTAAGTAGGCGGTACAGAAAGTAATAACAGGTGGGCAGGAGAAGCGCATGAAGGTCGACAGGATGCTCCTTATAAGCCATTTGGGGGTAAGAATGGAGAAAGAATGGAGGTGGGACACCGTCGGAGCGGCGCAGACGCCGGTCAGCGCGAAAGAGAGTGGGCGACGCAGGGCACCTATCAACTAAGCGCACCATGAACTGGTCATTGGCAACATTCACGTCAGAACGGGCCAGAAGAAAGACAGAGGAGAACGGCGTCCGAGGTGGCCATAGGAGAAAAGAAGGGCCACGGTGAGGGCAAGAAAGTCGAATGCGCTCAGCATGCGCAGGGCGTTGGGCGCCCGTGTACGACCACGGGGGGAGCGATAAAGGCGCCGGGGCCAAACATGCGTACACGAATTCCCCCCATAAGATTTAAAGTATGTCTTATATGCAAGGGGCCACAAGAAGCGTGCTACGAAAGCATGGAAAGCTAGAGAACAGCAAGAGGGTCTACAATGATACGATCTACATGGACAACAGGGGTGGGCCACGAACAACGATGATAAGTTACGACAAAACGACAAGCGCGTTACGAATGAGGGAAGCCGTTGGGATTTTGACCCTGCTGCTGCTGATGTTGCTGCTGAGCGTGTGCGGCGTAATGTTGCTGCTGCTGCTGCTGTTGCTGGCGTACCTGCTGTATCGCCGAGGCGGAGGCATTATTTCAGACCTGCCATTTCATTCAGGCGTGCTATGGCTCACCTGCGCGAGCATACTCAGCTGTTCCGGCGTGAGGTTGTTGCGCCCTGGCATATGCTGCATCTGCTGCAGGTTGTGCAGGTAATACTGCGCCATATTCGCCGAGCTGTGCATCATCGGGTTTACAGGAACGCCTTGGCCTGATACCGACGGCGGCCGAGGCACGTTCGCTGGGCTTGCAGCCGGCAGGGGAGGCGACTGATGCAGTGCGCCCGGCGAGGAGCTCGTTGCACGCGCGGCGAACGGCGGGGAGAGGTGGACTGCGCTCAGCGCTGGGGCTGCTGACGCGAGCGCTGCCGACGCGCTCGACTGAGGCATCGGCGCTGCCTGCGGCTGACCTTGAACGGCGGTCTGTCCGTGAGCCTGTTGCTGGGCCTGCCCTTGGGTATGGGTTGCCGCCGCCATGGCACGCAAGTGCGCCGCCTGTAGCTGTTGCTGTTGAGCAGCTAGTTGCGGGGGTGACATGCGCGCATTGCCGGCGCTCGCAAGAGCAGCAGCGAGTCGTTGCTGCTGCTGCTGTTGTGAGATGCCCACCTGACTGCGAATGGATGGCACCATCGGAGTCTGTCCGCTCGCTGGTCGAGGGACATTGCCCGGCGGGTGCATTTGTCCCTGCGGGGTTTGCGGTTGCTGCTATAAGACACCGGAAGGTTAGCGAGCGTGGATAAAACTAGTAGTGATGACGCACCGCATTGGCAGGCAGACCTTGTGCCCGCTGCTGCTGGTCCCGGAGCATTTGCTGTCGAGCAATCTCATCATTTCTGCGACGAATCATTTCCTGAGCATCTCTCGCCTCCTTTTCGGCTTTCAGCCGACTGAGCTCAGCAGGTGTAAGTCGTGGTAGTTTCGTGAATTGGCCATGCGTGTCGTGGACCGCAGTCGTCTTGGGTCGCGGGAGAGCTGATATATGTGTTCTCAACGATACAATCTTGCAACAGCCAAGCGAACGGACTTACCAGAATTCTTCTGCATGATCTCCCTCTTCTTGGCCGATTTGCGCACGGCGTCGTACATTGCTGTATGTCTCCTACGCTTCCTTGGCTCGCTGCCGTTCGCCGCGCCTCCTAAACTGATACTCGACCCGGTCGCAATCTGGTTCAACGTTCTCTTGTGGCCTCTCGTAGCCATATGACCCGAAGCCGTCGAAGCAGATGCGCTCTCGTCTCCAGCGTCACCCTTGGCATCCCCTTTCGATGAGCCAGCAGCTACCTTCAGATCTTTGCTAATGGTAGTCCAGTGATCCGCGCACTCCCAAACTGTTCGCTTGTCCGTGGAGATCGTGACACGAGACGAGTTGAATGTGTCGGCTACAAGAGGCCAATTGGAGGGATACCGCTCGACGGCCTGTCGAAGGAGGGCGTCCTCGGCAGGCGACCAGGCAACAGCTTCGTGGTTAGGGTTATTCTTCCGCAGATCTCGTAGAGGGATAGGTTGGCCGGAAGCGTTTGAGCGTGGAGGTATACCATCGAAGAGCGCTGCGAATCGAATTGAGCATCTCGATACTCAGTAAGATAGACGGCAACGACATACTGCAGAGATTTTCTTCCCGAGGATGAACGACGTCGATATCAAGGAAGACCGGCGTGTCCTCGATACGGGTCCACTGCCCATCTTTGAAGTGGGTTGCAGGTTGAAGTGTCCCGACTAGAGTAGGCTTCACGGCCATGAAACGGCTCGTAAAAGTGAGCTTATTATACGTTGCCTCGTCAATGCGCTTGTTCGGGTCATCCTTGTCGTTCTTCTTGTCGGACTTTTTCTTTCCTTCACTCGCCGGTGGAGCGACATCGAGCATGCCATATGGAACGAGGTCCGGGAAAACGGCTGATAGATCTTGCGGCGGCGGCGGTAGCGAGGAAGTGGACGCGGGATGATCGTCCGTAGATAGTTCGGCCATATTCTTGACAAGGTCAAAGTCTTCCCAGTCGATATAAAGCTTATCGAAGTCTGAGTATACAATGTGCTCTCGGATCGCGGCATATTGACCGATCTTGGACTTGGTCGATTTGTGAGAGCTTTGACCTTCCTTCCCCGAAGTGCCGAGAACAGGATTCTTAGATGTCGGCTTGAGACCTGGATGTGTGTCTGCCGCACCGTCTGGGGCGGGTGCAGATGACTCTCCCGACTTCGTAGGTTCTCCCTGAGGTCCATCAACATCCATTGGAACACCACCCCTAGAGTTGTGACCTAACGCTGCGGGGTCTTCGGTCTCTTCCACTTTGGGCTTCATGGTGACCTCATTGGGACCCCTGGGCACCTCGTTCGCAGCCTGCGCCTGTTCGAGCTGCTCCAAGGCGTCCTGTAGTGCTGCACCAGGCGCAAGTCCGTCCGCCGCCTCCTTGTCCAGGTCGTCGTCGCTCTCGTCGTCTGAGGCGTAGCCGTCAAGGGGTGTGCCGGTCTCTCTAGAGTCCGCTTCATTCTCATCTGTCTCCTGAGAGTCGCGAAACGGCCCTTCCACATGGTCTCCGTCGCTTGCTTCCGCCATCTCGGTGTCTTCTGGCGGCGGCGGCGACCACCGGACGACGATGCCGCGTCGGACGCGCTCTTCGAGCGAGCCTGCCTCGTGCCATTCAGCAACCGCATGGACGAGATTGTACGCAAGAGCAAGTTTCCACCGCCGCTCCTCACGGAAGTCGGTGCGCATCCATTTCTGTGCGGGGTATTCAATCGTCGCACTGGCGGTGAAACAACATGTAAATTCACCATCTCGTCCATGAGGTAATCCCAATGTGTCTTGGTGGTGTTGCCGACCCCGCGTTGCTTCTTGGGCTGACGGAAGCTCCACGAGCCGGCGTCCTTCAATTTCTCCACGCGCTCGAAGACCCGCATGAGGCGCAACTCCGCCATGCCAATCTGCGGTGTTCATCTCCGTGAGTCTCCCACACGATCATAGATAGCAGGATCAGACATACCGACCAGTCTCGCGTGCTGAGGCATTTGGTTGCCTTCGTGAGTTTCGGGTGCACCGGGTTCGCTTTCAGAAGGGCCGCCCATTTATTTAGACCCATGGGCTGCCACTCCTCCTTCTTCCCGTCTTTCTCCTTGTCGCGCTTGCGTTTCGACGCCTTCCTGCGAGAGAACTCGAGGGGGAGCAAACTGGCAGGTGGTAGTGGATAAGCTGGGTCAGGTCCGAGAGTAGGATACCTTTCTGTCAGCGTCTCGAACACCATAACACCGTCCTCATTCTCCGCAAATGTGTACGAGACCCCGGGCTCGATAGCGGGGAGCGGGATGGAGTATTCGACGGTTTGATGTTGACCCTCTTCATCCGACAGGGGCGACAACCGGGTCTGCGAGGGTCCTAGAATATCCATGATCTGGTCTTCACTACGCGCCTTGGTAAGTAAGGCCGGGGAGATGGCAAGTGGCGGTGGCCCTTCCGGAGCCTCAGGCGCTGGCGCGGGGGCTTCCTCTTGGACATCAGCCTCGCGCTCAGGCTGCATGTCAGCATCTTCCATAACCGCGTCGTCCAGCGGCTCTGTCTTGACGACGTCAGGTTCATCGACCTCCTCGACAGTGTGTGGAACAGAAGGCGACAGCGGAGGTTGAGAGCGGGGGAGCGACACTCGGGATGAAGGAGCTCGTGGTGGAACAGGGGGAGGCGAAACAGGAGGCGGCGAAGCCGAAGCCAACGTAGGTGCTGCAGATCCGCGAGTGGATACAGACTTGGCAGCCGGAGAATGAGCGGGTGTATGAAGCTTGGGTGACGGAGACTTCTCAAGAGCGGTACTTGCCGCGGGAATATCTTCCTCTACCGGACGTTCGGAAGATTCCACATCAGCCTTAGGCTCTGCAGTTGGTTCCGGTTCCTCCATGGGCTCATCCTCATCCGCAACATCCAACAACGGCTTCTCTGGCATCTCCGGCTGTGGCGAGAGAGCTGAGATGTGATCGTTGTCCACTTCCATCGAGACCTCCTCTGGAGAAACCTCATCCCGCGCGTTGTCCGGGTATTCCAATGATGGTACTTCTTCAACTTCTTCAACCTGCATTTTAGCTTGTGGCGAGGCTGGAGGTTCTGACATCGGCGAGTCAGTGATTTCATTGGTAGGAGCTTCCGCCGGTAGCGCAATCTCGGGTGCGGGTTTCGAAGGTGATGTTAGTGGCTTTTCGCCCTCTGGTTCGCGCGCAGACTCCTCCGGCTTCGTATCTGGTTTCACTGGCGTTGATTCTCGCTTTGCCTCTGGCTCTGGCTCCGGCTCCGGCTTCGGTACTGGTTCCGATACTAGTTCCGGCTCCTGAGTTGGTTCCGGTGCGGGATCCACCTCCTCATAGGGTGTCAAGTCCGGCTCCGGTTCGGGGACAGGCTCGGGGTCGAAATCAAGCTCCGACTCAGGGACGGGTTCAGGCTCAAACTCCAGCTCCCGGAGCGGTACGACGGGGGAGTATTCCGGAGGCGTGTCCGGGACCGCAACCTCGTCTTCTAGCAGGTTTGAGATCAAACCGGTCTCCGGACTGCCGTTCGCGCGGATGGTAAGCGGCGTGTGCGGACAAGGGAGGAGGAAGGACTCGGGTCGGACACTCACTGCTTCTCCATGTCAAAGCGGTCCAGAAACACACGCAGCCCCTCTTCGTCGTCTTCATCCGCGGGGATGACGAAGCCCAGGTTATCGCGCTTCTGGACGAGGCGGAACATCTCGCGGAGGAGCTCGTTCCGCCGCTTGCTTATTTCCCTACGTGCGACGGGCCATGGGAAATGGACACGCAGAGATTGGTCATCGAGACTCACTGAAGCTGCATCACACGTTCCTCCACAAGTGTCTCCGCCGATTGAGACATGCTTGGTCGCGTGGGAAGAGCTGAGGACGGGGTGCGGGGTAAAGTCGCGTGTGTGGCTGAGAGGTGGTATTGTCCGGGGCGCGATAGACGAGGCTGGAGTGAGAATACGACGACGTGCCGGTGTCTATGAGATCCAAATGACGAAACAGGACGTCCCCTGAAGGAATGGGAAGAGATGAGGGAAGAGGGAAGAGCGACTGGGGAGAAAGAGTAGTTTCATGCAGCTCGAGGTCGTTCGGCAGTTTCCGAATTGGTGCTCCCCCATTTATGGCAACTACGTTTGTTCGCACACGCCGAGGCTATCTATCCTATTTCACATCTACATCTTACCACGCCTCAACGCGGCTGGATCGCTCCTGAAATTCGGCATATACAAAAGTATCCGTATCCACTGTTGTACCTAGCTGCAAGAAAAATGCTCACTGATAAGCTTGTGTTAAATTGGACGGCCACCCTCGAAACAGCCGTCATACCAGTCATTGAGACCGAGATGGATTATGATGATTAACTAATGTCCGAGTCGTGCCGTATCCGAGGAGCACATATGCGTAATAATTATCGATGCAACCCTGATGCATGCTCAACAGCTCACTAGGGTGTAACTACGGGTATCGACGAACATAATGCATCTGCAGGAGCGAGCGTCGCGACGGGGGCGGGTAACGGTCAAGCGGCGATGAAGTGGTGGATGCGTTGGATGTATGTACGGTCGGACGGATGGTTGAGCGGATGGATGGACAGCGAGAGAACAAAAGCGGGCCCAAACTCGAACAGTGGCTAGCAGGCGGAAGTGAACCAGAAGCGAGAAGACAACAAGGCAAATCGAAGCCTGCTAGCGTAAGTTATGGGGAAAGCATGCTAGTCTAGCGTTCAGAGGAAAGAAAGAGCGTCCGCGCGAGGACGATGGAGGTCTCGCCTAGTACGCGCCCAATGCAGGATCGAAAAACATCGTCCCAGTCACCAGCCGTCCGCCGCCAGCAGCTTAGCACGACCACTTGGATCACTTCGCGTCCATCGATGTCACCGAGTCCGTTCTCCGCTTTCCTCCACCGAGCTTCCCGAGCTTCTTAAGCCCGGACGAGATGCTGCTCTTGTTCCGACCATGCTTCTTGCTCGCCGTCGAGGTCTTCGAGTCGACTGACTTGATCGACGCGACCTCCGCTGCGACGTCGTCAGCGGCCTCATCCTCATCCTCCCCAATAATGAGCACTCCGTCTGACTGCAGCGCTTCGTCTGCCGCTACACCGGAGATGCCGCCTGCGCCGACGAGCCGGATCGTCGTGTCTGGGTCCTGCTCCGGTGGCGCATCCGCAGCATCTACTAGGACCGGCGAGTCTTCGTCCAACTTGGGCCGGGCAGTACTGGGCGCCTCCTCCGGCGACTGCGCTACGATCCCAGCGAGGGGCGCAGCGTTTGCGAGCAGGTCGGCGTCGGCGGCGGGGGACTGCACGGGCGTCGCCTCAGGAGAATCTACGAGTGTTGTTTGTGTCTCCAATGTGAGTTTTGGAGATGGCGACCGTGAGCGGGCGACGCGCGGGGGCACGCTGGTGAGAACGGGACTACTGGAACCGCGCCCTTCGATATCGTTTTGAGGGGGGAAACTGTGGCCGGTCTCGTCGTCGTCGGGCGTGAGGGTACTAGGAGAAGGGAGGTCGACAGGCATAGGGGCAGGGGGTTTTGTGACAGATATCGTAGGTATTTGTCTTGAAGTGAAATTAGTGACATTGCCTAAAGGCGTTGCGACAGAGGATTCGTCCAGAGCAGCCTTCTCGTCGTCCGCGACGATTGGTATGAGCACTTCTGTACCCGAGGCTGCATCCGTTGACGATCGGTCAATGAGAGGCTCCATGATGGCTTTCTCCTACGTCGTAACCGTTATGTGACGTGTGTGATACAGGACGCAAGCTACGACTCACCTTGCCCCTTTCCACCGCCGGTTGCTGCATAATGCTCTCGGGCACAATTCCAGCGTCGATCCACCTCCGCACGCTCTTGTCCGCCCATGCTTCCAAAACATTCCAACCCTTGTATTCGCCACCAATCTTGAGCCCGCCCGTGCCCACATCGCCCCCAGTATCGCCCTGACCGCCTCCAACGCCGTCGAAGAAGTAGCTCTCGTACCCGATCGAGTCTTCGCTGCCCTCGCTCCCGTCGTGGCCCGCTCCCCCAAGCTCAAACCCTTCCCCACTCTCGAGGTCCTCAACGAACCCTGCAAGGAACTTGGCCCATCCCCCGGGCCCGTCCCCACGCCACATGACAACCTTCGTGTCGAAATCACGCCCAAAGACGATCACCTGGCCGACCGCGCCGCCCTCACCAGGGTTCATGTCCACACCGAGGTAGTTGCCCGCCTTGTCCGCAACGAGTGGGATCCAGCCTCGGCACGAGTACTCGCGGCGGACCCAGCCTGCAGGGAGCGAGTCCATAAGTCCACGGAGGGTGCCGTTCGCGCCCGTCGCAGGGTCATCGTCGACCTCGCGCCAAAAGCGCCACTCATCGAGCACGTCCTCGAGCGGGAGGAGCGTCAGCCCGAAGAAGAGGCCCTCGGCACAGCCCGCGGACGACTCGGGCTCCTGCCCGTCCACGCACAAATACGACTCGCGCACAGGCTGCGGGAGGGAGAAGCCAAACGCCATCTCGATCTCCGCGAGGTCCTGGGGGAGGATGCCGTAGTTGAGCGTGTCGCCAAGCTCGGGGTACTCGCGCTCGAGCCACTGCCGGAGCCGGGCCCATGTGTTCGACAGCGGCGGGTAGGCGTGCCCGGCGGTCGCGGAGGGTGCATGAAGGGGGAGAATGGGTGCGTTCTTGAGCGCGCCCGCGCTGTGATGGGTCAGTAGGCTGTTAGCGTCATGGTATCAGACGCTGGGATGCGTAGAAACATACGAGTGGGGGACCTCATAGTAAGGCCCAGAAGGGGAGGAAGGGGGGTAGGAGTAGCTCGAAGAAGGACCGTACTGCGCAGTGGCCAGGGCCTCTCCGTTGAACGCGTCTGGATGGGCAAACTGGTTGGGGGAGGAAGTCGGGAGGCTGAAGGCGTCGTGGGTGGACGTCATCGCCCTGCGGGAGCTGTTGCGAGAGTTTTTGTTGGCAAAGAGAGACGCGAACCAGCTCATGGTGGGCGTTGGGGAGCGAGGGTGGGTCGGCGGAGGGCCAGGACTTCGGTGGAGGAGGGAGGGAGAGTGGTGGAGCCAAAAGGACCTCGTTTGGGCGAAGCGCTAGGGTGCGCAGGACGGAACGAGCGTTGCCGAGCCGATCAGTGCGGTCACGACTGCGCGCACAAGACGTGTGGAGGCGACGGACGGAGGTGAAGGCTGGGAAGGCTCGAGGACGGTCGACAACTAACGGGACGGTCACCAGCGGACAAGGCCAAGCGTCACGAGCTCGAGCAACGCCCACCGCCCGCCGCTGCCTCTTCTGGCAAAGGACGCCGGCCTCGAGCGTGAAACATATCATCCGCAGGGGCTCCGTTAGGCGCGCGCCCACGATTGAGACCGGCGGCGATCCGGCCAGCCCGTTCCTCCCGTTTTCCTCGTAACCACCGCGCGCACGTCAAGGCAAAGGCCGGTCATTGCAGATACTATACTGTACATTGACTAGCTACTGTCCAAATCCAATGCTACACGACCGAACCACGCCCAGAAAGAACCAAAAAAGGCGAGCTCAGAACGTCGCGACGTTGCTCGACACCTTGAAGTCGCACGCCGTCTTCGCCTTGAGCTCGTCCAGCGAGACGCCCTCCGCGATGTCCGTCAGCGTCAGCTCGCCCGCTAGGCGATCTACCTGGAACACCGCCATGTCCGTCACGATCAGGCTCACCGCCCGCGCGCCCGTGAGCGGCAGCGAGCACTGCGACACAACCTTCGGCTCGCCATCCTTGGACACGTGCTGCATCGTCACCATGACCTTCGTCTTGTCCGGGTTCGACACGAGGTCCATCGCCCCGCCGATACCTGTAAGTTCGATCCATGAGCATTCCGCTCCGTGTTGCCCATCAATAAAGCGAGCTGCGGGCACGACTCACCCTTGACGAGCTTGCCGGGGATCATAAAGTTTGCGATATCACCCGCCTGTGATACTTGCATGGCCTGTTCCCGAATTAGCTCGGTAACAGCATCGACACAAGCGTTGCACGACATACCCCGAGGCAAGTGACGTCCATGTGACCGCCACGAATCATGTTGAACGACTCCGCAGAATCTGGCTCACGGTCAGTTCCTCCCGTCGAATGCCAACAACACACAGGCACTAAGTGACGCACCGAAGGTGGAGGCGCCGGGGAGGAGCGTCGTCGTCTCCTTGCCAGCGTTGATGATGTCGCTATAATCAATTGGCGGTCAATATCGCGAGCGGGGCGCCCATACACTTAGCCACTACTCACGCGTCAACCTGGTTGGGCGTGGGGTAGGGGCCCATACCGAGGATACCGTTCTCGCTCTCGAGCCACACCTTGATCTTCGGGTCGAGGTGCTACACAAGACGACCGTCCGATGAATGGAGGTTCTCCATGCCACAAAACGACGTGTCGCTCACCTCTGGAATGAGAGTAGGGATGCCGACACCGAGGTTCACGTAGAAGCCGTCACCGATTTCACGTGCCGCGCGCTTCGCGATGCGGTGCCGCCAGTCCTTGTGCGCCTTGTCGTCGCTCTCGCCGGGGTTGGCCTGCTTCAACTGCGCGTCCTGGCTCGGCGCCAGCTTCGTGACCTCAATTGACTTGGGCTCGGTCGCCTTCACGATACGGTCGACGTACACGCCAGGGACGTGGATCGCGTTCGGTGATAAGCTTCCGACAGGCCTGTCGGTAGCGGGCGGTCTAAGTCTATCCGGCGCGCTCGGGGACAATTAATGAAAGGATGACGTACACGATCTCCTCGGCCTCGACGATGGTCAGCTTCGCGTTGCGCGCCATGACGCCGTTGTAGTTGTTCGCCGTGTACCTGACGCCATGTTAGATTCACGTCGACGTCATAGCGCAAGTCAACGCAGCCTCACCTGAAGACGAGGTTCCCGACCTCGTCCGCCTTCCACGCGTGCACAAACGCGACGTCACCGGCGATGGCGGGTTCCATGATAAACCTCCTACCCCCAAACACGCGTGCCTCCTTCTGGTTCCCGGGGACGAGTACGCCCGCCTTAAGCCCGCCAGGGTTGTAGCGGATGGGAATACCTCCCGTCTCGACGGCGGTGTTCGCGCCGGTTGGGGTGAACACGCACGGCTCGCCCGAAGCGTGCGCGTGCAGGCGCGCGACGAGGGTGCCCTGGGGCACGAGCTCGATGCCAACGTCGCCGTTGAGATACGCGGACTCGAGATATTTGTTGCTGCGGGGGCGCAAGCGCAGGACAGGCGGAGACGTGGTGGAAGTGTGCGGGGAGAGAGGATCCGGCCCGGGTCAGCTGGCAGAAGACGGAAAGCAAGCGGGATCGCACGCACCCGCCGAGGTAAGAGATCATGACCTTGTCGAGCTGCTTCGTCTTGAGCAGCCTGACTGTGAAAGCGGGGGCGCATCAGTGATCCACCCCTCCCCCGCAATCGAAGCAGCGCGCCCCGGAACGCGAGCGGAAAAGTCATGTGTAGGACGTACCCAGTCCGTGGTCGCCCGCGCCGGCGTTGTTGGACACGGCGGTGAGGTTCACGACCTCGGGGCGTTTTGAGAGCGCGGAGATGAGCGTCTCAGGGATACCGCAGAGTCCGAACCCTGCGCGCACACAATCCGTGAGCACGACGCGTCGGGATCAAAGTGCGGCGAGAAGACGGACCTCCAGAGAGAATGATGTCGCCGGACTTGACGTCCTTGATCGCGTCCTCGACCGAGTCCCAAATCTTTGTCTTGTTTGGCCGGGGTGCGTTGACGACGACGGAGTAGTAGCGCATGCGCGCCGCGATCGCGAGGCGGCTGCTACTGTGCGCGCGGGGGATGCAGATCGCGCGAGACCTGAGGGCGAACATGGCGGACGGGTGTGCGGGTGTGTGGGATGTGTGGGCAGGCCTCGACGGGGACTATGACGAGAGCGCGAAGGGTGGAAGAGTGGGGAAAGCGGGGTAACGGCGCGGTGCGGGGAGAAGAGCTGGGGCCAGGGCCTTGGTGGTGTTTATAAGAAGGGCTCGCGTGCCCCTGGAGAGCATTGGCGGTGGGGGCGCGGGCGAAACGGGCGGAAGCTCTTCCGGCGCATTTCCGTACGCGCGATCGCAGATTCGTGGCTGGCGGGGGAGCGTGCGCGAGGGCGAGGACAGAAAACTGGCGCGAGCTGGCACCGGACTGGCACCAGTCGCGCGCGTGTGGACTCGGCCAGAGCGCCTCCTCGGCCGCGCCGCCCCCGAAGCCACGGCGCCTCCCCCTCTGACCAATCACCGCCCCCCGCCGTTCAGGCAGATCGTTTCCTATCGTTCCGCGCCCTGTTCCGCCGCTTCCCCGTTTGCTCGGCCGGTCTCCTCCTCGATAGCTGCGAGCCTCGTCACCGTCCCGGGACCTCGCGGGTACGCAGGAACAGCGCGCAATGGTCGAGCGAGCATACGTCTGTCGGGCCCACGAAGACAGCGCAAGTGGGGCCATGAGGAAGCCTCCATAGATATCGCTTGCTTCCGGACCCAGATTAGAACCGTCGAGAAAAAAGACGTACAAAATCCAAGTGGTGTGCCTACGAATCACATCCGAACGTGCACTCCGAGATTCACATCTGCCCTAGCTTCTCCGACACCTTGAAGTCGCACCCGGTCTTCGCCTTCACCTCCTCCAGCGTCACACCCTCCGCAAGCTCAGACAGCGTAAGCTCACCCGCCTTCCGATCGACGTCGAACACCGCCAGCTCCGTGATGATCTGGCTGACCGTCCGCGCCCCAGTCAGTGGCAGCGCACACTCTTTTAGGATCTTCGGGCTGCCGTCCTTTGCACAGTGCTCCATCACCACAATCACCTTCGTCTTGTCCGGGTTCGAGACGAGGTCCATCGCGCCCCCGATGCCCTTGACAAGCTTACCCGGAATCATGAAGTTCGCGATGTCGCCTTTCTGAGAGACCTGCATCGCCTGTGCACATGGCGAAGAAGGATGAAAAGACCTTGTCAGCGCTCTACCTCCACTTCCGTGGGCGGACTTCGGACATACCCCTAGAATAGCGACGTCGATGTGTCCGCCCCGAATCATCGCAAAGGACTCGTATGAGTCTAGAAACCAACGCAGTCAGCTGATTGTGCTACAACTTGCCATGAGGGGACATACCAAACACCGCCGAGCCGGGCAGGAGAGTCACGACCTCCTTGCCGGCATTGATAATGTCGCTAAGATACGAATATGTCAGGGGCACAATAAATCGAAGACTTGGAGGGCCTAATATTTACGCATCGACTTGCTCCTTCGTGGGATATGGCCCCATGCCAAGAATCCCGTTCTCACTCTGTAGCCACACCTTAACATTGGGTGGGAGAAACTGTGGGTCGCGCATTAACTCCCCCTGCACTCATTATATTGCCCGCAGCGCGCACCTCTGGCACGAGCGTCGGCATCCCAATACCGAGGTTGACATAGAAGCCGTCCTTGAGCTCCTTCGCTGCGCGCCGCGCGATACGGTTACGCATCTCCAGCGCCCGCTGCTTAGCGGGGTCCGACGACGTCTCGTCTTTGGCTGACGAGTCCTTGGCGAGTGTCATAAACTCGATCTGCTTCGGCGCTGTCGCCTTCACGATACGGTCGACGTACACC
Source organism: Grammothele lineata (assembly GCA_002150815.3). Taxonomy (NCBI): domain Eukaryota; kingdom Fungi; phylum Basidiomycota; class Agaricomycetes; order Polyporales; family Polyporaceae; genus Grammothele; species Grammothele lineata. The sequence goes on from NDFF03000005.1 coordinate 199,491, forward strand.
CCGGGTAGGTGTATCGCGTTCGGCGAGAGCGACCCTACGGGGACGATCTCCTCCGCCTGCGAAAGGTCCGGATCAGCTCTCTCCGCTCATGAACAACGTTAAAGCTCCGCGGCCCCCAAGGCCTCGCCCCCAGATAGATCTCAGAAGTGACTTTCGCTGACCTCAACGATCGTCAGCTTCGCGTTCCGCGCCATCGTCCCCGAGAAGTTGTTCGCGGCGTAACGGAAGACACAATTGCCGACCGCGTCCGCCTTCCACGCGCGCACGAACGCGACGTCGCCCGCGATCGCGGGCTCGAGCACGTACCGCCGCCCGCCGAACTCGCGCGCCTCCTTCTTAGTCCCAGCGACGGCGACCCCAGCCTTCATGCCGCCCTCCTTGAGACGAATCGGGATTGAGCCCTCCTCGACGGCCGTCGACGCGCCCGTGGGTGTGTAGAAAGCGGGGAAGCCCGCCGCGTGTGCGTGCAGCCGCCCAACGAGCGTGCCTTGCGGGATGAGCTCCAGCGAGATCTGGCCATTGAGGTAGAGCGACTCAAAGTGCTTGTTCCTGGGGGACGCTCAGTATGGCAAGTGAGTAGGCTCGGCGGTGGGAGACGTCATACCCGCCGATATAAGAGGCCATGACCTTGTCAATCTGGCCGGAGTAGAGCAGCTTGCCTGGATAGGCATGTTTTAGAGCACCATAGTTCGGGGTTATACAACGACATACCGAGACCCATCTCGCCCGAGCCGACATTGTTTGAGACGACAGTCAAGTCCTTGATCTCGTCCTTCTTCTTGGCAAGAGCCGCAATCAAGGTGTCTTTGAGCCCAACCTCAGGCCCCTGCCCTTCAATTCGAATACACCATCATGTACGCACCAGGAGTTCCACATAGTCCAAAGCCTTCATAACCCAACGATCATTCCCTCTACCCGGCAACTATAATGCACACGAGCACACGTACCTCCGCTGAGAAGGATATCTCCAGACTTCACGTCCGCAATCGCCTCGTCGACCGAATCCCACACCTTCTTCTTCGTGGGGACCGCATCCTCTGCCGCGACGGTGCTGTACAACGCGTCCCTGCCCCACGGAGCCTTGTGGCCATGAGTGTGCGGCCCAGTAGGGGCTAACGCCGCAACGCGCAGAAGACCGAGAGTTCCGCTCGCGTTCCGGGCGGGGTGGCCACGCAGGAGTGTGCGCGACGGAAGGGCGGAACACGCTCGCCGGACGGTGTGCATGATGATGGGTTCGAACGCTCGCGGCTTCAAATGTGCTCAGGTGGCTACCTGCAGTAGCTGCGCTTTCCGAGATCCGGTGACGGGGCTTCCAGGAATTCAGCAGGATTCGGAGCACGCAGGACTCTGCTTTCCGTGTCGGGCGAGCTCGAGGCGGCGAAGTCTGGCGAGGTGAGGGTTGGGTGTGAGTAGGAGATGGGCCCTCGACCGCTCACCAAGCCAACGTTATATGCGAAGGTCCGGTTGGGCACATGTGAGCTCGATGGGGCATGTGAGGGAACGCAGAGCACGCATTTGGCACTGGATCAACGCGCGGTCCCGTCCTCCCCGCGTTCTGTCCGCGCCCCGCATTCCGGAACGGTAGCCGCGGGGTATTATGTTTTAGCATCGCCGCCACTGTGGGGTATATACCCGTCGGTTGCCTCCGTTCTCCCCTCGTCTCGAGTCCTCTGTCCATACGATTATCATGCTTTCTAGTACTACATCTGCATACAAATTCTTTCCAAGCTGTTGCGGCCAACACGGCTTCGAGAGATCCGCCAAGTTACCGTCTCCTTCCGGGGCCCTTAGGACGAGCAAACGCTTTCTTGTCCCCGCCGTCGGTCGCCGCGGCCGCTTTCGTCGGCCCTTCGGCCTCTGACAAACCCAGCGTTGTCGCGAGGAACGCTTCGTCAAGCTCTGCGGGATCCGAAGTCTCGACCTTGCGTGATGGCATGGTGGAAGTGCTACCGACGGCAGCCAGCACCTCCTTGACCTGCTTCGCGACGGCCAAGACGGCACTCGAGTAGAGCATGCGATGGCGGACAGGCGATGAGGATGGGCAGGAGTAGATTGGAACTGGGAACATTCAAAATTAACGACGTGTCTTGCATGGGCTGAAGTATCGTCCAACTGACCGACAAGTCTTCCAGCAGAGGACGTCGGCCATGCGAAGTACGCGAAACCTAGTCAAGAGTTAAGCACTAGGTTGATAGGTTGTACGAAATATACACACAGGCATCTGACGTCGGAAGGGAGCTAGCCAGTTGTGAGACATCAACCTGTGCGGCAGAGGCCAATTGCACACCCTCGGTGGCAGGGTCGATATGCTGCAGGAATCGTTGAGGGAACGAACGGTCAGATGTGCGAAACGGACTCACGAAAACGACTAAACGACTGTCATCCGCAAGCCCCAGCTCTTTGATGGCCTCTTCGGCTTCGGGAGCCCACTCCATGGCAAGCCGCTCTCCAACATGGGACGTCCTCGCCCGGCTACCTTCGTAGCTCCGGCCCCCGGCTTCGCGCTCGGCCGCCTTTACCTGTTCCATCTCCTTCTCCCGCGCACTCATCGGTTTGGGCGCAGCAAGGTGCTTCTTGTGTTTCGCGTAGGCCTCTGAGGTGACGTCCTCCTTTGATGTGGCGAAGAGGTTATCAGTGAAGTGGGCAGCACCGAGGCTCTTGGTTAGGGTATTGCGAGTGGCAGCGTAGACCATCTTAAAATTTTCGTTAGAAGGACTTCCTAGTATGAGCACCGCGGAGGGTACGCACCTTGTCTCTAACTTTAGCAGTGTCTGGGACATAGTACACTGCGAGCCAGTCTGATTGGACCTCGTCTGTTCGGACGAGGACGTACGCAGGCACATTGTCCTCGAGAATGTCTACGAGCTTGTCCAGATCTTCTTCGAATGTACCAGATGGAGGGTAGGCACCATCGGGAACGAGAGACTCTGGCAGACATAGGAGCATGAGCAGTCGGGCAGGGAGGGCGAAGGGGAGGAAGGACCATTGTGGATGGAGATCTTGAGGAACCTGGTGTTGTTTGAGCTGACGGCGTCAGAAAAGGCTGAGGACAGCTCGGGCGATATGCCGATGCCGGTGGGCGCAGACATGGTGGTCGTGCGAGTACACGATGCAGGTAGATTGGGGGCTGGGGTCGAGGCGAGCCTTGTACGGTCGACAGGCCCTTGGTGGCTGCGACGTACGAGCCGAGCGCGCCGCCACCGCGGTCCGGGTCGCGTAGCCTCCTTCCCGGCGTCTCTTCGGAGTGCTCGCAGGACGGAGAAACGGCCGTCGACTGCTCACTCTGCTCTACTCCTCCACGCTCTCTGGCTGCTCTCGGTGCCCACCAACGGCGGTGTCGGCCTCTCCTGCGTGCTGAGTCTCCATTTGGAGACGTTCTTGCCGACGACGACTGTAGCCGGCACGGTCTGGCGCTGGATCCCTGTTCTACGCAGCATCGACGTGCGGTGTCATCTAGTCCACGTCTGAGACTCCCAGCCTAGGATCCACCCCCCTTCACCATACCATGGAGAACCCCCCCTACGTCCCATACCAGGCTTATAAGGTGCTCTTTGTGTACTCTGCTACTGTCTACGCCCACTGATACCTTCACCTAGTCCAAGAGACACAACCGCGTATCTTCCAATCCTCAAGTAGTCCCCAATGCCTCCCCACCCGTTCTCCAGCCGCGGCCGGTGTCCACGCTCATAAATGGTCACGTATACAGCGATCCCACCGTCACTAATCAGCAAGTTGACGTCGCTGATGTCGAGAAACGTTCCATGGCAATAGTGAATGGCCGGGGAACCCTCCAACGTCCGGTGTCAATGATAGAGTCGCTCCCGCAAGCTCGGCAAGAGCAATCACTGTCCCAGGAGCCCACTTCCGAGAAACCAGCACTTGAAAAGCCTTTGGAAATGTTCATCCCCACCCCGGCTGTCCAAGTCTCTTCTCCGGTCTCGCCGCCACCAGTCTCTCCCCCTCCAGCGAAACAGGCCCCACCTCGGTCACCACCGCCTGTCGCCTCGCCACCACACATCGCTTCTCCGCCATCTCTCGCATCACCACCGCCTGTTTCTACACCGCTTGCGTCGACGCCGTCCTCACAAGGTAGTTCTCCAAAGGCTAACGGCAAAGCAATAGCGCAGCCTGCGTCGCCTCTCGCCGGTCCTTCTACCCTACCAGCATCGTCTGATAAACCTCCTTCATCGCCGCGCAAGTCGTCCACCTTCCGGCATGTACCGCTGCGCCAGCCTGCCGCAAGGCAGTCCATGCCCTCGTCCCCTCTCCGACCCGCCAGCATGATTGTGCCGGGCTCGTCTTCTCGGATTGCCTCGCCACGACCCGCAGAGAGGAACCTTGGCGAACCCCGGAGTGGTTTTTCGTCAATCGTCTCCTCGCCATCCATGCCCGCGCAAGATCGCACGCTTCCTCCTATCCCCGCTTTCGACTTGCAGTCACAGCGATCTCCTTCCCTTGCACCCTCACAAGCTCCCAGTCCTGCGTCTACAACGCCAATACCCGCCGCCGTGGTGCCCCCAATACGCACGTCTTCGCTTGCGACCTCTCCGGCCCACGGTGCCTCCGTGCCCCCGCCACGGCCCATGTCCTCGTCCCCCTCCCCTGCTGCGCTGGCGCCCTCTACGTCCACTTCGTCTACCGTGACCACCACCGTGTCGCGCGTCTCTGAGCGCTCCCCCGCGCCTTACAGGCCTGGGTTCCAGCCGAAGGGCGTGTATCGCCCGCGCACGGATGAGTTCATCGAGGCGCGCAACGGGAGTCGCGACGTCGGGCGGATCCAACGCACGCGCCTGGAGCGCCGCCTGGAGAAGCTCATCGCGCTGCACTTCCCCCCGCCGGGCTCGCAGCCCAAACGGGAGGCAGCGGCGGACCCGAGGCCGGCGCAGCAGAGCCGGCGCGCATCGTCAATTTGGGATCTGGATCTGTCAGATTTGAAGAACAAGAGTGCGGGGGATTTGTGGCGCGAGGTCGTGCAGAGTCAGGCTTCGCAGAGCGGGAAGAACGATATACGAGGTGCGTCCTTCCGCTTGGGACGGGGTGCACGACATGGAATTGACGGTGTCTTAGCTGCTGAACAGAAGATCACTCCCTGGGAAGAGGATTCAGCCGTCTCGCACTGTCCATTGTGTTCGTGAGTGCGTTATACTCGGCTGGTCTGACTCGATTCCAAGTGAAATTTCCAGCTCTTCTTTCCACCCTCTGACCAACCGCAAGCACCATTGTCGACTGTGTGGTCGCATCATATGCTCTCTACCTGTCAAGTTTCCTCAGCGACCCCAGACATGCTCACTGTTGTTTGTCGCCGATCAAAACACGGGTCGTATAGAGGAAGTAGGGGAAGGCGTTGACTATGGTGTCAGACGACGTAGCACTGCATCGCCCGGCAAATCGTCAAAGCGGGGCGAAGTCGTAAGCGAGGATGAGAAGTTCCTTAAAGGGGTTCGAATATGTCGCGACTGCCGACCGGTGTTGTTGTATGTTATTCCCCCGGGACTTTTCGTCCAAACCGACTCAATGGTTTCACATGGTTATGTAGACGGCAGCAGTATCGACAGGATATGCACACCATACCGCTGTTCTCGAGGCTATATGATGTATGCTTACGGATTCCATCATTCCTTTAAGGGTGTACCAGCTCACGTATCTCCTCCGACAGGCATTCATCAGCTTGGAGAAGGAGATCGAGGAGGAGCTTCCTATCTTCCAGGAAGTAGTGCTTAATCTAAGGTGAGTGGCGTTTGTGCTTCTTCTGTTCGCGACTCATAGTTCCCCGCGAGTAGCAAGCAAGAGCGCCCTACTCCCGAAGCCACCGCGGCCCGTAAACGCTTGCTGGAAGCCTTTGCGCAGTATGACGCGCTCGCAAAGCGAATACGCAAGCTCCCCTGCGCCCCAGGCAGCTCCCAGGACCGCATACAGGCTGCCATCATCATCCGCGCGAACAATTTCCTCCAGAAGAACATGTTCCCTCTCCAGGTCAGCTCCCTATTCTCTCTTAAGACGGCTTCCAGCTCAAGATTTCCTTCACCCTTTTCTTCTCTCGCTTCGGCGGTCACCAGTCCCTCCCCAAGCCCAAGAAAGCCGGTTCCGGGTCGTCCGCCCCCAACGGTGCCGCGGACGCGGCGCACGAGGAGCAGATCATCGACCCTGATTCAGAGGTCGCGCGCGTGCTGCAGCCGCTGCTCGAGCAGGAGGCACTCCTCGAGACGTTTGTTGAGGAGGCCAAGGCGCACCGCAAATTCGAGGACGTCAAGACACTCAAGCGTAGCCTGCGCGAGATCCGCGCCGAGATTGAGCGCATTCTAGACAACGCCGAGGAGCGCGCTGCTACGCCGAAACAGCAGCATCAGCAGAGATCCAGACGGACATCAAGTACGTAGGCAGGCTTGTAGAGTGTTTGGAGAATGCTTGGCTAGATGCAGTAGACGCATGTCCATCGATCTCTATGTTCAACCCGGATTTCTTGGTTCTGCTCGACTGTGAGTGACAGACGTAGGAGAACTCTTGGTTACCAAGCAGTGGCCCGACATTACTGTAAGGAAACATTAAATCGTGCGCTTATGTACGTACATATGAGAGACGTGATGTGAGGAAGAAGAAAATGAAGGAATTAGTGGGGATAAGTTATGTCGACCGAGCGACCGAAATTGGTGTTTCGAACCTGAAAGTAACACAAACCACATGCGCTCCGGCCGTCCAATTTAAGGACTCCGAAGCCTAGGCCTCCCCCCCTCAGCGGCCCCTCTGTCGAATGCCGCTCTTGTGTCGAATGTCACACATGCGTCCTCTCGCGCCAACGGGCGGCGAGCAACCTATCGCCGCCGCAGAACCCTCCGCCGACTCTCCGCGCGGCGTCTATCTACATCGTCTGTCGCTATGCTACCTATCCGCGCCCACGGCGACGCCGACATGTTCAGGCAGGCCGTGCGAAGCGTGTGCACAGGACCACGCCACGCGCCGTCATCACCACGCTGTCACAACACTCTCGTACCGGACGGGTTCGCATTCCGGTTGCGAGATAAGTTTGAGCCCAGCCGGCCATCCTCGAGAGTGGGTACGGGAGTCGTCGGCAGCGGGAGCGGCGACGGCTGTGCCGGGCCGACCATGGGCGAGAAAGAGCGGAGGCCAGGCGTCGGCGCGGGCGAGAAGGAAGAGACGTGGAGGAGCATGACGAACTCCTGCGTTGCGTTCGTCAGTCGCACCATCTTCGTTCGGAGAGTCGATGAGAGGGGAGCGCTGCTCGCGTTGGCGCCGTTCGCGATAGATGCGGCTGGTGTCGACCCGGGTAGTGTGCCACGCGTTTTCAGGGCGCGCGACAGTTGGATGACAGTCTGTTGGGCAAGGAAAGAATAGAGATGATTAGCGTCCATGCGCCAATTATACGGCCACGAGGCGGTGAAAACAAGACACCATCGTCAGCTAACCGGCAAACGCACAGGCCGAGGTACGGTGTGGCAAACACGAGGCGGCGCAAATGCAAACGGTTAGACACCCACCTTGACGAATAAATGCGCGTCGTCGTGGAGCGCCTTTCCGTCAACGACCTGCAAGTGCGGTACCCCTTGCCCCTCTTGGACCGTCGCGATGCTACTGCTCAGACGTGCCGTCACATCCTTTGCCCGTGCAAGCACTTCCCGGAAGTCGTCCTCCGCATCCACGCCCTCTGCATCCAGCATCTCGTCCATCAGGTTCCAGATCTCCGGCGCAGCCTCAACAGCGACCTTCATCGCATCGATCACCTCCTTGTCCACAAGCGTGCTCGTGCCCGAGACGGACATCCCGCCGAGTTGGGGAGATGAGGTAGATGCAGCAAGCAAAGAGCTTTGCGAGCCTTGTCGTGAGTGGGTTCCCGATTGAGAGTCGTGGTGCTGATGCTGCTGCTGGCCAAGGGGTAGAACAAGTCTCCGCATCGTCCGTACGGTAGGTGTCGGTGTTGATGTTTGCATCACCCCATTGAAATTGAAACCTGGAGGGAGAGAGGGTGGTGGGTCCACATATGACGGCAGCAGTTTCCCGAGCTCCACGTCCTTCGAGCTGAACGAACCCGCGTGTCGTCGAGTGATGTGGATCTTGCCCAGATCGAGCGATCTCTGAGTAGCGGTTGTACGAAGATGAGATCGCGGCGGAGTTTCCGGTCCTGAAGCAGGCTGGAACGAAGAGGATGTGACTGGTGGCGCCGAAGCCGGGGGTCGTGGCTTGTCGGTGCTAGTGGACCGTAATGTAGGTGTCTTCGACCCATAGGGTTTAGACACCGGGGCCAGCCTCGTATCCCAGAGGTAAGGCCGCACAGCATCGATCTGTGACGACATCGCTTGCCATGCCGCAGCAACTTCTGACATCGCGCCGTATAAGACGAGCAGCATCTGTCGCGTATACCGCACGTCATCATGTTTCGCCAAGACTTTCAGCTGTAGTGACAGCATGCCGGCTGCCTTCCCGAATATCGTCACGTTGTCCCGACAACATTCCACGACCATCCGGCATGTTGAAGGACTAGGTAACGCCCGCCTACTGACGGCGTCGAAGCGATCTAGCGCGTGAATGAGCTGGGACATGTAGTGTGCTGCGGGTCCCAGAACCTTCTGCAGCACTGCGGATAATCGCTCGTCAATAGCATACACTGTATAGTGTTGCAGCGTCTGGTAAATCTGGGAAAGTGCGAAAAGGATTCCTCGCACGGCATCGACAACGACCAATAGAGACTCGGGAATTGCTTTTGAGATCGTAGCTGCTGACAATGTTGAAAGCCTTCGGAAGTATGAATTCCTCTCCGTGTCCATGGATGGCGCAGGACGGTCGATAGAGATAGGTGACGCGTGAACGGGTTCGTCCGTGATCGAGTGATGGGGTGCGTGGAAACTGTGTGGCGACAATTTAACAGAACAACCCTGTTAAATCTTCTGCACACATACCTTGAGAAGTGATCAGTTGAATGAGTGGCAGCACGCTGAGTGCCGTTTGGAAGAAATAGTCGTGAAGGCCGGAGATCAGGCATGCTTTTCTTAACGGCAGGAACACCCTTCAAGGGAACCCTGGTCGATCCGCTACCATTCAGATAAGCTTGAGAGGCATAACGAGCATGTCCTGCATGTGTGCCATTCATGCATGCGGAGTCGTCCACCGGAGAAACCATTCCCTCAGGGGATCTAGGTGATGGAGTCGCACTCTTCGCAGTCGCCAGATGAGTGAAGAAAGGATCCAAGTGTAGCTTAGGGGCGTCTTCTGCTGGTCTCCTTGATGGGCCTGGAGAACGGTCGCGGTCGAGCTGGAAGAAGGACGACAGATCCGATTCTTGCGAATAGGAGCGCGAATGGTAGGCAGACTCGATGGTCATGGAAGGCGTCTTCTCACCTCGTTGCGACTCCAAACTGCTGAAAAAATTAGTTAACGAGAGCGCCATAAGTCTGCATTTTACTAAGATCAGGCTTACAGTGACAGAGACGAATCGTTCCCAACGTCGCTGGAAATAGAGTCGTCGCTGTGCTTACGCTCGCCGGCAGAACTAGCATGCTCCTCTAACCACATTTGTAAATTCCGAATCCAATCGGCCATAACTTGAGGGTCGCTAGAGTTCTTATTGTACTCCAGGACGGACTGATCGGGCCATTCTAGAGGATTCTGGTCCACTTTCAGCAGAGTTAATTGCTGGAACTTGGCTAGATAAGCAGGGAGTTTATGGAGTTTGTTCTTCGCTAACGAGAACACCTGAATGAACAAGCGCGGTTAACGGGACAAGGGTCGAGATCAACGCGACGCAAGAGAACGGAAATATTCCTCCGTCGTCGGGAGCGGAAGTAAGGGCCGAAGAGGCAGTGACTGATGAGTACGACAGCAGGGAAACGGACGTACGCGCAAATTGACCAATGACCCTGGTTGTGACGGTAAACGTTTGAGCTTATTACGGCTGATGTCAAGGATCTCAAGGGATGGCATAACAGTTAGCTAGAGTGCACCGGTAAGCTCAAGAATCTGGATGTCATGGCGTAAAAGACGTACGACATCCGGGAAGACAGAGAAGTTGTTATTCTTCAGCACGAGATAACGCAAACGCGACAGCAGGGAAAATGCCATAGGTAGTGTCGTTAATCGGTTGTGCGCGAGCGCAATACTAGACAGTGTCGATAAATCACCAGTCGGTCAGAGAGCTCCCTTGATACATACCGGACCACAGAGTTATCGGTTTCAGACTCCTCATCCTGACCGACAGTGGCGAGCTCCTCAGCACCTGATTCTCCTACGTCCGTGAGTCCCTTGTATGCGAGGTCAAGAGTCGCGCCACCATCGGGAGACTTGAGTAGGGCCTCGGTAATATGGTCACGGGTCAAGGACAGAGAGGGAAGAGGGGACAGGGACGGGGTTCTCGAGGCCGTGGAGGATTTACGTAGAGAGTATTCGCCATCAGAACCAGACATCCAGCAAGCGGCCAAAGAGAAGGAGGGAAGACCCAGGGGAGAATGAAGACCAGGATCGCGCGTGGTGCTGGCGGGGACGAGGGCGGAGGCCGAGCTGGCGAGGCTGGGGACGGGTCGCGAGAGCAGGACCTGTGCAGGACGCGGTCCCTGGAGAACTCGGGCAGCGCTCGGCGGCAACACGCCCGGCTCCTCTGCCGTTTCAACGTCAACTGTCACGTCACGCGCTCAACCCGTGACGAGTGACGCTCGCGTTCTTCTCGGGCGTCTCGCCAGCCCGGCCCGGCCGTCTTTTCGCTCCTGGCTCCTCCCTCTCGGTCTTGCGCTCGGGACATCCTCCAGACGCACTTCTGCCTCGACCCCCCTCCCTCCCTTCTTCCACTCATGGCCGCCTCGACAGCTTTCGCGGGGAAATGGGACACCCTCCCAATGCCGCTCACGCCATGGGTGTACGTGATGGTCGTGTCAGGCGGTCGGACCCATTTGACTTCTGCTCAGTCTAGATGTTGTCCACTCCATGGGCCACACCCAGATGACCCCAGTCCAAGCATCGGCCATCCCTCTCTTCTTGCGCCATAAGGACGTCGTAGTCGAGGCCGTCACTGGATCCGGCAAGACCCTTGCGTTCGTTATACCCATATTGGAGAAGCTCATACGGAGAGAACGCAAGCTTGCGAAAAATGAGGTCGGCGCGCTCGTCATCAGCCCAACAAGGTATGTACAACATCGACTTCTGACCCGTTTGAATCCCATTGACTCTCTTCCATCAAGAGAGCTGGCGACTCAGATCCATTCCATCTTCTCCTTATTCTTAGCCTCTCAGCCTACCTCCCGTCGGTCTCCCTCTCCGCAGGAACCCTCAGGATCCGACGTCCAGCTTGATCCAGAGCCCGAATTCCCTCCACCTCTCCTCATCGTATCATCAGACTCCTCGCCTGTGGAAGACGTACAACGTTTCATTTCGACAGGTGCGGACATTGTCATTGGAACGCCAGGACGAGTGGAGGAGTTCCTTCTCGGAAAGGGCAAAAATGTGGTTAGTGTGAAAGAAATGGAGATACTGGTATTGGACGAGGCCGACCGGTATGTAGCTATCCGTTCGCAAGGCTGCCGTCGACCTCATGCCGCACCAGGTTGCTCGATTTAGGCTTCCATGCCGCCTTAACTCGTATTCTAGCCCACCTCCCGAAGCAACGGCGCACCGGTCTATTCAGTGCGACGATGACCGACGCGGATGCAATGTCCGAGTTGGTTCGCGTAGGTCTGCGCAATCCAGCCCGGATAGTCGTCAAGGTACAGTCTAAGAAGACCAGAGGAAAGGCTGTAGAAAAGGAAGTAATAGAAGAACGAAGGATTCCTGCGAAGTGAGTAGGATATTGCTTTAAGTTATACGCTATCTTAACAGGTGATGCCGTCAGTCTCCAAAACTACTATATAACATGCAAGGCATCTGAAAAGATGTTGCAACTTACACGAATAGTTCAGTATGAAGTAGAGAAGCAGCGTTCTTCACGGTTCATCGTCTACTTCGCGACCTGTGCTTGTGTCGACTATTTCTACCGGGTATGTGTTGTCCCGCGGCCACCTAGTCGTCAAATCTAACGCCTTATTATAGGTTCTCGGGCCTCTGCTACCACCTCACACGAACCTTTTTTCGCTCCATGGGCACCTACCACCTGCAGCTCGTACTAAGACTTTAGCAAATTTTACCAACTCCCCCGCCCTCCCCTCCTCGCCGTCAATACTTCTTGCAACAGACGTTGCTGCGCGTGGTCTTGATCTACCCGACGTCGACGCTGTTATCCAGTTCGATCCACCAACAGACACGAAGTCGTTCTCTCACAGGTGCGGACGAACCGCTCGCGCGGGACGCAGTGGACGAGCTTGGGTCCTCCTTGTCGGGCGGGAGACCGACTACGTCGAGTTCATGTCTGTTCGCAAGATCCCATTGAAAGAAAAACCGCCCTTCACTGCGGATGGCGTCTTTTTGCTAAAGGACGATGCAGACGAGCTCGATGATCCCGAGGCCGACGCTGTCTTGTTCAAGATGAGGCAGAAGGTACTCACTGATCGGGCTTTACACGATAAGGTAACATTTACTTGATTCACGTCAGCTGGACGCATGCCAAATATTCCATCTAGGCCGCGAAGGCGTTCGTGTCATTTGTCCGTGCCTACTCGAAACACGAGGCATCATACATCTTCCGAGTGAAGGACCTCGACCTCGTGGGCCTTGCGAGGAGTTTCGGTCTATTGCGCCTCCCCCGTATGCCGGAATTGAAGACCGCCTCGAAAGATGGTTGGATCGACGCAGAAGTCAACGTAATCTATCCTCTCTTTTGTCTTACGGCGGCTTGTGCTCATAACGTCTGACAGTGGGATTCGTACGCATACACCGACAAGTCGCAAGAAGCGAAGCGCCTTTCCGACGTTTCGAAGCCCGCCTTGAGTGCCGAGGATATACAACGACGTAAAGAGGACCGAGCTGAGAAGCAGAAGGCAAATTCCGCTTGGAGCAATCAGACGCGCAGGAAGGAGGAGCGAGACAAACGGCGCGACAAGAAAGACCGCAAGAAGAGGTGGCAGAAGGCTCAAGCCGCTGCTGGGGTGGAGGCTGTAGGTACAAAACGAGGAGCAGCTGATGCAGATGACGGGAGTGGCGATGATTGGGATGACCTCGCGCGAGAGGAGCGCATGGCAAAGAGGGTGAAGAAGGGACATATGAGTCAAAGCGAGTTCGATGCTCAATTTGTTGATCTTTGACCTCTGGACTCGCCCTCTCCGCGTGTTCCGGGGATCGTCCGCGTGCCCAGTACTTACAACACCGCTACCCCCACCTACCGCGATGTAACTCGGCGCCGCCTTATGTATGTATCATATACGGATTTGTACATTGTCCGGCGCTATTTCCCGCAGATCTAGAGTGATCGCTGACTTCTGTCGTCACCCCCTCTCTTCCTCTTTGTCCCTGCCCTTCGAAACTCCCCTCTCCGCGCTACCGCTTTCATATCACTCAAGCTGCTACACTATGGCATATAGAAGCTCGTTCCTGTACAAGACACGGCGGTGCTATGTGCGTCTTTCCACGCTCTGGTCGCTCATTCGCCCTAGTCTATACGAGCCCCGTTGCTCATGAATTCATTCGCCTCCGACTTTCCTGTGCGCTCACACCCAACATATGTGCTCAGCACTACTCCAACGACGGCGAGCCGCTACAGCCTCGCGGCTGTCCGGTTGGCGTACTGTGCGAATTTGCGCACCCTGACGACCTCGACCATTGGCCCCAAGCCAGCAGCAGCCGGCCACGGAAGACCAGTTCTGGTACCCTCAAGGCCCATCCCATGCAAACGGCCGCATCGCCCAAGGCGTCCTTGCCATCACCTCCGAAGTACGGTCCGCCCCACCCGCCCCTGCCACCCACAAAGGAGCCACATTTGCCGCCCATCGAACGCGTCGCGTCCACTTCAGCGTCTGACCGCGACCGCGACCGACAGCCCTCCCGACCACCCGACGACGACATGAGCTTCCGTGGCCCGCCACCCCGCTACCCCCGCGGACACTCCCCTGGGGCATCCTCTGCCGCATCTTCCTCTGATCCCCGGGCGCGTAAGCCCTCGTATACGGGCCAGCCAGGATATCGCGATGATTTCCGACGCAGAGAAGACAGCCGATTTCCTGAGGAGCGCAGGCGAGAGGAGGAAATTAGGCGGCGAGAGGACGCGTTCAGAGACAGGGATCGGGAAAGGCGTGGTCGCCGCAGCCCATCGCCAGTACGACCGAGGGAGCAGCGGCGTCTGACAACGCCGCCACGCCCGCCCCGTCAGGAGCCTTCAGAACAAGAGAGACGAGATATCTGGGAAGATCGGATCAGGTCAGTGGCTCGTTTGTCATCCACACCCACCGTTCGGAGTGAACATATTCGTCCAGGACATTGTCAGAATCCGTCCGGGCTCGAACTAACTATGAGATCGCGAAGGAAGAGGGGAAAAACTACACACGTCTTGCAGCATCCGCGCAACACCAGCTGTTGCCCAGTGAGGAACAGACCGCGTTGAAGAACCTGATATCTGCCGCCTCACAGCGGGCGAAAACGCACCACGCAGAGCTTCAGGAGGCCTTGGACAAGCTCATCCCAAAAGACTACTTCCCCTTCAATCAAGCACCAATAGACGAAGATGCATCGTATCGCGCCATGACAGACCATTTCGTCAGCTTGCGTGACGAAGTTGGCAAGCTAGACGTGGCACTGAACCAACTCCATACCGCTGCCGAGGCGTTGAAACCCGCGCTTACAGCTTTATCTGCGCCTGCCCCCACATCCGTACCTGCCATCACACCCGAGCCTGTGGCATCCACTTCTACCCACCTCCTCCAATCCGGAGAGGTTGCCGCCGAATCGAGCTTACGCCCTAGGAAGCGCCGCCGACTGTCTATCGATGGCGGCAACCCAGAGAAGAGCACTCCACCAACTTCGGAAGAGTTCGTACAGTTGCAAGATAAACTAGCATCGCTCGAGTTCCGGATATCGGAACTTAACAACGACTTGGTGCAATACGATAACAAAGTTGCAGATGAGGTGGAGGCGCAGCTTGACTACCAGCTACACAAGCTCCGGAAGAGCAAGGGTAAAGGCAAAGGCAGAATCACGGATATGGAACTCACGGACCGCGTTGAGCAATTGTCACAAGGGGTGGCTGTCGCGGGAGAACGCGCGAACGCTGTCGCAGATGCTCTGGCAAAGCTCGACCTGAATGGGAACAGCCAGGACGAAGCGAACGAGCAACTCCGCAAGCGGAATGAGTACCTCGAAAGCAAGATTGCGGAGGTGCGCGATATCTGAATGACTTTCGACATATCCTCACGCTTGGGGTCACTGCAGGCAGAGCAGTATCGAAGCATGACGTCTGACAAAGTCAAGAAGCAAGCCGAGGAGATCGCCGCACTCAAGAGCGCCGTACAAGCTTGTATCGCCGAGGTCGATGGCGCTGCTGAAGTCCGCCCAAGCCCCTCATTTAATCCCACAGAGATCGTTGCGGCGATCAGGCCATCCCTCACTGATGCCATGAAGACAGACGTGCTGGCTTTGCTACAAAACGTCCAGGCAGATGTGGAGAAGATGGTCAAGGAACAGATGGAACAGGTGAACGGAACCCTGGTGGACAACCTCACACCCACCATTCGGTCCGTGGAGATGATATCTGCTTGGGTAGACAAGACTAGGCCACCACTGAACGGCTTTCATGGCGGCACAGGGAACTCCCATGCAACTTCCGCCTCTTCGAGTAGGGCTCCCCAGCAAGTAGAGCGACCACCAATTCCTCAGACACCCCGGTAGTTGGGACGTTTTGCTTTCATTATATCCTTCCGCTTCAGTGATTTCAATGCTCGTATCGTGTTGTATCGTTTTTATGAACATATGTACGCGTACTAGCCGAACTTGACAGTATTTCTGGGTACCCACCGTACCATCTTACCCAAGTTGAGTTGTGACGAACCAAGCACAAGGCAACCACCTTGAGCAGACCGCACAAGCATGAGCGTTATATTCGCTTCTGAGCGCCACCTGCGTATGGTCCCTTAGCTCAACTGGTTAGAGCTTTGTACTTATAGGGATATCTCTGCCTGCAATGCAAGGGTTCCGAGTTCGATCCTCGGGGGGACCAGACTTTTGCTCACGCATATTTCCGAACGCGATCATCTCTTTTGTGATAGCTAGGCGTTGTAGCGCTACAGCAAGAGATAGTGCGGGGATGTCTAGAAGACAAAAGACACAGGAGTGGAGGGTGTCATCACAGAAGGGCTACCAACCGCGCCGTCTCCGAAGATATTGTGCGAGTCTGTGATTCATTACTAGTCAATCTAGGCAACATTTGTTCTGATTAGGCTTTAAAAGGTTCTAGGGTGAATCTCTAGCTGGAAGCTTGTATCCTTCACGCAAAAGTCCAGCCAACGAACATCAATATGGTCGCACGCGCCACGCCGGCCAAGCTGAATCCTACCCATTTTTGAGCACGTCAAACTTCAGCTCGGGGGCCCGATCCTTCTTCGCAGACCCCTCCAGCCGTAATACGAATGAAGCGTGTCCCAACTCTATGACCCTGCTCGGGTGAGTGAGTGATCCACACGATCGCCTTCGGGCCTGAGTCCGGGTCCTTGACCGCCGCAACAAGGTCACGCTCGATCGCGATCGACGACTCCCCGTCGAGAGCGGACGTCGGCTCTGTAATCCATGCCATCAGCATTCACAGAGGGATTGCGATGTCAAGGAAAACAAGGGGGGAGTGAGACGTTCAGGCGCACTTAACGCACCGTCGAGCAGGAGCACCTCCGCTGAGCGGAGCCCGACAGCGATCGCGAGCACAATCCGCTGCGCTTCTCCGCCACTCAGATTCGCCCATGTACGGTCCCACAGCTCGCGTTGGATACCCCAAGCGGTGCCAATACTGACGGCGGCATCGGTAAAGGCGTCCGAAGGCGCACTGCGCCTGAGGGCGGCGAACGCGCCTCTGCTATCCGCGATGTTGTCGCTGCTGGCACAATCCCCGCCTTGTGGTGTGTGTCCGGTGTGCGCGCCGAAAGAAGAAACAGTCTTGAGGAAGTCGTGCGGTGTACCGGGGAGGAGAGAGGCGCGTTGAGGTACGTACATCACCCGAGTGCGGAAGCTAGGGATGCCTGGCATCGAAACATCTGGTTAGTATCAACTATTCTGTACGGATGGTATCATGCGCACTACGTACCATACGAGAGTGGTGTCCTAGGAGAGCATGTGAGTTTTCCGAGGTGCCCTTGGTAAGATAATCGGATATCCTCGAGCTCACTGGCCATGGTACAGCACTTCCCCTTCATAGATGTTGAGGTGGGATATCGACTTCAACAGAGTAGACTTCCTGGCCAGGCGAAGCACAATATCAGTGAGGCTATCACTTCGTTTCGATGCGTGCAGGACTCCAGTCCACATACCCACAGCCGCTTTTCCCCTGCAAAACGAGGACCTCACCTTCATTGACAGTCAGGTTTACACCTGTGAAGATCGGCTGGCCCTTCTGCTTGTAACAAGCGAGGCCCTTCAGTTGAAGTAACGGCGCGTCAGACATCTCGGGGTCTATGTGCAAAGGAAAGAGTATGAAGACTCAAGGAGGACGCGTACACGAGGGCATCTCGGCAGGTGACGTCGTGGCCGGCTGACCCGTGAGACGGAAAGGGAATCGAACAAGCGCTGTAAGACATTACGATTCCACTTGGGAATCGGTACACTTTACAGGGTGGAACGGACCCGTCGTACAACGCACGGTTTCACCCGATTACCTAATCTCAGAGACCCCGACTTGGTCCGAGCTTGGGCCCCATCTTAGCGCCCCGGTGTTCCACTGCTACTAACTTAGTAGCATTTTCAAGTCCTCATCACTGGCATCACGATTCATGAATAGCAGGATTCTCCAGATAAAGGAGAGATCTCTGCGAGTTGAACATGGGAGCCAGACTAAAGAGAGACGTCTTCCAGGCAAGTACAGACAGAAACCGTCTCAGAAGAGGCATGATCGAAGAGCGTCTCTCAGCCCACAGTAGTACCACAGTCCACTCCAAAGACCCTTCGGGTTATATTCGACTAGGCTTCTTGCGGGGTTGGCACTCCGTGCCCAGCACGTTCTTATACCAACATGGCGAGTTGTGTTTGGTCCCGTCCCAAGTGGAATCGTGTCCAGCGCGCGGTGCGTCGCGGCATCCCTGCAAGTAAGCGTCACGTCGTCTTGTACATAAGTGGACCTTACGGACACCGTCAACACAGAACTTGACAACTAGCACTACTAAGAATCCGGCAACGGCCATCAGGCGGGACGTCATCTCATGCTGTCCATGGGTCACAAGCAACAACCACAGAATCGAATTTCACGCCCGGTAGGAAACTCCGAAGCCGTAACGAAAAGACTTGCGATCGAATGGCGAAATGCAAAATGCTATTACCAGAGCATGAGGAGGGGTAGGGATGCATCCAAGCACCTAATATTCTAGAGCTAGTAATATACTTGAAAGGGGGGGTGGTCGATGTCTCAGGGCTGGGGCATGGGCATACCCATGTGTCCGGGTGGCGGCACGAGCCCCATCTCCTCCGGGGTAAGGCTTGAACTCTCGATCATCACGCCGACGCCAACCTTCGCCGCGTTCTGTAGAGACGCAGCAGACATGAGTCAGTCACGTCACGACGATCATCCAGAAATAAGAAGCCCAGGGGCGGTGCGCACCTTGAAGTGGTCGATCTCTCCAGAGACGAGGAAAGAGAACGTCGGCGCGAAGCGCTGCTCGAGGTATGCAGACACCTTGCCCGTTGAGTCGAGCTGCGCACGGAAAGACGCCATGCGGAGCTCGTAGCGCGCGCCGAGCGACGCAAGCGCGTCTCTCCGGCCTTGGCCAGCGAGCACCTGCAGCTCGGCGGCGACGTCCACCTTGTCCGAGAGCTTCTGCCAGTACGTCGCATGGAGCATACCCGCACCTTGCAACTGGGCAGTTGCAATCCAATTCCGATCCGTGCTCGTGTATTTCGCGAGATACGCGGTCGCGAGGTCTGCGACGTCCGGACTCGGACGCTGGAGGACACCCTCAACACCGAGCGCGAGATTTTTGGTGATCGACTGAATATACGAGCCAATGTAAATCCCAGTCCCGTCCGCCGGGGATGGGTTAACAGCCTTCGCGTTGAGTGCGTAGTCCGACCCCGTATAGTCGTGCTCGAGCTGAACGAAGCTCTGCCCCGGTGTTGTTGACAGCTGTAGGGATTGCAGTCATTACACCGACGTGACGTGGCGATCGACGCAACAGATGCGCATATACCGGGAATGGGAGAGGTGAACACGAACCTGGGCCTGAGCCTTGGACACGTTATCCGCGTTCCAACCCTGGTTGAACCTCGCTGACAAGTTCCCATCGTTGTCGACGTTGCCGTGCATGAACAACTATGACACAGATGTAGCGTAGCGCAGAGTAAGCTGCGAGCTGTGAGACATACTTCAGTCACTGACCTTGTCGTTGGCAAACATAGCACCGAAGTGGTACGCTGGCGGCGCGGTTTGCGAACCGAGGTTAAACGAATGCGTGACGTTGAAGTGGGGGTTTATAGACAAGCTCTTGGAGAGGTCAGCTCTTGCACCGTCGAAGGCGAAGTTGGTCAGGAGCGTGTCTTAGGTCTACGGTGAGATCATGGTCTGTGTGTAACGGAGCGGCCAGCTCACTTTTGGCCTCCTTGCCGACGTTCTCGGTGGTGCCAGGGTTAGGCAGGTCGAGAGATTTCCTCCATGTCTGGAAACGATTGTACAGACTAAACGGCCATGGTGAAGGCGAGACCGGTGTAGAGGAGGGACCAGGGGCAGCGACGGGTGGGTCGACGGGGATGGAGGAAGACATGACGACTACGGACGATGACCGACGCGAGCTCTGCTGTCCAAAAATTCCGGCGAGCGGGGCCGCGTACGCGCTCCATTTGGCAGTCCTCCCCGGGCGTCACCGGGGAGGCCGGAAGCCGAAAAGCGCTCATCATATCAATATTCTCGTGTTGCACTTAATCGTGTTCAACGAACTCTTGTGGCGTGCCGTGCAGACTCCAGACAGTTAAGTATACGTAGCTGCTCTGTGACTGTGATATATATCAGGAGACAAGATGATGCACGTGGAGTACGTCATTTCTCACACGGCAAAATAGTAGTAAGTATCTGCGGATTTTTCCATCATTAGAACCTGGCCTCATGCACGCCTGCTCTCGCGAAGACCCCTCCGAGTCGATCTCACGTCCAAGCCCATGCACAGTGCTAGGCTCTGCACAAGAATTGTCCGCGTTACTCAGCAAATGGTACAGCTTACATACTCGCTGCAGATGAAATCAGGCGGTATATGGCTTCGTGGCGGTCGGACTCGCCCCCCGACTCGGAGTTCACCGTGCAAGACGCATCCCCATTCGCCGTGCCTTTGGCCTCAGACGGCTCGCCTCATTATATCTCAGTAATGGAAGACGTCAAGGGCACTCCCCGGTGTTTTTGTCAGAGCGGGCCTGCCGTCACGACCTGTTAGAATCTCGGGCAGGGTTCGCTCAGACTTCCGCCGACCTCAGTAAGCGCAAATCTCAAGGTACTACGAGATCCTTCATAATCAAACTTATTATAGAGAACCATGAAGGTGGCTTTATGGCACTCAAAAGTTTCATGCTCCGTATAGTTGATATGAATTTCAGAAAGCCGTACGAAGCTTCGCGTGACACAGCTCATGAACGACAATGACGGATCCTTGGCAACCTACCGCGACACGACCGCGCGGTCGCAACGTGTCCTGTGCTTGATACGCTTTGTTCTTCCCTCCAAACTGTCCTCAAACCTAACGGGATCACGTACTCGGCCTTCTGAGTGGAAGTCAAGTATATTGCTCCAGGTTCTACCGACGTCAGCTGCGCTCTACTCGGTTTCACACGACTAAAGTATGTCGTCATGTCTCTTCCTCATTCTGTCTCTCTCTCACCTTCACCCCCCTGTCAAATCGTAGGCACGAATGTATATGTGTATGGCAAACCCGTCATCTACGCCGTGCGCTGCGCGTCCAGTAGCGCGGGACTGCATCCAAAATCACTCCTCGAAGGAAGGTCGATGAGTAGAAAGAGCATTTTCTTCAGTGCTAGCTGCCCGGACTCACTCGATAGTCATGGAAGTCTTTTCTTCGTCTGATACTAGCTGATCATCTGGGTTCCTGCAGCTCGGACCCACAATTCAGACACTATGCCGCTGTTCTGCTATTTAAGTGTCCGTGCGACGAGATCAATACACCAGTCCCCATTCGCCTGCCCTCTCCCAGTCTCTCAAGACCTCTAACATGACCTTCGGCGGAGACGGAATTTGTATGTGTTTCCCTCCGTCCTCACCTCTACTGCTGCTGACCACAGCACAGACCGCCGTGAGCATGGCCACGTTCCCGTGCGCATTGCACTTGCGAGAGGTAAGCTTATGGATATCTTGTGCTTTGGTTACGGTTGTTGACCAGGATCCTCCATTACTACAGGCTCCAGTGATGATGGTATGCAAGTCGCACCTGCCCACTCAACACAGTCCCAATTTCACAATGCCCTACAAGCACACCCGTGGTTGGCTGGAACGTGAAGGACGATTACCTCGACCATATGTGGCTTGTTGAGGCTGTTGCCGGAGAGATTGACACCTACCGCATCCCTAACATTGTCTCAGGCACTTATATGGACCTTACTGGAAGTGAGTTACCAAGATACATCTGTAAAAATGCTAGTTATTGATCTTGTTCCTTTCGGGCTCGGCAACCGACGGTACGTTGATTATCGGCTTTCACAAGATGGACCCAGGTGAGAACCAAAAGTGGATCATCAAACAAGAGACGTCTGGAACCGGGTTCTGGAAGTGCGTGCCCGTCCTCCTGACTCATCTGAAAGGCTCGATAATCTGAACAACGCCGAAGGATCCAGAACAAGGCAACGAAGAGTAAGCTTTCGGCAGAGCCAATGACAATCCGCGAATTCTGACCGAGTAACGTTAGCCTTTGTCGACCTATTGAACGGGTATGCGTCATGGTTCAGATCCCTGAAGACTTTCAATCAGGAAGCAGATCGGACAAGGATGACGCCAGCATCATCGGGTGGCAAGAGGACTGGCAAGATGGGACGACCCTCGGACATCAGCACTGGTCCTTCAGCCCTCAGAGCCTCCGCGACCATGAGGTGCATACCACTTTGCTCAACAACCCTCACCTTAGGCAGGATTTCAAAAGCTACATTTCGGTCGGAACGTGAGTAAAGCCACCATGTCGTCCTCTCCTTTATCATGATACAGAATTCGCTGTAGGTACCTGGTCTTGAGCCCCGCGCGTCTTGAAGGGATTTGACGCAACTCTGGATTGCAGAGCCGGAAATGGCGTTCTGAGATCTTTGACTGTGATGACTTCTCATTTGGTATGTCAAGCTCCGACATCATGGGCTTAGATTACTGACTATTTCGCAGTCTACAAAGCCGAGGCCGCGAAGTGGGGCGACGATCATTTCGAGGCGGATGTACGTGCTCTTTCTCCCCCACTTAACAGTCGATTGTGTAAACGTGGCCTGCGATAATTGTAGGGTTTCGCCATCCTGTTTGGTGCCATGTTTGGTAGCAACAGCCAAAACGAGGCGCACGCGTACAATTGGATGGTCGACGAAGGCGACCATCTCAAGATTATCTTCTTCGAGTGCGTCCCAAATATTCAGCCCTCTCTTATATTTGCTCATGATCCTGTATTGACGCTAAGACCTCAAACCTGCAACTTTTCGGTATGGGGAATGCGTGCATATTTATCAACGACTTGCTCACCGCTCGCTTTTAGGACTCGCCAGGCTACGCCGCTTACTTCGGTGTTCTCTGAACTGCTCGTGACTGTTAGGCATCGAAGCCACAGCATGTAAGGTGGTTGAAATGGTTATGATGTCTGGTCAATCTGTCTGTACGATACTTGCTAACCCACCGTGTTTTCTTGGCAAATGTGCGCCTTCCGGCCGTGAGTGACGTCCAGAGTCCGAAAGCAAGAAGGACATAGTTCGATCTGTATTAAGGGAGATCAATCACCTTGATGTTACGGTTGGCGTTCAGTCAAGATCTCAGGGCAGTGTCGGATGATCCACCTGGAGTCTAGCTTGCTATCCCCCACACGACGTGAAGGACAAGTACCATAGCTTCCTAGATGTTACAATGCAAAACACAAAAGCCGACGAAAAATAGCACCAAATCCGTGCAAGCCACCACGACAGCCCTTCTCGCTTGATGAGGACGCTACGGCAATTTGGGGGTAGCAGATAGCAAAGGGCACATCAGACTGTTCGGCCAGTACGTAGCAGCTTCAAGTCTAGACGAATGCCGGAAAGCGCTGTAGGATCCCTCGGCGCGGACTGACATCGGTCCTAGCACATCTCACGCCTATGACGTACATTCCCTGATTTAGAACCACCCAGGGTACACGCTACAGACTTTAAGAGCCGAAACGTTCTCTTCAACGGATGCGTGGCACACCGAAGAGCTATCGATCGCACATCCACCGGACACCAGAACATGAGGCAAGCGCATGAAACGCGGCTGCGTCCAGGAAGACAGATATCATCCTCACAGCGAGCTGTTTGGGTAGTAAACGAACATACACGCGGCTGATAAGCAGGGCGCACACGCAGCAGCTACCGCGATACATCGATGACGCACGCCTACTCAATGATCGCCGCGAAGTTGGGATTGTGTTCGGCCCACCGATGCTCCGACGAGAAAGAGCTTCGCGTCATCCCTAGAGAGGAACAGAGGCGAGCGGGTTCGTAGACACACGAGGGGATCTGCGGCGTGGCCAGCGATGTCGAGTCAAATGACGGACGTGCTCGTATGTTCTCTCTGTGTTCTTCGCGCTTTCTGGGCAAGACGCGAGGACAGACGAGCACAGGTTGAGCACAGGCGCCGGGCGGAATGGGGACGAGGCACGTGACTGGCGGAGGGTGGAATGCTCTAGAAAGGGCAAGAAAGGAGTGCGAAGGTCCCCGAACACGGTCGAACGTCTGTCCATCGACCATGTATATAAGCCATGGGCCCTCGCCGACGCTCTTCAGCGATTCCATTTACGATCTCTGTACTCTCTCACCCCCCTACCTCTTTCTTAATTTCCTCTTCACACTCGCCTGCACAAAATGACCAAGGCCGTCGGTATCGATTTGGGTACCACCTACTCGTGAGTCTCATCTTTGTTCGCAAGCGCGTAACTCCGAGGCTCACCATCAATTTTCAGCTGCGTCGGTGTCTGGCAGAACGACCGTGTCGAGATCATCGCCAACGACCAGGGAAACCGTACCACCCCTTCCTATGTCGCCTTCACCGACTCCGAGCGTCTGATCGGTGATGCGGCCAAGAACCAGGTCGCGATGAACCCCCATAACACCGTCTTCGACGCGAAGCGCCTCATCGGTCGCAAGTTCTCCGATGCTGAGGTGCAGTCCGACATCAAGCACTTCCCCTTCACTGTTTTCGACAAGGGCGGCAAGCCCTACATCCGCGTTTCCTACCGTGGTGAGGACAAGGAATTCGTAAGTTTCGGTTGTTACGAACTTCCGATCCAAAACTAACTCGACTTTCACAGTCCCCTGAGGAGATCTCCTCTATGGTTCTTGTCAAGATGAAGGAGGTCGCTGAGTCGTACCTCGGTGGTACTGTCACCAGCGCTGTCGTCACCGTCCCCGCCTACTTCAACGATTCGCAACGTCAGGCGACCAAGGATGCGGGTACCATCGCTGGCCTCAACGTCCTCCGTATCATCAACGAGCCTACCGCTGCCGCTATCGCCTACGGTCTCGACAAGAAGACGGTGGGCGAGCGCAACGTTCTCATCTTCGATCTCGGCGGAGGAACCTTCGATGTCTCGCTTTTGACCATCGAGGAAGGTATCTTCGAGGTCAAGGCCACCGCTGGTGACACTCACTTGGGTGGTGAGGACTTTGACAACCGTCTCGTCACCCACTTCAGCCAGGAGTTCAAGCGGAAGTACAAGAAGGGTATGTGTGTATTCCATCGTTACATACTACATGCTGACGCTTGTGTTCCTTAGATCTCTCTGGCAACCCTCGTGCCCTCCGTCGTCTCCGCACGGCTTGCGAGCGTGCTAAGCGCACCCTTTCGTCGGCTGCCCAGACTACTATCGAAATCGACTCCCTCTTCGAGGGTATCGATTTCTACACCTCCCTTACCCGTGCACGCTTCGAGGAGCTTTGCCAGGATCTCTTCCGCAGCACTCTCGAGCCGGTTGAGAAGGTCCTCCGCGATGCGAAGGTCGACAAGTCCCAGGTTCACGAGATCGTTCTCGTTGGCGGTTCCACTCGTATCCCACGTGTCGTCAAGCTTGTTTCCGACTTCTTCAACGGCAAGGAGCCTAACAAGTCGATCAACCCCGACGAGGCTGTCGCGTATGGTGCTGCTGTCCAGGCGGCCATCCTCACGGGTGACACCTCGGAGAAGACTCAGGACCTCCTCCTCCTCGATGTCGCGCCCCTCTCGCTCGGTATTGAGACCGCGGGTGGTGTTATGACGCCCCTGATCAAGCGTAACACTACCGTCCCCACAAAGAAGGCCGAGATCTTCTCGACATACTCCGACAACCAGCCCGGCGTGCTCATCCAGGTCTTCGAGGGTGAGCGGGCGCGCACCAAGGACAACAACCTCCTTGGCAAGTTCGAGCTCTCCGGCATTCCCCCAGCGCCCCGCGGTGTCCCCCAGATCGAAGTCACTTTCGACATGGACGCTAACGGTATCCTTAACGTCTCCGCCGCCGACAAGACGACCGGCAAGTCGAACCGCATCACCATCACCAACGACAAGGGCCGCCTGTCGAAGGAGGAGATCGAGCGCATGGTCTCGGAGGCCGAGAAGTACAAGGCCGAGGACGCCGCGGCAACGGAGCGCATCTCTGCGAAGAACGGCCTCGAGTCGTATGCGTACAACCTCCGCAACTCGCTCACTGACGAGAAGCTCGCGGACAAGTTCGACGCGGCGGACAAGAAGAAGCTCGAGGACGCCGTCAACTCGACGATCGGGTGGCTCGACGCGTCGCAGGAGGCTTCGAAGGAGGAGTACGAGGAGCACCAGAAGGAGCTCGAGGCCGTCGCGAACCCCATCATGCAGAAGTTGTACTCGTCTGCGGGTGGCGCGCCCGGCGGCTTCCCTGGTGGTGCGCCTGGTGGCTTCCCCGGCGGCGCGGCTCCGGGCGGTGGTGCGGAGGAGGGTCCTTCGGTCGAGGAGGTCGACTAAGCGGCTCGCGCGCATGGTCCTCGGTCTTGTCCCCCTTCCGTTGCTGAGTCGTCTTCGTCCTCGCTGTCTGGTGTTTGCCTGCTGTAACGATCATCACGATTTGCGGACTTCGAACGTAAAAGTAACTGCATGTATACTAGTTGCATCTTTTAGAACGATATCCACGCTTTCTCTCTCACTCTCTCACTCATTCATATCTTCCGTGTGATTGCAGCGTTTAAAATGTGTAGACGACTAAGCCTCCTTGCTATCAAAGACCGTTTGGGCGTCTTTCACGTCGGATTCGCAACCAGCGATGTCGACTCTGCTGGCTTTCGCCATCACTCTGACCGTACATTTTGGTACGTATAACGGTGGATGTTAGGTACATTACTCCCA
Organism: Grammothele lineata; assembly: GCA_002150815.3. Classification (NCBI taxonomy): domain Eukaryota; kingdom Fungi; phylum Basidiomycota; class Agaricomycetes; order Polyporales; family Polyporaceae; genus Grammothele; species Grammothele lineata. The sequence goes on from NDFF03000005.1 coordinate 226,069, forward strand.
TTCGCCTACATTTGAACCTTCCCCGTCCAACGCTGTGACCAATCTCTAAACCTTGAGCGCCCCAGCGAGGACCTTGCCACCTGCTACAGGGCGCGCGAGCCTGTTCTGTCCAGCATGGACGACGAACGACGCGCTCGCGAAGCTGTCCAGATTGGGGGTACCTGAAACGTGCGGCGCGCAGACGTCAGCAAACATCCCATTCCCCTCTCTCCCGTGCCGACACTCACTAACGTTCCGCATCGCGTAGTACGTCGCGTTCACGGTCTGTGGCGTGACCTCGAGAGTGAAGAAGCCGCGGTACGAGCCCTCGCTCCACTGTAGATCCGTGTTGACTGCGACGAGCTCGCGTGATATCACGTCCGCCGCGGCGGGCGCAATCCCCGCGCCGAAGGGTGAGGTCGACGTCACCGCTGTGCCTGCGAACTCGACGCCGATAGCTCCTTTGCCACTGATGGGATCGTACGTTGTAGTGTCATTGATGTCTGTGGCGGAGAGGGAGGTAGGCGGACGCTGAGTGGTTGACTAAGGTATTGAGGGAGCGTGACGTACGAGCGAGGTCGCTGACCCAGTTCGCATGAGAGTCACCGGAGAGGATGACGGTGTTGTCGATGTGGTTGTCGTATAAATGGTTGAGGATGCGGTTGCGATTGGCACGGTATTCGTCCCATGCATCCTACGAGCAGGGTTCAGGGGGAAAGTTCTCACTAGGCTGCACACGCTACTGAACACTCACCACGTCGACTAGAGCAGGACGACGATTAGCACGTGGTCTTCTATGTATAACGTCTTACTCACAGGCCCCACTTTCATTCAACTGCGTGAATACGATCTGTTGACTATCAGAGACAACGCATACTGAGTATATGTGGAAAGGGGAGTGTAAGAGCATCATACCCAACAACTCGCCAAGTAGCTCCTCGACTCTTTGACGAATCCAACGTATCCAAGAACCCTGTATGGAGCGCGTCTGTTCATATCTCATACAAGAACATGCGTACGGATTTGCGTACATTTCTCCTGTTCGAATCCCATGAGGGAGCGATTCTTCACGTCGGCGATAGAGTTGATGACTGAAACTCTGTTCAAAGTCAGGAAGTGAACGAATGTTCAACGGGCTTACAATCTATGGGAAACAGAGCGTCAGCCATTAAGTAACTATGCAGCTGGAATCGATATAATCGTACCAGTGTTGAAGTAGAGCTACAGGATGCAGTCAGCAGGTCACTAGCAATATACACTAAACGATCCGAACTCACATCCGTGATATCACGATCATATTGTCCTGCAGAATAGTACGTCAGCTTGGAGCTGTATTGCTACTCGTAGCTGACGCACGGGTATCAAGCATCGTCAGATCCTGCACAAATGCAATCAACATCAGGACTACCGTGACGCCGTTCACCAGGAAACGTACAAGAAGCTTGCCAATCTGGAAGTTGCGCCAGATACGAAGCTTGTCGTCAGGATCAACTTGCCGAATAGGCATCCACTCGTGATATGCCCGTACGGCAGCCAGCTTCCTGTCTGTGAAACATGCGCCCGACGGCGACCAGCTACAGCCCGTAGCGGTGTCGTTGGCGTCGGCGGTCCCTGCCTTCCACGCCTGGTCTGCGACTTCGTGATCATCCTGATAATGGTTATGTTATGAATGCTGAGGCATTCAACTGGAGGCACTGCATTTAAGCTTACCCTGCAGACGTTTTAGTGAGAAGTTGGTCACTTCAAGCTCGGGTACAGCTTACCAGACAGTGATCCACGGTGCCTTCAAATGGGCGGCAACCAGCCCTGCATCCGTGCGATACTGATTCAGACGCTGGCGGTAGTCCGCGATAGTGGCGAGCTCCCTTCCCAGAGTTTGACGGCCAATTTTGGCCCTAATATCTCAAGTATGAGCCATGCGCGAACCCATCTCGATCTTGTACTTACCCGCTTCCGAGAGATTCGTAGATCTGCCACGTAGCCAAGTTAAGCTGAACATATGGACCGCGATATCTATAGCACTCACATAGTCTCCGAGATGCACGAAGATATCAGCAGATGTATTGTGCGCAGCTACGCTATATGCGTTGAAGTAGCCTGAGAAGCATGCAAGTCAGATACGGGTAGTGTGAGTCTCACGATTCGAGAGGCCCACCGTCCTGGAACCGGGAGCAGCTGAACACAGCGAACGTGAGTGGTTTTCCGTGGTTGACTTGGTTTGCAGGTGCTACGAGGAGCTCTTAGCATCATTATCAGTTCTGAAACAGTGCCACCCACTATTGTTACTGGAGATGGTCCGTGTAGTGCCGACCGCACTGACCGTGTGGGGGTCCGTACAATCCGCGAATTGGAACCAGTAGCTTGTATCCGCCTTCAGATTCTTCGCCTCAACCTTGAGGGTGAAGTCCACGTCGTAGCTTGTGAACGCGTCGCCGGAATCGAGAGGGTTCCCGGACAGTTTCGGGTTGTCGAAGATTTTGAAGGTGACGCAAATGGGGATGCTCACGTCGGGGAGCGTCGAGCCAACTGGGGCGGCCCGCGTCCAAAGCAGGACGGATGTATCAAAAGGGTCTCCCTTCACTAGGTATAAGGATATATGCTGTTTCTGTGGGCCTGCTTGATACTTACACTGGCAACTAAGAGTAGCGAAGCGAAAGGTCGTCAGAGAAATATCGAGGAAGGCTTGAGAACAACGAACCTGCGTGAGTGAAGTTGACGCCGCCGTTATAGATCCATGGACTCTGACAACGATCAAAATCAGCGAAAGAAATCTTCCAATGCCTGGCGGGATGCACCTACAGTGCTGAAGTCACCGCCGTAGAAGGTGGGGTAATGCTCGTCGTCGAACCCATCGGCGCTTTCTGTATTGCCTAACTGCCTCTTGGCAAATGCGACATGGCGGGCCTGGAGAGAGCGCGTGTCATGGGAGAGCTACGCAGGAGAGCAGCGTATTAGCGAAATCGAGCAGGGAACATCGGGTTACCACGCTCGCGAATGATTGACTCATAAGACACTCACGTAGCGGGCGTTCACAAACGGCGACGAGTATGCCAGATTACGATCGAAGAACTCGGTCGCCGCAACGGAGACGCTGAGCGCGACGCTCACAAGTAGCCCACAGAGCATGGTGATAACAGCGCAACGCGTCCCCTTGACGCGATCCCCTCACGACTTATGTACTTGACGGCAGTGAACGTTGCTATTTGACTGTACGTGAAGCTTATGCCACCGCCGGAGAAGGCCCCGTTAGCGATCCGCGATGCAAGGCGCACGATATATGGGCACGTTCGTCTGGGCCGTAGTACCATTGGTGGAATGCCGCATATTCAGGATGATCTGGGAGATAAATTTGACTTGAGACTGTGTTTAAGGGGGGGCAAACCACGCATAGCAGGCGGTATGCTGACGCGTGCGCATGCTACGGACTTCGATGAGGATAAGGACATTGCGCACGTGCCTGGAATGTACGTACTTGTACTCCGCTCTCTCACACTGTCAGTCCCGGTTCGCTCAGGAATCTCCTTCTCGCGGAACATCGGGGACCTTGCAGGCCCCGAGCACCTCAACGCGTGACGAGCGAATGTTCCGGTAGCACTCCTACTTGGCACCTACTATGTCGTTTAGGTCGTCCGGAGGGTCATGCGGAACCGGAGACTATAGACGCAGTGCAACGTGTACATACTTCGGATTATGGGATAGATCAGACAGCCCTCTGCTTGGCATGCTTACCGGAGAACCATCAAATTCGGGCGCAGAAGACAGGCTCATTGACGGCACTGACATATCGTATTCCGGCTATTGTACAAAACTTCTGCAACTTATACCCACTGCTTCCAGTTAGCAATTGCAGCGAAAAGATGTATGGAAGGAACGCACGTAGAGGCATAGACTCGCTCAGCCATTCCGCGTAGACAGCATCAAAGGCTGTTGTTGTGGTGGTCTATTTGGCCCCAAACTTGAACGACTGTCCCTCCTGCGCCTCGAGGAGCTGGAAGTGAGGGAGACCGCTGAACCAGCCTCCGCGCATGGTACCGACTACGGCGTACGTGACGGCCGCATCTTCGGGTGGGATCTTCACGGTCTTACCACCTGTCCCTGCGGCGGCGGCATCGGCCATAAGCTGCACCTGGCAGGACTTCTCCAGAGCGACGAAAAAGTGCAACGTCGCTTCAATCGAAGTCGTGGCGACGAGGAGGCCGTGGCTCTGGCTCGACATCAGCCGATTGAGTGCCACTACGGGGATGAAGATGACAAACCTGCAGGATAGCGGCCTATGGCGAGTTCGGTTAGAGTCTGGCCCTCAGCATGAGAGGCATCTACAGGATGATGTACCTTCTTGTTCCCCAGCGTCTGAGCGATTGCCAGGCCTTCTTCCTCGTCCAAAACGACGCCTCCATATTGCTTGTGCACGACATGATCCTAGAGCAACGAGATAAGTCAATAGATGAGGATAGAATGACTGTGACAACCCACGTTATAGAACGCGCAGCTGTCCTGGGTGATCATGTCAAGCTCCTTGCCCAGTGTCGCGAACGCGCGGCCGTACACGGAGTGGGAGTGGGCGGCACAGTTTACATCGGGGCGCGCAGCGTGAATAGCAGAATGAATCATAAAAGCAGCCTTGTTGAGCAACTTGTTCGGGCCAGATTCGGCGACCTGGACGACGGCATGGTGGTCGACGAGGATGAGGTCACTTGGTTGGATCAAGCTGAAGTGCTTTCCCTATGAAACAGGTTGTGCATGCGTGAGTTATCAACGAGTGTTACAGTGTTTGGTGGCAGCGTACGAATGGGTTCACCCAGAAGCAATCGGGGCGAATGTTGTCCTGATGCCCATTGAACGCAGCTTGATGGTCAGAAACAAGAGACACGGCGGGCGCCAACTGCGAACACAGCCATGCTCACCCTGACCGTGATGTGCCCCGCAACACCTTCATCATAACCCAGCTTGCCTTAGTGTTTTCCCAACGCAGCCGTTGAATGGTTATCACAGCCAGACGGCGGAGCAAAGAAAATCAACTCACCAAAGATCCTGAATGCCTGTGCGAGACGAAACTTCAAATATTCCCTCTCTTCCTCCGCGGAGCTGAACTGGGGCGGTGTGGGGAAAGCACCCACAGCGGCCGTTGGGGTTACTTGGGCCCCATTGGTGTCAGAATGGCTGTTGGTTGAGGCAGGGGACATGACGGCAGGATGGTGGAACGAAAGTAAGTCAGACAAGACCCAAGCCCGAGATGACTGCAGGTTTGAGAAATCGAAGGCAGGACCATCCGGATCCGGCAAACCTCGTTGTAGCCGGTCTGGTCACATTCACGGATGAAGCATCCGTACGCCCACATACTATGATACATCTGTCAAAGTGTAAGGCCACACACACCGGGGGTTCCAGAATTTTCGGACTCCGAAAATGTATCCCAAAACGCTGTCAGTAGATGTCATATTCGCAGATGTGTTTGCGGCTGGTCCAGATGTATCGTTTGCGACGCCCAGAAATGTGGTCCAAAATATAGCATTTTGGGAACCTCGAAGACCCGATGTTTTCACACCCCCAGAACGCATATGTAAACCCTGTGTCTTCCGTCCACATTTCTGGAAGGCGAAAATCCTACGTTTTGGGTAGTTTTGGGATTTTGTGATCACAAAAACGCCCATTTAGGGCGTCATAGAAACGCAAACAAAAAGGTGACGTCTTTAGCCCGTGAAAACGTCATATAGTATGAGGCTCTGTAAATGCTGAGCTTGTAGCTGCGTTTCTAACGACTACAAACGGCATATTTCTGATGACCGGCAATAAAATCGCAAATGCAACGCTTGGTGTGAGCGTTTAGAGATACATTTTCGGAGTCCGAAAATTCCGGAACCCCCGGTGTGAAGTGTTAGTCTCGTTCCCATCCGTTCTGGCACTAACGAAGACAGTCGTTCGTACCTGCCAGAGCCACACCGTGATGGTAGTGGGTAATTCTCAATAGAAATGAGGAACACGTAGAACTTGCTTGAGAGGATCCAACAGATTCTGGAGATCGCGGAGCAGTGGAGAAGCTCAGTCTTAGCTGGTAGACGACAGCTGAAGGAGCCAAAACAGATATTCAAGCGATACGATCAGAAATGCCGGGAGGACGAGCAAAGTCCGCCGAGGGGCGGGCTGGGAGTCGGGGCGGGGGAGAAGGAAATAACTTCAACTTGAAAGTGAACCAGAGGTTGCAACGGTTCATTCACAGTGAACCAACGTTCATTGATGGCGTCGCGTTGGAGGATTAAGCGCCTGCAAGTCCCGATCGGGACCATGCCCTACGTAATGTCGCTGATGAGACTCGCGGAAACTCATCGACTTTCGAGACTTCGAGTGAGGCCGCGTTCCCAAAGATACAGACCGGGCGCCGACCCCAAGGAGCGAGAAGCCAGCACGCTATTGAGTAACGTAGTCGCTAATGACAATGTAGCGCCCGCCACGGCCCAGTCCGGAGCGATCGGGCGCCGGGCATGTTCGTGCCACGGCGTCTATGTCGTCTCTTTTCTCGATCTCTTGTGCTTGAGGCGGGCAATCTCAAGACCAGTCACGTCAATCCCCATTAGAACGGGCTACTGAACTCGTCAAACGTGTACGGCACCTCTAGCATCTTCCAGCAGATGGTTCTCCTTGGCTATCCGCCTCCGCTCCCTGGCGCGCTTCCTGGTAGCACAGTACCTGCGCGCGGAGATCGAGCATAGTCCCTGCACGCGTATATATATACGGTGTGAGTCGCTCGTAGCTTCATCCGCTAGTTTGTTACCACTCTTCCTAAGACATGACCCCCATCATGGTTTCACCTCTTCTTTTTGCTTTCGCTGTCTGCGTGCCTTGCTGGCTCTTGTGGAAGACTTTGCGATCAGCTCTTTTCAAGGCCTCTCTCGACACCATCCCAGGCCCTCCTTCTCCGTCGTTCGTCTACGGTAAGTAAGGTGCACATGTAATGTACGTCATAGAGGCGCTCATTCAGAACCTCAGGCAACTTGCAGCAACTGTTTGACCCACGCGTCGGTTGGGATTTTATGCGGCGTCTCACCGATTCATACGATGGGATTGCTAGGATCCATGGTCCATTCTACGTATGTTCCCCTCCGCCCATTATTCACATAACTTCATCTCGGGAATAGGATCGAATGCTGTATGTCTTCGACCCAACAGCACTTCACCATATTGTAGTCAAAGACCAGCATATCTACGAAGAGACCGAGTCCATTCTAAGGTATTCCCAACGCACGCGATAAATGTGGTTAGGCCGCTGATTGGCTCATCGGTTCAAGGTCCAACTGGTTGACTCTTGGGCCCGGCGTGCTCTCTTCTCTAGGTTTGTTGTTGCCACGAGTTGACTCTCTTCACTGACTGACGTTGCTCATCAGGTGATCAGCACCGTCAACAGCGCAAAATGCTGAACCCTGTTTTTTCTATCGCGCACATGCGTCGCATGATACCGATCTTTAACCAGGTCACCCATCGGGTAAGCCGTTCGATTTGCTTGCTACGACCTCATATCTCTGTTGATCACAGACGACTGTGTATAGCTTGTAGACGCTATTGAGATGCGTGTGCGTGCCGGGCCAAGCGAGAAACAGTACTCCGTGGAGGCCGACATGTACTTGTGGATGGGTCGCTGCGCACTTGAGCTCATAGGTCAAGCCGGTCTCGGTTATTCATTCGACCCACTCACCGCGGACAAGCCGGACGCATACGCGATGGCGGTCAAGTCGTTGCAGTTCGTCTTATTGACCCCGTTCTCTTGGCCGTGATGTTAACATTATTGTCACGCATGCAGATCGACTCTGATGGACTCCATTCATGTCCGTCACGCCATGTTGTACCTGCTCAATTCCGGAAATCTGCAGTTTAATCGAAAGCTCCTCTCGCTCATCCCGCATGCGGCTACCCAGAAACTCGCAAGGCTCATTACCACGATGCACGATCGTTCGGTAGAAATCTTCGAGGAGAAAAAGGCGGCGCTCGCGCGCGGAGACGAGGCTGTCAGTCGTCAGATCGGCGAGGGAAAGGATATTATGAGCATACTCTGTACGCCTCTCATATCCCCATCATCTAGCACCGCTTTGACGTTTTATCGACCCCACAGTGCGCGCGAATATGGCTGCGAACGAGGAAGACCGCATCCCGGAAGATGAGCTCATTGCGCAGATGTCGTGCGTACTCCGCCTTGACTTGGCATATATACTCTGCGCGTAGCTGACCATCGTTCCTTCAGCACCTTGATCTTTGCCGCCATGGATACGACAACGACCGCACTTTCTATCACGCTTTGCTTGCTATCGGAACACCCGGATGTACAAGACAAGCTGCGCGCGGAGATTCTCGCCGCGTCGAACGGAGAGGACATGGACTACGACGCGCTCGTATCGCTTCCCTACCTTGACGCTGTCTGCCGCGAGACCCTGAGGCTGTGAGTCAATCTTTTTAGCAGCAAAATTGTCCGTTCTGATCCCCTTCCCGTATTATTCTATAGCCACGCGCCAGTTTCGATACTCCTTCGAGAGTGAGTACCCTCGTTACGCCCTCCACCACCGCAACCATGTACTCGACTCCGACCCGTCCCTGACTCATCTATGCTGTCCACCTCACCCATAGGGCCCGCGAGGACGCCATGCTGCCGCTCTCCCGCCCCATCCGCTGCACCGACGGCGTGGAGCGCAGCGAGGTGTTCGTCCCGAAGGGCACGCAAATCGTGATGGGCCTCCTCTCCGCAAACCGGAACGAGGCGATCTGGGGCGAGGACGCGTTGGAGTGGAAGCCCGAGCGCTGGCTCGCGCCCCTCCCGCGCACCGTCACCGATGCGAAGGTCCCGGGGGTGTATTCCAACCTGTGCGCCCTTTCTCCCTCGTTGTGTGATTAATGAGAGTGTCGCTCAATTCGGATGCTTCACCACAGGATGACGTTCCTTGGAGGTGGGCGCGCATGCATGTAAGTCACACTGTGCTACCTTGATAGTGCGTGTCTCGTGAGACCGACATTGACTTCTACCTCCAGCGGTTTCAAGTTCTCGCAACTGGAGATGAGTGAGTCCTTCTCTGCTTACTTCCGCAAACTCACTGAGCTCATCTTCGCGACCGGCATGAACAGAGGTCGTTCTGTGCCTCTTGCTGTCCAAGTTCACGTTCGCGCCGTCCGACCAGGAAGTCGTATGGCACCACTCCTTCGTGCGCTACCCGGGGGTCAAAGACGGTGCCAAGCTCTCGCTCCCCCTCAAGGTCGGGCTCTATGCGCCTTGAAAGACCACGCCTGTTTCAAGAGTGTCAGTGCCCGTGTAGGAACTAGGCCGAAGGGGTTAGTCGTGACTATGCACCGTTCTGTGAGCAGCTACTTTCGCTGTTTCGTGGTGAGGGAGTGTATGTACGATTGTTGGACGAAGACGTGAATACAACACTTGAGACAGACTGCTGAGCGCTGAGGTAGCGCTGAGGGCCCACAACGTCTATGCTGAGCTTGATATCAGCAACGCTGACACATCCTGCTCCCTCGGCCGGGCCCCAACTTGATGGCCTAGGCCAGACCCTCTGGGGACCCCTGACCGGAGTGTGCCGTGGATTTATGTAGCATGGATCTAAGCGACCAGGGTCCGTCGTTTCGCCATGTACCACACTTCACGGGATCGGCGCATCTCAGACTCCAAAGAGGTAAATATGCTGTAGTCAACTCTCCCCTATCTAAGTTGTCTTCATTCATGCCCGAACTTGGAAGTGGTTACCAGCTCCACACTGGCCCGGTTCGGGCACATTCGTTGTGCCAAGAGAAGGGCGCTCCGTCACAGTCGTCACGGACCTCAGATTATCCGCACCTACAAACTAGTGTACATCAGAGAACAACAATACAACACACACGCACATCCATCCTAGAATCCTCGATCCTCAATCGTCCGCAGGTCTGCGCCGCAGGGGACTCCGCACGGCCAACATCGACGGCGGGGTTACCGCCCCATCGCGCACACGCGTAGCACGGCCTACGCCCTGCTCTCCGCTACGATCCCCTTCTCCACGTCATGCGAGTGACCCCGGGCGTGCGCATGCGCGCCCACCTCGCCCACAGCCTCCCCTCCATCCCTCGGGGCCTCCACAACCTCCACGCTCGTCCCCCTCGCCCCCGCGCGGTGGTGCACCCCATGCACCCCTGTCGCCCCTACCCCACTCCCCGTAGCAGAAGGAGCCGACGCCAGGGCAACGGCAGCAGCGGCGGCCTCGAGGCGCGCCTCGTCCTGCGCGCGGCGCGTCTGCTTGCCCTCGATGACGTACACGACCGCGACGGCGGCGCAGACGACGCACGCCTGGAAGATGACCGCGCGGTGCATGTTCAGCGGCGGGGAGGCGTCGGGGCCGGCGCGGAGCGCGCCTTCGACTGTTTGGGCGGTATGGGGTTGAGGATGAGCATGTGTTGGTGAGTACCGAGGGAGGCGGCGGGCGGATATGGGTTGTCGCGCGACCGGAGACGAGACGCGTTTGAAGACGGCGAGGAACGCGTTTGAGACGCCGGTCGATCGATCACGGAACGCGGGCGAGGACGAAACCGCAAAATGGGATGGGAAGAGAAGAGGAACCGGAACCGGAACACAAAACTTTCGTGAGCGCGCCGCCCACCTTCGGAACAGGAAAAAGGGAGTTAAAAGGTACGTACTGAGCACGAAGGCCAGACCGCCCACGTTCGTTCTATCGACGGGAAGCGCGTCAAGCGTCAGTCAGGTCAGATCAAACTCACAGAACCCGAACACCAGAAATGGCAAAGGGGGAAGGAGGGTGGGAGGGCGGGAGGGGACGTACGCGAACCAGAGCACTGCGGAGCTGCCTTCGGGGTTCCGGGTGAGCTCGACGGAGAGCTCGAGCACGATCGGGAGGAGGGAGAGGCTCGTGCCGCCGATGATGGCGAGGATGATGTACAGCGCGACGTCGTTGTTCGGCTTGACTGCGGGGAATCAGTCCGATGTAGCTACACCATAGACTCTTCGGGAGCGACTCACTCTCCCAGATCAGCGAAACCCAACACGCGGCCATGATCGGCAGCGCGCATTTGGCGGAGATGGCGAGGTGGTTCGTGAGCACGCGGTCGAAGAGGGGCGAGGTGATCGCGGCGGTGGCCAGGCCGACGAGCATGAGCACTGCGCCCATGAAGCCCGCTGTGTCCGACGAGTACCCATACGGTTGCTGTCGCGGCGTTCAATGCGACGTCAGGATGAGCGAAACACGATGGAGACGTACCAGCTGCTGCCCGGTAAGGATCCCGAACGCGTTGATACTGCACTCTGTTTGTCAACGCCCCGTATACCACGTGAGACAACACGGCGGGACTTACACGCCGACAACGGCCCCGAACACCACCACGATGAGACCAAAGTCGAACCGCTGGCGGACGGTCATGTACGTGTATCGGTCACGGGGCACCTTGCCGAGCATGGCGTTCGCCAGCTCCGTGATCGTGGGCGACTGGTGTGTTGCCGCGAACGCTGTGGAGGCCCCCACATGAGTTTATCGCACGTCGCGGATGGGAAGCGGAAACGTACTGGGGGGAGTGGGCGGACGTTCGCCGAGGAAGAAGACAATAGGCGCAGCGGCGGTGAAGATGATCGCCTCTACGAGTAGCTAGAATGACGTCAGCGTCTACAGCGACAGCAAAGTGAGTTTGCTCGCGCTTACTCCTTGACGGGTCGTGCCGACCAAGGGGGGTATCAACTGTCCAAGCGCGTTCCCGACAGGATTCGCTACACGCAGAGAACATTCAGCCCACGCGGGCGAGATAAAAAGCACCGGTCGAGACTCACCGACGCCCATGATCATGGTCGCGGTCGTGCGACCTTTCAGGTCGAACCACCGTTGCGAATAGCCCGGAACGATGATTTGGAAGATGGGGACGGACAGCCCTGCGATGAGCTGGCGGAGGGTTAAGGCACGGCCGAAGTTCGGATCGGAGAACGCACCTGTCCGAGCATGATCAAAGCGTACGAACCTCGCACAGACAGCGACCGCGCTGTGCCGGCGTATCTGACCCATGCCGACACCAAGAAGAGCCCCGCCCCGATATACGACTGCGGCACGATGAGTACGTGCGTAAGGTGAAAGTAACCGCGATGCTCACTGTCACTCGTATCCCATATTTGCTATAGAGGTATGGGACGAAGAAGGCGGAGACAAGGAAAGTGACGTTGATGACATTCCCTAGCCAATTAATCTGGTCGAGAGTAAACCCGAGCTCTTGCGAGGCTGAGGGTGGGACGCGGGGGAGGAATGAGGTTGGGGGTAATTTCGGACGAAGGGGGAGGACATACCGTTGCTAGCGATGGGCCCGAACCAGTCCAGCAACATCCCCGAGACGAGGTTCAACAGCACCTAGCGGCCAATGCTCCATACAGCGCGTCGCACACGAGCGAAATGAGGTACGCACGAGAGCTATCAGGCCAACCCATCGTCGCTTGTACAGCTTGTACTCCTGCGGCTCCTCCGTGGACTGAGCCTCGATGGACCCAGGACCTTTGACTGGAAGCGGCGGCGGTGAGTAGCGGCGCGCGTGGGGAGTTGACAGACGGGAGGGAAGCCAGCCTGGACTGCCTTGCGGGGGGCGAGTGAAGGACCCTGACGCTTACCGGGGGACATCTCGATTGACGGCTCGCCTAGACGCCATGCGGGGCTCGCGTGAGGGCGCGTAACGAATTGGAAGAAAGAGTGCGGACGTACTGCCGGACTTCTCGAGGGCGACCTTGGACATTATAGACGTGCAGCCCCGGGGTGGCCAGCGGGGGCGCGAAGAGGATAAGGAGCGGCAGGGGAGGGAGGGAGGGTATCGGGACGCGGGTCGCGGGTGGAGGCACGGGCTCGCCGGATATATATCTCTCTTCGCTGTTGCTGATTGTGCCTCTCACCGATTCCACCTCCGGCTCTCCCATCCTCTCTCCTTCGGACGCTCGGACGATGGCCCTCCGGCTGCCGCGGTGTCCATTGGTCCCGGCTTTCGCTCATTCCGTCAAATAAGCTCCCGCTCTTTGCACGCAACCCAGCCCGACATAGCAATTTCTGGAGAAATCTACGTCGCAGATCTGTGTGCTTCATGTGATTGACTCCCAAAGCACGTTCACACGACCTCCTTCGCTCTCCTTCTGACCACGAGGTACGCGTCCATTGGAGCTAGCGCGGAACGATAGTTCACGGCTTCACTGTTTTTCAGCTGCCACGCGCGCAGCTATCGTGCTCGTTCTATCGTTTGCAACGTCTCTTGGTCGGCCGTCGGACCAAACTCCATGACGATATCAACGTCTCTAAGCCCCTTGGGAATCGCACTGCACGGGACTCTGTCGGCGCTATCTGAATGAATTTCTACCCTCATCCGCATTCCGCCTGGTATGAATTCGTCTCGTGAACGTTGGTGCCACAGGGAACAACTAGTACTCATGTGGCTCCAGCGCACCTTCGCCGACTCGTCACCTGCCGTCACTTCCCACATCAAACGGAGGTCTGGAACTCTTAGCGGGCGCGCCGCGGCAGGAAGACGACTGTGCGGCGGCCATTAAGGGAAATTTTTAAGAAGTTGCCGTAAAGCTTTACAAGAGTTGAACAGCATATCCAGCACGTTGGCGACGTGTGCGATTGGGAACGGTGAGCCTACACTCCGACTAATCAGCAAGGAGATTCGCGCTGCGCCTACAAACCCCCACAGACCCTTGCCGAGAGACATCCTGAGACTCACCGTGCATTGAATATACGCTAATCTGGCCCGCAAAGAGCAATCACATGCCGTGCAGCAGAGCATGGGCGTCTTATCTACCGATCGAGTGAGTCTCGTGAGAGTACACGACGATACTGTGACTCGGACTGTGACAAACGCCCATAACCACTGTAGCCCGGGTCCCGGTCGGCTCACCGATAATATGCAATACCTGTGCTCCGGCCGGATAGCCGTGGTGTCCGCAAACTTGATGGCCGGCCGGGCCATAGCGCCTTCTGGTGGTACTCTGGCCGGAGGGCGGTTTGTGGTGTTCAGACTTGATGGCCGGCCGGTAAACGGCGCCTTCTGATAACACACCTGCAATACCTCATCAAAGAATCCCTTTCGACGATCAAGGGCGGTAAAAGTTTGCCTTTAACATGTAACCAGCTTCGCTAAATTCTCAAAGCAAATACTACATAGTGCAAATATATGTGACCAGATTCAATAAATCCCGGACCCAGAAAGGCGATTCGGAGGCCCCCGTTACGCGTTACGCGCCGGTCTGGTCTGATCACTACAGTATTTGTTCAGAGGGCAGCCATTTCTCTTGCTGCCAGTGATCTCTCCAAAACACTGAGAATGGCCTCTTTACATCAACATAAGCAGGAGCACCTTTATGCGGACGACATACCAGCGTTTATGGCGACGGTAAGGCCTTTGCGTACCTCGTTGACCGTGTCGGACATGACACTCACAAAAGGCGGTGGCGCGGGCTTGGGGCGGTCGCGGATGGCCCAAACCGCGAGATGTTGTGCGCAGCAACGGACGCCAAGCTCGGGACGAGATTGGGTGACGGCTGGCAGAGCTGAGTGAAGTCGTGCGAGGAGGAGTCTGAGTTGTCAAGATGCGAGGCGAAGGTACTCAGAGAAGTTAGAAGGAGAGTCGCCGGGCCGTGACGACACAGCCGCCGCACAGAACCTCGTGACCTCATCCGCTTTCGGACGCCGTCTCAGACCTCGGCTATTGAGGTGCCATCCGCCACTGGACGTCCTATCCATCCGGTTTCGTACACTTCAGCGCCATCCGGGCTTCGTCGGACGGACAGGGACACGCGGATCCGGACGTGGCACCAAGTCGTGGGGGCTGGGAGACCCGTTCCGTGTTCCATTTTACGTGCAACATGGAGCACATCTCCGTCGCGCCCCTCCTGTAACTCTTGGTGTGCGTACGGCGTGTTCGACGGCGACAAGTTTGGAACATACCGGATTTCCAGCGCCTACGAGTCACAGCGGCCTCCCGCCTCCGCATCGCGCTTTCCGCCTTCCGCCTCTCGCTACTAGCCCCATCGTCGACACCCACATGCAGCATGTAATCAATAGTGACTAAGTGCAAAGATCCAGCTACCTCAGGATCACCCGCACCCGCACGACGAAGCTCTGCTGGCGCGACTGGCATGTGAATCCGCGACATCCCAAGCCCCGACGCACGCGTCCGCACACGTTGGGTCCTCATCCGCGCAGGTCCCCAATAACTCCCTGGAGTACGCTGGCGAGCGCGCGAATTTTAGCGGCGCGTCTCGCCACCCCTGCAACGCTCTCGCGCGCAGTGCCTATGAATTCGTCCGGCGCAGTAAGGCTTGGCTTGGGCAAGGACCTTTAAGCTCGCCCCGCGCACCGGGCGTTATATGGCTCTCCTTTGCTGTGGCCCAACAGGTGCGTGACGAGCGCGATGCAGAGGTATGTTGAAGCTATTGGAGGGGGAGCCGAGCGGAATAACGGGACTACGCGGAGCGCGATCCACACGGCGCGGTGGACTTGCGGAGCGGCGCGCGACTCGTCGGCGGGTGGCGTGCGGAAGGCTCAGCTCGTGAGGACTGTAGGGCCCAGTAACATGGAACAATGGAACGGAACAGGGCGCAGGAGGCCCTTGCGGTCTCGATCAGTAAGCGTGGCGCATCTCCTGTTCCGTGTTCCATGGAACATGCCCTCGTCGGATGACATTCTCCTATCTTCGATCGGATGAAGTTGTGGGGAGCTCCTCCGGACATCTGCTGGCTGTCGCCATCGCCGCCTGTCCTCGTGGAAAGCCTCGCCAATGCATGTTACGTCGAACGAGGGTGCGCCGCTCCATATTCTGCCGGTTCTGGATGGCTATATGTTTTCCTCCAAGATCTCGACGTCTTCTTGAATTGCGGTGCGACGTCTGGCACAAAGCAGTATCCTTCTGTCAGTGGTAACTTCCGTCAGTGGTGAGCACAGTTCGCACGTCTCCTAGTATGAAATTACCTGTTATGTTCCTCGATATCCCCTCCCAGGTTCCAAACACTTCTACTTGCCTGGATAGTCTTGCGAATGTGGGGTCTGCCGCCCAGTGACGGTGACATTACTATGCTAGTAGTTAGCGACGGAAATCCCTCCCCTCGACGGCATTTAGCCAGGAGGGGAACCGTCGCGCCGGAAGCAGCGGACGTCATCCAGACCCGCACAATAATATTTGCATGTGAACTGCCAAATTGCGTGCCTGCAGTTTCCCGTGGACGGAGGTAGGGGTGGGCCGACAAGCTCGCATCCGGTGCCTCCATCTACGGCCTCATTAGTGCCAACTTGAAAGTCTACACGCCCTCCCGTGAAAGCCATGGTCGCTGTGTAGCTGCCACCTGGCACAGCTGTGTTTTGTTTTCGGAGCTAAAATGGACGCCCACCAGGGCGCGTGCCGGTCATGTCCACGACCGTCTCAATGAGCGGCGTAGTCTGGCGAGGATGGATGGCCGCGATGATGAATCATCCCGGCTCGCCGACCGTTTTCTTCTGATCACGCGTGGAGCAGACGAATTTTGAGGGCACGAAAATGAGTTGCAAACACGCGCGATATACTGTGGCTGAGACTCGCAGGATCCAGCGACAACTCTATGAATGAGCTTTTCTCCCCTTCGAAGCGTCGGGGATCTTCGGATATACGGACGTTCTCGCATTGTGAACCCCAGGATACTTGCGGTCTGTTGGCATGATTATCCGGAACCGTTCCATCCGGCAGCATCCGGACCAGCTTCATCCGGCCGCACACACGCCGTGCGCATGTAGCGAGAAGCCTGATATACAGAGAGGCCCGCACGGCCACATACGGCACATTTCCACTAACATCCCGCTGCCACTCTTCCACCCCACCAAGCCGTGCTCAGAAAGAGCCTGCAAAAATGGACGCGCCAACGGGGTCTCCTTCCGGAACCGGAAAGGGCGCAACGGAAGGGCTGTCACTCGCCGCCGACCAGTCGTACTTGTCCTCACGCTGGCTTGTGCGCCCTCGAAGGCACACGGCATCAGCATCGCTCACACAGGCCGTATTTTCTCCTTCCAGTTTGTCCCACACATTACCCCCTTGCAGGGCGTGGTACTTCTCGCCTCTGCTTCCGCCATCTAGCCGTGATTTGCACACGCTGTACCGTAGTGGCTCCAACGCGAAAAGCACAGACGCACAGATACGCCTTGGCATCGGGCCTGGCATTTGGTCGCCATCACCACAGCGGACCTCGGAGACTGTCCTTGCGGCACCAGCCTGCTCCCAGAACGCTCCCGCGTGGCAGGCCCATTTCAGTGCGTGCTAATGGTTTGGCCGCAAATAGCTCAACGGCTGATCCATCCGACTTTGACCGAGATTCAGAGTGCACCAGGGATGCGATAAAACACTGGGCCCCCGTACATTGGACCTTCACGAAGAATGAATTTGAGCCGACGCGTGCGCGACAACGAGATCCCTGTACCTTCTATTATATCAGACGTATCATGCTGTCTATCGCGCAGGGTGCAGTACTGCTCGAGCCCCGGTATACTTGAACCAAACAGAGGCTCAGCACTCTGTAGTACTCACTCTGCTGTGATTGAGCGCTCAAGATATGGTAAGTTAGGTTGGTCATCCGAACACTGCACGCTCTGAAACGTTTTCCTCCTCGCCGCATGTCAACCCGCAAGTTCAATGAAAGAACTTCCGCTCTGTGAGGATTCGGCTACGGCAATATTGGCCTTGATATATGCTCAAGTCAGGCTTTCATTTATCCGACGCTTTGGTTGTACTGTAACAAATGTGACTAAACCTGTAACTCATCTGCTATTTTTGTCTGAAGTTTTGTCACCTTCATAGTATCTGGATACCGGATGGCTTCGGAGTAGTTGCTATGGCCTAAATCTGGTGAGCGGCGTTCCTAGGTCGCACGGAAGAGCAGTGGTAGGTGCAGCCTGATGCCTCACGACACAGGATAAGCCATTTCCCACTGTCAGAAGTTTGTCACCAGAACATAACGAGTCACGATAGATAGAATGGTAGAGAGGAGGATAGCGGGTATCAATTTGATAATCTGGCCTGAGAGGATCGCCCTTCACCGGCGTGGTAGCAAGGGTTTGGAAGGCGTAACCATTCTTTATCAATTTGCGCGGATGATGATCCGATCCCCTGCCGGGGCCTGGATGACGAATGGGACAGTGCACCGGATAAGAATACCCTCGCTTCCATTTTTTGGGATCTCTGCCTTAATGTCGTTATATTGGAGGTTTTTTCAAGTCATCAAAGACGTTTTGCAAGAACACAGTGTTCCGGAAGACCTCCGGATAGCGGATCTACTGCTGGCCGCAGAGTAAGATTTCTTCCGGTGACTGCTGCACAGCTCAAGCTGGCTACTACAATTTCCTCGGATCCATCCGGAGTACTAAAGCTCATATAGGTATTTGTCACCAATAGGTATCTGTCACCGTTCGGATGAGCTGAGGCTTGCTACCTCAACCTGGACTGAGGTCCCCTTGATCTTGTATAGCGGAAAGGTCTCGCTCGTATATCACTGGAAACTGGAAGACCGTTATGCGTTCATAGCTTTCGGCATCTTCACTCCGTTTAGATACTCATTTACAAGCAGCACATATCGGAGAGAAGCTGTACTTGGCTGCAATCCTACAAGAGGGCTCTGTCATACCTGTACTCGTTAAGTTAAGCTCCGCGTCATAAATTCATGACGTTAGCCAGCAAACGACCACAGTCAAACTACATATCGTGTACGCCTGATGTAATACAACATTATATTAGGATATAGCAAGCCGTCTCAGTGTATGCAAGAGCGTGAGTATGCGAGTGTTCGTGGCCTAGGAAGAATGAGGATACGAAGGTGGAGGGCGTGAGCCAGGGCACTAGAGAGCGAAGGTGCAAGGTGCAGGATGCGCGCGGCGATGCCGTGTACCTCGAGGCGCTATCGGAGCGGGGCGAATCAGCATACGTGTTGCAGAAGTGCGCCCGGAGTCAAGCTTTGTGACCATACCCGCCTGCCAGTGACGGGCAAGCCCTCGAAAAGACGAGAGAACGACAGGAAAAACTGAGTTGCTCGCTGGAGTACCGTAAGGACAGCCATGGAGTATATACGAGAGACAAAGATAAGACACAGGAGAGTTGTGATCGTATGGAGAGAGTCACGGGCGAGGCGTATAGAGGATGACTGTACGGAATAGGCGATGGTGCCTTGCCCGTGACACCGCCTCGATATCACAAGTGACGTGCTAGATTCTAGGTGAACACAAGGGAGCGAGAACGCCCGAACGTCAGTGCGGGGACTATCGAAGATGCTGATGCAAAGGTGTATGTGGGAAGGTGCAGGTGCGAGGGCGCCAAGGCCCGCGACAGTGCCCTGCAGGCCAGGACCGTCGCGATAGAACGAGACAGTACAGCAGTAACGGCACTGCCTACTGACTGGGTTCGTTACTACGCAATGTACCTTGACACCGCAACAACCCTCGCCAGCGTGTGGACACCAGATTGCGTGCGCGAGCGCGAGATTGCAAGAGGGCACACGGGCTCGAGGCCGCGGGCAGTTGAAGGGCACGGAGAGCTTGTCGCGCGGGCCCCATGAGGGACGATGTACAGCGCCATCGGAATTTGATCCACGCGCGGTCAGGAACGTCGAAGTAGAATGCGCGATGGGGCACAAACACTAGCAATGAATGAACATCATGTAGCACGAAGGACTTAGCCTCCATCCTCGTCACTAGGGGTACAAAACTATCCAACGAAGCGCATGATGTGGGCCTTACTAAGTCCGCAACGGTCCTCTAGATCATGCGCAATCCTTTACAACATCAGACGAGGCGGTTCGAAGAAAACCAACCGTACCACTTACCGGCTTTGAGCGAAGTCTTGCACTGGTACGAACACCTGCGGCCACTGAAAGGGGTCGTTCTCGCCATATCGGTAGTCGGCGCGCATGAAAATGCGGATGAGGCCAACGAAAGGCTGCGGGATCCAGTCCACGTTCGGCGAGGTAATAATGTACTTGGAGTCGTCGGTGAGGGTCGCCGCCATGGCCTCCTCAACATCCAGACCTTGCGGATATAATGTGAGTTGTCTACGCGAGGTATTCAGGTGTTCTCTTACCTGTCATCGCGCCAGGATCATCCTTCACGGTTTCCATCGTAAACTTGAATCTGAGCGCACACACAAGAAAAGAAGTCAACTGAATCCGATAGGAGACAGTCGGCGCGTAGCGAGAGGACTCAAAGTCGTTCTTGCGGCAGCGCGGAGGATGGGGGAGGGGAGTGTGTTGTCTTGTAGGGGCTTGAGGCTGTCGTGCGAGGTGTTAGCATGCGAACACACGCTGGCGATATGTGCAAGCGTGGCCGGTGGGACGCCTAGCTAACAAAATCACGAAATGCATACCTAGAAGTCCGTAGGGCCGGTGAGGCAGCAGAGCGGAGAGGACAGCAGAGCAGGACGGCGGGAAGAAATGCTGAACGATTCGAAGCAAGAGTTCTTCGCGCAGCCAGTATGTACTCACGTACTCAACGTCAACAGCCGCGGAGGCCGGCGCGTGTTTCTTATCCGCCTCGGCTTGGACCATATGCCCTCTTCGTCACTCTGCCTGCGGCCAGTACTCCTTGGCCTTGATGTTCCCCCCACTGCTGCCGTCACGTTCTCAACGCAAAAGTACTATCAAGCGAGATCTAGACATCTGTTTCCGATCCTAGGAGCTGTAGGCTTGAAGTAAAAGGCAAACGGTAGTGGCTGATAGGGTGCGTCTGCTCATCGCTATCTCGCCTTAAGTATGCTCTGTGATGATTACCACCAGATGGAAGCGTTCTCGAATATCCCTCAAATTGCACACTGTTGCATGCCGTACGCGTCGTCTTCAACTGGGCTGAGCGTTATCCGGGTACGTTTTTGGGGGTCTTCCGTCTGCTGGCCAAAACGTTGCGTTCTCTTCTGTCGTTTCAGACACTCCCCTACACCCGGCGATGCCGGTACGTCGTGGACGCGATTCGCTACCTTGTGTACACGGCGCGAGTGTCCACGACCATGTACTGTCGAGTGCGTTTAATCTCCCTAATGGATGACTTTCAATGACATGCGCTCCACGCGCCCCTTCCTATTCTCGTAAATGTGGCCGCTCCTGCGCGTCCCTTATAGATAGCTCTCTTGATGGAGCCGAAGCCTGCCAGACACTAACGCCTGTAGTTCACGCCACAATTCCCGGTGAGGTTCGTCGATTCATCGATGACTGTTTTACGCACAAATCTCACCATACCCTGTCTAGCTGGGAAGTCAGACCCACACGACCGTCTAAGGTCATCATACAGGTGAACGCCCACTCAGACCTCTTAGGATGCGTCTCCACCGAAATCATGTAGCGTGGCTTCACGATCAGCTCAAGGGACGTGTAGAGCACGACTGGCACGAGATCTTCAAACACCTCAGCATCCCCACACAGTCCCCCATCCGTTGCACAAGCTTCTGGAAGAGAACCAGGATCGTATCTCAGCTGTCGCGCTGGAGATCGTCAACAATACGATCTGTATCGATGCTCTGAAGCGGTTGAGAAACGTGGCAGGCGACAGTGCCCTGGCGTATGACGATTCCGAGACGAAGATGATATATGCACACGTTGTATGCTCTCTCCGATGTCTCCGAACGTGACTATTTGCTCACCCGCGTTCATCAGACCATGTTTCTGAACCACGTCAAACTGGCCTGTGCCCGTTACGAAGACAATCGTCTGCGAACCGAACGTTGCGTCATCGTACAGACTCAGTCCCTCCTACCTCATGCGAACGAAGTTTCGTCGTCGTCTAAAATCATGTCCAGCCCCGCTGCGTCGTCACCATATTGGCCCTTGGCACTATTTCTTTGCACTTGTCCAGCCGCCGAGAGCTTTTTAGGACACCCGGGTTTGGTGCCGCGCAGAGACATGCCGCTGTGTGTACTTTACTCTACCTGCTCAAGCTTCTACCTGCAAGTTTTCCATTCTATTACCTGGTAGCACACGTATGCCATGTCCTTTTTGTAGCCATTTCTATTACCAATGGGTTTGTTCCTCATGTGCCACTCTCCCATGAACATCTCTCAACGTATGCCCCGTCTGCCCAGACGCATACAGGGCTCCTCGTCCACCCCTCCGAGTTTCTTCGCAACTTGTCATTCTCATGTGGGAATGACGGATACCACTGCTTGCACCAACGCTAGTTCCACAGTACCAACAGCTCTTCGGTGTGTCTATATGTTGGCGCGCGTACGGCGCGCAAACACCCGCTCAATTCAAGGCTTATTTATGGTAAGTGTTCGCCTCCCCATCGCTCTCGGAGCAACTCTGAAGCCCGCAGTTACTAAGGGTTACAGTCCGGTATGATGATTACGGAGTAGCTCGAAGTAACGTACTGTAACAACGCGTACTTGGAACAACGGAGGGACGAGATAGTAATTGGCGGTAACTATACCGTGATCGATATTGGATGCAGTAATACTTCAACGACGCTTACCACCCTTTGCCGCTAACGATTTCTTCGTCGTTCCTGGCTTCTGCACGTTGGGAGCGGCTTGCTTGGCCTTGGCCTTGTACACACTAGAACGTAGTCAGCTACATCGAAGGATAACGCGGAATAAGGATACCCACGATCCGGTCGTTGTAGCCGTGACACTCGGCTTAGGGCGAGTGGATAGCCGACTGGACTCCTTCGCCTCGACATCGTTGGCGTTACAAGCACGCTTGTTAGTGCCCGGGTTTGTCTCGCTGGTGACATTCTTCGCCGCTGTTCAATTGCTGGCGCCGCGCTTGAGGCTACTCCCTCTGAGACGGCACGGTGGCCTGTGCGACGTCGATGGTCACTGAGTCGCTCGGTGTTTCGGCGTGCGGATTCCGGAATGAACCCCTCGTTATTGTCCTCGCCGTGAGCGACGGTGTCGACGATCATCCCATGGCCGGGCGTTGCATCCGCAGTCGACCGCGTCAGCTCGCTCAAGGTCGCGCTCCCAGCGGTTGCTCACGCACCTCCCTTTCACAGTCCTCTCGCTTTCCGCCCGCACACGCTCCGCCCGCACGCAGTTAGTCCGATCGCGCGCCTCCCGCTCGCGAGCCTCTTCGCACTGACGGTCCTCGTGGACACGTTCGTCGCGTTAGCGAATGAGCTCGTTGCCCTCTTCGTCGTCAGACCTCAGATGCGTTTCCACCTCGGGCTCCACTGCAGACATGGTGTGCTGGTGGACAATGTTGGGAGTCCAGTGGGCGTGACACGTTGTGTGAAGACAGTCCCATGGTGGCTGTGAGAGGGGGTAGAGGGGCTTGAGCAGACTGACCGCCTGCAGTGATCTCAGCACGCTTGACTGGAGACTTATTCGGTGTCTCCGCTTGATGAGAGGCGACGCGGTGCGGTGAGCGGTAAAGCGGGAGCTTTATAAAAGAAATCGAAAGCGACGCCGGAGTCCTGAGCGTCTTGGAGTCGCTGGTAAAGGGCAAAGACCGCGAGCATGCTCATCTTGTCGAGCGAGTTGGTCTTCGCGTCCTTCCAGCACTTCAAGATGACATGTCTGGTTCCAATCGCCGTGATATCTAAGGGTTCGGGGGATTGGCGGTTGTGTGCGAGACCTATGGCCAGTCAGCGTGATACTATCAGAGAATTTCAGAAAACTTCGCTGCTTACTTCGCTGGGGCACGCCTTGAGGCTATGGGGCACGATCAGGTGGGTGGTTTCGGCGGCGTCCCGGGCGGGCTCATCGGGTTCAGAGCTCGATCGGGTTGTCCTGCGATGGACCCGGCCGTCCACATCGACCGCACTGTCGAGCAAATCACCCAGCTTCTCCCGGATGGAAGCATTCCATCCATGAACCAGGGTGACGTCTGCAACTGCTGATGGAACCTGTGCTTCCTCAGGCGAGAGAGAGTTCGGGAGTTCGAGACGAGGGCGGAGGGGGGAGGACAGGTGTTCGAGACGAGGAGGGGACCCGTCGGGGAGAGGGAATGCCGGCAGGGCGGGGCACACGAGTGGCAGGGCTGGAGAAGCGTGGGCCGGGCTGGAGCTCTTCACCGCGAGGGCGGCCCCGTCTTCTTATCGGCGTGTTCAGCGTAGTCGTCTCCAACGTTGCTGAAGGGTTCCGCGTTGTCGAATCCGTCATCGGGCGCGAAGGCCTCGGTGTCGGACCATCCGTCGTTGTCGCTGTCTCGAAGTCGAGGGCTCGTTCGTCGAACAAGGACAGATTGATGGCCTTGCCCTTGCGGGCCGAGCGTCGCCAGGAGCGCCAGCTTGGACAACCATTCTTTTCTTTCGCGGTGGGGCATCTTCGTACGCTTGGTCATCGTCGAGGCGACGCTTGGAGCTGCTCGCCTCTTGAGCTTGAGGACCGGATAAAGAGGATGGCGGAGGGCCAGTAGCGGAGAGGTGGTCGAGTAAGGAAGACAGCGGGACAAACGCCTCGTCGGCCTCAGAATCATTGGTGAAGGGCTAGAACGCGATAAACCTCGAAGTCCTACGGTTGGCTTACGGACGCCAGCTTCACCAGCAGACCTTCGCCTGGGGCCAGAGTGACACGCTCGTTGTACCTCGGAACCCACTTCGCACTTCGCCGCGCGGCGGTCCCAGAGCTCGTACTTAGCGTGATGAATTGACTAAGTTTCCCTTCTGAGAGCGTTTGATCATTGAGACCCTCGAACTCGGATCACCAGATTTCGACTCGACCATCAACGAAAAAAAAACACGCTGGTTCAACGTCAATGTGCCCACTGGTTAGCCTGAGAGCAAACGGGATAGCGCGTGATAGACTACCTGCCAAAACATAGTCATTTCAAGCGTCTCGCGCGGGAGACGGGGACGTCCCAGCGAAGAGCTTGATCCGGGCGTAATGGGTGGCGCCGCGTTGCGCTGAGCGGTCTCGGGCACCGCAACCTCCGTGGCGACGATGCTGTCGGACAGCACTGGGTCAGTGACGCGCGCTAGTCGGTCGATTTTCTTGACTAGGCCGTCTCGCCATTGGGCTGCCCGAGCGTAGGGAGGGAGGTATCACGCGGCTAGAACCTCCACAGGAAACCGAAGTCGAATGTCGTCCGAAAGCTGTCGCGCCGTAGGAAAGACATGACAGCACTTATCGCTCCGGAGACACTAAGCACATTATTCTCAACGTCTGATTATAGAGAAGTCGGGTGTGGGTGGTGGACTTACTATGTCGAACAGTCAAGTCACATGCGCCGCGTGATTCCTACCGGAGAATGCTTCAGCGTGGTGGGGCAAGGCTTCGGCATCGCAAAGGCGTGCGGCATTGTACCCACAGGGTATATAGAGGGTGAGATATTTAACGACGATGCGACGGATGACGTTGGCAGATATTGTAAGGAAGAGGAGGCGAGTTCCGGGGCGAGAGGCGTTTGAGACTACGAGGCGAGACAGATGAATATGCGGCGGGGGACTCTGGAAGAAAGGCAGAAGACACACCTTGATCAGCCGCAGACGTAGCCCAGAGACACGTGAGACGGAAAGATGAAGACACGTAGGAGCTCCGAACGTCTTGACCATCCAAACGATGTCGACGAGAGAGCCCGGAGACGTTGACAGGCACGCAGCCCTGCACGGTCAAGGCACAGCAGGCTTAGCAAAGGGGAACAAGTATTGCTTGGACAAGTTCGCGGACACAAAGTCGTGCGAGCTTTCCTCACCGTTCAATAGAACGGCTTTGTGGGCAAAGGGAGAGGTGTCGCGCGAGGTATTTGGACACGCGGCGTACACGGGAAGTGGGGAGGGAGAGGAGAGGGGGAGTAAGACGGTATACAGACATACCTCCGTGGCGTAGTCCCTTAACCGTGCATGCTAACCTCCTCCGGTGTTCGCTCTCCCCACTCTTGTGATGTCGGGACCGTTATTGAATTTGCTGTTGACGACAGAGTGAGAGTGCAATCGCATCCAGTGGTATATGAGACGTACATTGTAGACGGTTCAGATAAACGTCCGGCGATGTCGACGAGAAAGGGGCGGACGCCATTGACGTCAGGAGCGGAATGTGTAGAGCGACGCGGACTGCTGAGTGTGACTCTGGTCTACCAGGACCTTCAACGAAGCTTGCGCTGCTCCCAGGAATAGCATCGCCGAGTGCGCTAGCGCTCGGTTGTGGATCGGGCGCTGATCATCGGGCGCGTAGTGCTAAAGTGCTGAGCGCTGAGCGCTGATACTAAGTCTTGGAGCGTCCTTCCATACTTCAAGCATTTCCCCTCTCGACTCGTCGCTGTCGGGCACATCGCAGTATATTTATCTGGGGCCCTTGAATCCCCTCGCTGCTTGCCGAGCACTGAGTGCTCGCGTCTGTTCAATACAATTTAGGTATGCATTCGGCGGTTTTATATTCTAGGCGGCAGCGCTTTCCCATATTGCCGTGCGCTCACAGCCACGCTCACAACCAAACACTTACAGTCGACAGCCTCGGCCCTGAAGCTCCTGCCCCTTGCAAGACGTCTCTACCCTCTCCCTTCCCCGTACCGCTGCGAGACCGACTCCGCGTCCCCCCACTGCATACAAATCCCTCCCCCCCCCGGCGGCCACATTGCACAACAGATTCAAGCGAGTACAACGCATTTCTCTCTTCCCCCTGCTTCGTCGCTGCGAGAACGACTTCTTGTCCTCTCATTCCGCACTCGCTGTATCCTATGGGATATAGACCTAAAATTTCCTTCCCACATGTGGCTACGTCAAATGCATGACTTCGACGCGTATCAAAGTTCACTACGGAAGAAGCCGCGAAGGATGACCCTGACGCGATGACAGGTGAGGAGCACACTGTGAACTCGCGCAGGTTACTCGCCTCATATCCAGAAAGTTTGGACGTCGAAGCGGCCATTTCAGCGACGTTCACGGGCGACCGCAAGTACGTCATCGTCTCGCTGAACGTACGTTGGATTCTGCCGCCGTTCGTTGGCCTACCGGGTCTTCATGCGCGCTGACTATCGATATGACGAGAATGACCCCTGTCAGTGGCCGCAGAAGCTCGTGCACGACTTCGCAATGTTGTCCATGGTGCGCCGACCCTACCCGGTGACCCATCGCTACGCTCCCATCTGGCGGACACCCTGCCGCGACGACGATTCTAGAATCACCACAGGGTCTGTTCTCAAGACGATTGGACGACTCTCAATGCCCGCGCTCCTTGTCCTTAGTGCGCTTGTGGACGAGATGGTTGGCAACATTTTAGAGCACATCCGCGACGTTGCAACTCCTGTTCTTCGTCTCGAACGGCTTCGAGCCGCAATAGTTCGAACACGCGACCGGCTGCGGTTCTTCTCTTCAACGTTTCGTGACGCTCCCTTCCAGGTCCGCGAAACCCAGCACTAGAATCTGGCTGATGTGTCCTCGGACTCCCCGACATTCCCGCCACTCGCGTGGCCCCACAATGGTGGCGGGACTTCCCCAATGGCGAAACGAGCCCAACCATACCCGACACCTCAACATGTTGCACTAAACGCCTCGAAAACATGAAGCAGGTCTTCAGCCACGCGTTCCTAATGAGCGACTACGACGAGCGCCCTCCCGCGAAGCTCGAGTGGTTCAACCATCAAATGGCTACATACTCTCGACGTCTTGCTTATCTTGTGGAAGATAAGTGAACCCGGGTTTCGTTACGAACTATTTGCCCCAATTAATGGTCAGTCTCGATGCACGAGGTGGTCGAGTCCTGCGCTTCGCCGCGAATAAATCCTCACTCTGGCTATTAATATGACCTCTATCGTAATTGAGGAAATGGAGCGCACGGTGGCCACCTTTGATTATCAGACTTTCTTCGCATATCCCCGCCGCGCATCGCTTATACCCCACGCTTTCCCTGCTGAGATCCGCGATAGCAGTCTTCACATGTATCCTATTCACAGCATATTATATATCTTGCCTGTTGCCTTTCTATGCGCTACTCACCCCTGAACAAAGTGAACTAACTGACCTCTGGGTCACCCTTATGCTGGGTCCGCCCTCACAGCTATATGGTATCGCCTTGAACATGCCACACTGTACTGAATGTCAAGCCTCTCTCTCTCCCTACACGTGTGCGCGATAGTCGACCTCGGGCGTGAAGAGGGTGAATGTCCCTGACACCCATCGAGCACACCGTGACGCGCTTCCTCCCATGCTCTCAGGGACAGACACGGTAAATCTACTATCACGGAGCAGCAAGTGCTCTGGATCGAGACGGCCCGCCGCCGAAACGCCTTCGCCCCTCTGCGCTGCTTGTTAGTGCCTCACGGCTGGAATTGGAATTCACTGATGCCCTTCCATAAACGTACTGTCCCCCCCAAGCTACCTCTGCCTCCAGAGAACAGCTGGACGGATTCTGATCCCAACGAGACGGTGCAAGATACGAAGGAGGCCGATGCGAAGGAGAAGCAAAGAGAGGAGGTGCGAATGCTATATCTTATTTCGCGTTATGGACTGACTATCGTACCAGAACGCGATGACTGACCGCTACGAAGAGTGGTATCCACATTTCAACGTACAGTGATTGTACGTTGAAGAGTTGTTCACTCGGGAAGACACCCGCTCAGCAAGTGCGGCCATTTTCTCGCCGAAGACACGTCTTACCGTCGCACGGAGTGCTGGGACAACAGGTAGCATTGTCAATACACAAATGCCAGATCCCCGCGTCTCGGAATCAGTGGTTCCGCTGGGCCGAGGCATGGAACCGTGATTCTCGGGAGCGCTACGATCTCATGAGCATAGGTTTCATCATCCTCCTGGACCATGAAGGCCGGCGACGCCCCATTCGAGGCCCTTGTTTAGAACCTTCCAAGATCACATTCATCCACACGAATGGCATTCACAACTACCGGTTCAAGTACTACCACTGCTCAGACGCTCATTCGCTCCCGGATGCCTCGACAGTCTCCCGCTCGTCCGAAGCCTGACGGCGATCAGGCGTCATTCACCGGATCATAAAAACACACGAAGTACTTACATTAATACGGTGCGTTGTAAGGCCCAGCAACCTTGCTTTCAAGTGGCTTATGCAGCTGTCAACACGTTCACGGAGATATGAGAGCATCCGGTTGAATCGGCCTTGCTCGTTGGGCATCTGCCTCGGAAGATGCTCAGACGGAGCGATATACCAAGGCGACGATTGATGCACTGCGTAAATCCACTCATCAGGCATAGGCTGTCGCATAGGCAGTCGCTCGTGTTCCTCGTAAAATTTGATATGTGTAAACGCCTTGGAATCGCGACGGTATTCGACCTGCCCGGTATGATAGTCTATGACTTCTAAAGTTTCTATTGTACGGATGAACTCCATTCGACGTGAGTGCATGAGCTAAGATAATAGAAAGCGGGCAGCTTACTGAAACGTTCATGAAGAGCTGTTGGTTTCTACCCCTGAACTCGTTCGCGGAATAGAGCGACCTGGAAGAGAGTGGTGCGGGAGATCCGTCTAAATAGTCCAACGTATCTACATCTGAAATTTACACGGATCCGGCAATGTCATAGAAGCTTACTTTGAGCAACGCGTGCTACTGGCACAACATACTCCGTTTCGTTAACATCTTCGACTGAACTCCTTATGGACTCTGTGCTAGACAGGGAGTGCAGGGAGGGCGGTCCGGATGATTGCGGGGAGGCTGTTACTGGGGTCGGAGTAGTGGACAAGGAAGCGAAAGAAACAGAGTCGTCAACACTGGATGAGGAGCCGGTTCCGGAATCGGAGGAGTCGGAAAAGTGGGCATCAGGATTGTAGAGGAAACCAACACTAGCGTCCGGCGCAGAGTCTGGGTCGACGGTACCAGTGTACTCTTTCAGGGACCTGGTAATGGATAGTTGCCTAGAGTGATCCAAAATGACTGGAAGATGAGCAGGCAGGATGTAGTCAGAGAGAGGTTCCCGCGGAAGTTGAATCTGGGAGAGGACCAAATGAGCTCGCGCACCATTTTCTGTCGATTTTGGGCGAGTGGGTAGGGAAGTTACGTTCGAAGAGTGGGGGACTTCGAGGCGGTCGGCGGACTGCATGCCTGGGCTGCTGTGCAGTTGCCTATCTCGATGTGAATGGCTTATATTCACGATAGCGTACCTGCCCTAGGGTCTTCTAACCGGCGGCTTCGGACCAGAGATTAATTGCGAAGATCTTGCAGGACACAGGAAGCGACGGTGGGATTCTGGCTATCTTCCGCCGCCGCAGCTCGAGAGGTCACCCCCTGGGTATCCTGCCGAGCGGCAGAGCTACCCTTCCTACGCAGGTGGGGCTCGTGACTGACAACTCCTGAGTTCAAAGAACCGCCGCTCTGCTCTCCTTGGCAATGTGCGGCTGGTCACCGGAACTCAACAGAGACGGCGGGAAGCTATCTTGTTTCTTTTGGGGATATCTGTTCCGAGATCGGAGCGTGGCCGGCAGCCTGACAATGCAGTTCTCACGGGCGGCGGCCTGATAATGTCAAAACCCGGATCGGTACCCCTGACGGCGCGTAGTAACGTAGCATCATCCGTAACAGCGACGAGAGGCAGAGGCCCGCGCTGTGTCCGTTTGCAAAAGGGCGGCAAGTTTAGTGTGATTAGCGTAGGCTCCATCTTACCATGGTCACAGACTCTCTTGTACCGCTTTTTATGATACACACCCCACGGCGGTATATTACCTATTAGTCACCAGTGCAACCTGCGAGGGCACAACTTTTTCTCAGCCATGTCATGGTGATGCAGCTACTTCGGCCGCTCTTAAACTCTGCTAGTGACATATCTCCCTTCAATCCTTCGGAACAGCCAGGTTCGTTTCCGCTGAGCATGCGGTTTGGAGTCGAAGGAGCTTCTGGTATGCTAATGTATGACCCCGGAGTTCCACGGGGCATGGCCATAGTAGACGGCGTGAAATGGGGGACGAGGTCTCATCCGCGCTCTCCAGCTCCTTCTCGATTCTGAGTCACCGATACGATCGCTCCTGGGTGACGACACTTGCTATTAAACTGAGCTGATCCATTCATTCGTACAAGCGAAGAGAATCAACGTCATGGTACCATTGGAGACTCAGTCAATGAGGAATCTCCTGTAAGTACCGCGAGGTCTCGTGGTTCTATCTACAAATCTCTATACGATCGAAGATCCGGGATCCGTCAGTCTTCCATTGACCGGATGGGCCGCTGCCATTGTTCTATTTATAGATTTCTGTCGCACGTCCCGGATCCTTCGGTCTTCCATTCGTTATTGATCGGATGAGCTGCCGATATCGTGGCGCGTTTATCAATTTCCGTCACATATCCACTCCCAGGGGGCGCTGTATGACCGGATGGCTGTCAATAGGATGAGAAATGACAGTCCCCGTCTAGTTCCAAGATTTCATACATAGAAGCCTCATGAACATTGCCAGAAACTGACTATATGCTACTCCTAAGGGGTCGAACCTCGCTCACACCACGTGACGGTGTCCGCATCGATGCGAACAGAAGATGCACATCCGCAACCGTCAGTCTGATAAGTATAGTCCATGCCGTATCGAGTTCTTCCTGCGATTGACTGCCGTTTTACGCTCGTCTTCTAACATCGAGTTTTCATATCCTGCTCGTACAGTGGGCAGGTCCAGCGGGTTCATTCTCTACGAGACTTCAAGGCAACAAGCGAGTTTTCTTAGCCAGTGGGATCGACATCTAAGGGCTTGGGTGTGTACCGGCATTCAGCCAGCACGCGATTTCCGTGCCGTGTCGAGTGATGGGCTCGTGTGTGAGCTGAGTGCGTTCACTCACGTTTGCAATTGTGAACGCGCTCTCAGTCGCTATCGTTAAGAACGAGACCAAGTGGCGGTAAGTGTTCAACCATTGCAGGGAGCCACACTCGTCGGGGCAATTTTGGCATCACCAGCGGTATTTAGGGAATTCCAGTAAAGTGTGCGACCGCAGTGCGTGTGCGACCTGCCTTGCAGTACTTCGTGTTCACAAACCTTTAAGCCTTTAGGCAGAAGATGGAACCTTGCGAACTTCGACAGCCGTGGTGATTCACCGGTGCCTTCCGGCAACCGCTTAGTACTAGGCAGGTTTCGCTTCAGCGCCAGCAATCTGGTGCCATTCAGACGGCCAGCACTCCAAGACAGTCAGCAAGAAGAGTTGCAATGTGACATTCACAAGGAATATTACGTTCAGACGCAATATAGCAGAAGGACGGAAGTGTGGAAGCGTGGACGAGAGCGGCTGCGCACACCCGTCGGCCGACCGCCAAGGATTGCTGGCGCAACGTCTGTCATGCGCAGCAATCCATGCACCTCCGTGTGAGGCAGAAGCTGTGTGAGGGCCTCTCGACGCACCTATTCACCTGTGTGTGAAGATGTACATCCTCCCCGGGCATGGGCTATAAAAACCACCTTGAGTGGCTGGCTGGGTAGACATTCAACGTCCTCTTACCCCTCATACGCAATGGAGCAACAGCCCACCTCCGATGCTCGGTTCAACACCTTCTACCAGTCCTCAGCAGCTCGCGTCCACCAGGCTCGTGATGAACTAATGGACGTCCTCCGTAACCGTCACGGTCGGATGACGGCTGAACAAGAAGCGCTCATCGTCCAGCGCATCAACAGCACGACTGAGGCCGTAACGAAGGTCCTCTTCGACTCCGTTAACCCGTCTAACTTTCCTGGATTGAGTACCGCAGACATCGAGATCTTGTCGCGCGCCCTTGAGGACAGCAACTACACGGGCGCAATCACCTACCTGATCCGCGCTCCCGCTGGTGGCAGGGCTATTGGTGATGCTTACCGAATCGCGCTGCGTGAGTCCTTCGGCCCCAGTCTACCTCATCTGCGGGAGGTAGTCACTCTCTATCACCGTTCCTAATCCACATATTAATCTGTCAGAATGGATGACCGAGCTCGCTGATATCGAAGTTGAGTTGACCGGAGCTGCAGATTCCGGGCCGAGGCATGACGGATTGTTCAACCAACTATGGACGTGGGAAACCGCTCACCCGGATTCGTTCCGGACGCTCCTCCGGATGAAGCCTGCAGCATTTCGTTGTCTGCTCGACCTCATCCATAAACATCCCATCTTCAAAAACGCTTCGCCTAAGAAGCAGCGCGCTCCTAAGGATCAGCTCGCAGTTTTTTTGTACCGTATTGGGCACTACGGGAACGGAGCCTCTATCGACACTGTTGCGTTATTGTTCGGGGTTTCCTCCACCAGCGTAGTCAACTACACTCATAGGGTCCTCATCGCCATCCTCGATCTCCACAACAATTTCGTATCATGGCCTGACGAAGAGCGTAAGAGCAAGGCACGCGAGTTTGTTGCAGAGCGCACCGCAAAAGAGGACGGTCTCCCGAATCAGCAATGGAGTGGTGGCATCATGGCAGGCGACGGAACACCCATCCCCTTGTATAATCGCCCGCGTTGGAATAGCCAGGACTTTTATGATAAAAATGGCGCGTATTCTTTGAACCTCCAGGTAAGTGCTAACATGCGACTATCTCAACCACGCAGCTCATAACGGTCCCGTCTATGTAGCTCTTGATCATGGTAGATACCCTTGAGATTGTCGATTACCACTCGGGACTCTTCGGCTCCCAGCACGACGCTAGCGCATTCCGCTTTCTTGAGACTTATAGGTCCCACTCTACACGGCTGGCCTCGGATGAGTGGGTGTGGGTCGACTCTGGTTACGCGCAGTCCGCTTGGATGATCGGACCCATCAGGCACACCGACGGCTCGCCGCTGTCCCCCAAAGAACAGCAGTTCAACCGGAAGTTGTCGAACCTCCGCGTTAAAGTGGAGCACGCAATAGCGCGGCTCAAGGGGCGCTTTCAATGCCTGAAAGAATTGCGCATCAACGTACGTGTGATCACATCTATGTTATACATACGATAGTTGAGACTTGTAACTGATGGAACTACCCTTCATTAATCGGCTGCGTCGCTTTCAGATCAAGAACGCTCACAAATTCATCGAGGCCTCCCTGTGGGTGAGGGCATGCATTGTATTGCATAACTTCCTGATTCAGTGGGCTCTGAGTGCTGGTCCGGCGGCGGATACGACAACCCAGACGACAGCCGAGGACGAGATGGATTGGGATACGGAGACAGAGAGTCGGACTGATCTGGTGGGGGAACAGGAAGTGCTCGACGGTCAGCAACAGCGAAAGGAATGGCTTATGGACGCCATGTAACATAGCGCAGATGACGGTCGTTGCGAAATCACAGTGGCTGCGGACGGTATTGCGCGAGTCAGCGCAAGGACTCGGAATAGCGGCGGACACACAAAATGCACGAGAAGGGCAATCACTGAACAACGTCAATGATTTAGCGGTGGTCTATGCGAGGCCGTTGAAGGCAAAATCGAGTGTGACTGAACAGATCGCGCGCAGTACCGTCCAAGTACTGTCGGATAACGATTGTTTGTTCCTTGGGTTCCAAAAGGCTAAGCGCCGTCTGGATTTTCCCGCTGGCCCCGAGCTTTCGGGGACGGCAAAAAGTATCATTTTAGGTAACTTAGGATGGCAGGAGGCCGTAGGCGTCTGTTTGGATGGCCGGCGCCTCCGCCCAAAGCAACTCTGGTCGTGTACAAGGCACACGTGCACCCTGTCCGACAGCCCGCCTTTGGCGACCTCGTCCTTGGTCGGCACCCACCGCCTGCGCGTCTTCTGCATGAGCGGCGCGTCGGGGAGCAGCGCGTCCGCGATGCTCGTCGCAAACGCCGATGCCGACGCGGAAGAGGATGCGGCGGAGGCGGTCGAGTCCCCGCTGGACCGCAGGCTCCGCCGCTTCTCCGCTGCGTAGTTTTCGTCGCGTTCGTTGGGTTCGCAGTCCTCCGCGGCGCTCTCCGAAGGACTCTCGTCGTCTCCGGATGAGACGCTTTGAGTTGGGCTGATCGCGCGGGCTCGTTTGCGCTTACCGTAGGGAGGGTGCGCTTGCGGCACTCGCGTCCTCAACGTTCAACCTCGGCAGGGTGTGTAGGGCTCGCGAATACTCCGAGGACAAAGCGCGCGTGGCACGCGTACGGGAGGGGCGCAGCAGGACCCCTGAAAAGTGGCGGGAGAGGCCGTCCGATAGACGCCCGGGTTTTGGAGGGTTCGTGTCCGGACTGGTTTTGAGGCCAATGTCCGGATGACGACCTCTCCTCGAGCTCCCGAAGGCTAAGCGCCGACCGGATTTTCCGGCCAGCCCCTTCGGGGCCGGAAGAAATCGCCATGTTTGGTATCTTCGGAAGGCGGGGTGCCATAGGCGCCCGGGTGGACGACCTCCTCCCCACCCATGTCCGGACTTTCGGACGGCTTGGAGGCTCATTTTGGCCCTCCACATCCGGACTGTTGGCCAACGTTGAGGCCCAAATTCGCTAAGTGCCGTCCGGATGGCCGGACTGCCTCCCCCGCCACTTTTCAGGGGTCCTGGGGCAGCGGACGCGGAGAGCGCGGGCGAGCCCTCGGCCATGTCAAGGGAGGTCCGGCGAAGGCGGACCGGATGAACTGTTTAGGGGGATTCGGAGGGGAGGGGGCGGCCACTGGGGGCCCGGGGATTTCTCGATCGGGCAAGGTAATCGGCCCACAAGCGCCGCGCCGCGCGAGCTCGCGCGAGTCACTCTCCAGTTTCGCGGCGACCTGCAAGTAGACGTACGAGTTTTTTTCACCCGTGGCTTTGCCACGGCGCGTGCCTTCGGCAGTGTCAGCGATGTTGAGTTGGGTATACGTAGGGCTGAAAAAGCTGTCGCAAGGCGTAGTACATTCTATATCTCGAAAGCCAGAACAGAACCGTGGAGAATGTCCATCGGCGTATAAGTAGCCCGTGAGCACTTCGAAGTGTTTGCGAAGGACCTTATGCACCCGTTAGCTCTGGCGCTCGTTCCAAGAGGGCATGCATCCCTTGCTCGTTAGAGCTAGGATTTCACCCACCGTACGTCGTCCCACTTTTCCTGCGCTACGTCATAGCTGAGTCATCATCCAAGTCACATGAAATCCTTGACCTCCACGGTGGCTCGCGGCTCGCCGCTCAATCAACCCGGTGTGCTTCTCGGATTCTTGAACGCGCCGAACTCAGACATCTACCAGGGTAGCGCTACCGGCACTATCTAAGGCAGGCTCTATCAAGCCTTCTAAGTTGAAAAATTCAGCTACAAAGCACTTGTATAGGTGCAAGTGACCCTGAGCCGTCTCGATGGTGCACTCGTCGGCTCTCCTCCCCGCAAAAGACTATTTGAACAAGTGCCCGTGAAGGTATGTGAGCATTTCACAACATGATGCACTACGGTTCATGTTAATGATTATGATCATGTCGGAGGCACTCTTGGCGTCCGCGCGCCTATGAATGCCCGTTGATAATCATTGCGCGCGCGACAGAGTGAGGACGCAAAGGCGCGGGGGCACGCACAAGTGAGCGTGGCCCGAGGGCATGCTACGCACCAACGCGAGTCACGACCGGGCGAGGATATCATAAGGCATACATGTGGCTGCCCGGAGCAAGGCAAACGCGGACCTTCGCTCCCGGTTGATAGACCCGTGGCACTCTGAGATACATCGCGTCCCTTGCAGCACACCCGTTGCCCGCCTCCCTGTCGGTACAAGCCGATGATACTCAGAGACTGGCGCGCGGGGGAGTATGAGCCTGAGTCTGCCAGGCTGTGTCTCTGCGAAGTCGTGGCGCATGTGTCATTTTCCTGTAAGTCCGCGATCTCTCGTCCATGAGGGCAGATGATGTTAGTATTCATGCTATTCTAATCCGAGTCATTCAGTTGAATACTAGTAGTACTTACCTACCAGCATCTTCTTCAGAACCCTCCATAGTAGTACTAGTCCGGCTACTTGGTCAGACGACAAGAATATATCGAGAGCGAAAAGATCGGCAATGTCTTCTAACAGACAACGTTTCATCAGAGACTTCTCCTAATCAACTAGCTAATAGTAAGACGAGCAAGGGTAGCGCCGCCGCCCGGCGCTTTTCGAGTAGGTAAGCCCGAGTACTGTAGTACCCGTGAGGCCGCGCTTTGTAGACACAGCAAGCTTAAGATTTATACTAACAATTAGATATGCGCCAAAGGCACCGTTGCCCTCCGTGCACCCCCATGCGCACCCGTTGCTAATTATTGCGCATGCGACAGCAAGGATTCGGGGGCGCGAGGGGCGGAGACGCGGGCCCGGACATGCAGACGTCGCGGAGCACAGGCGACGATGCTACGGGCGTAGGTACGGTCGATGGGAATAAGGCAAACGCGGGCCCCCGGTTGTTTGTTTGTATGCCTGTAGTACTATGAGATACACCGCGTCCGTGCGCACCCGTTGCCCACCACCACGGAGAGATAGGCCGAGGACTCGTGGAGGAGTGTGGGTGGGGGAACGCGGACGGCGGGTGGCCGCTAGGTTGTCTGCGAAATCGAGGCCCTTCCTCCGTTTTCCTGTAAGCCCGAGGTTCCGTGGCCCCCGCGCGCCCGTACGTACCTTGTACCCGCCGCGGCGGTGCGACTGGGTTGGGACATGCGCGCGGGGTTATGGTCCCTCGTCGGGCTGTCGCTTCGCGAAAGACAGACCTGCGCCCTCGTCCCTCGGGCGCTCACGCCGCCTTTGGGGGCCCTCGTTCCTCGGGCCAATCGAGCCACATGGTTTGCCATGTGGCACCATGTGGCCTCTGCCGACGTACGCGAGTTACGCGTCGGTTGCCGCCTACGGCGGCAACTGTCCCATTGTTTATAGATGTAACAATGTCACGGTATTAGGCTTAAACCTCCGACTAGTAGATAGTGCTCTGCACAAGTAGTACTAAGTACTCTATCAACTACTACATACAAGTTACTAAGTTACTTGTAGGTAAGCCTTTATCTCTCCGCATTTGAGCCTAGCGTGAGCGCGAGAAGAAATAAGCAAGTAAACGGGCCCGATTCTACAGTGTGCGATTAACAAATTTCTAGTGCGAGCTTCGCCCGCAAACCCAGGTGCTAATGTTACTGGCAGCAGCAAGCCTGGTGCTTAGTATCGCGGCGGCGCGCCGCCGCGAAGTAAAGCTTTATTAAAAGTATGAGCACTAACAATATCACATACACCCAGAGCAGCGCAAGAAAACATACAACCCGGGGGGCGGCGGCTCGAATACATGGCTCGCGAGCCGCACGAGCAGATGCGCGCGAGCGCAATGCGGGGTGGTACGCGCCCGTGCGCGGCGCGCGCCGCGCGGTGTAACCGAGCCGCTCACGTGCTGGCCGAACGGTCGAACGGTCTGCGGGCGTCTAATCAAACGGTCGAACGGTCGAACGGTCCCAATCCAGAAATCCCCCGGAATGAGACACCTCCCACCCCGCCACGTCGAGCGCACGTCATCCCCTCCTCAGTAGTGCGCGGAATTGGTCTGCATAGGGGAGACTAGTCGACGCCCAGATAGACCAGTCGGTTGGAACGCGACCTGCCTTTCAATCTCCGCTCGCGTTCCGATCGACTGGGCCGAGTCTACAATGAGTGCTGCCTCACCAAGATTTTGCGAGTGGTTGTTCATCGCTGTGCGCAAGATATATTCACTTTTCCCTTCCTTTTACCCTGTAGCGGGTATACCTTCCCGGGCCGCTTCCCCACCGTACGTACCCCATTTACCTTGTCCACACTGTCCCGCCTCCCTGATTCTCTTTGACAGCCACTTTTCTGCGGTTCAGGGTTCTTGTGTCGTTATTGCCGACCCTGCGCGTACCTCGAAGCCAGCAGAAGACTTAGCTGGTATATGCGCAGCCGTATTATGTTGCGATACAGCTCGCTGGCCTTCTCATTAACGTCGCCCTTGTTGGTCTGTTCGTGTTGCTCACATCCGAGCGGACGAACTCACGTAAGCTCCCTCTGCGGCACCACTTTCTCGGTTGGCGTATTCTTATCCGGTCTTCTTCCCCCTCGCCCGCATGGGCTGTTAAGCTGTGTTCGTGCAACGCACTACCTATGCTGCTTGGTAAATATGTTCCCAAATAGCGTAACATGTAGTATACATTTCAATCAATGCCTAGTCGTCCGACAATTCCTTCAAATCCTTGCCAGGACCCCTAGAACAGCTATCGCATTTGTCGCCTGACCGGGCCTCCCAACACACACTAGATACGCCTAACCGGCACACCCGGCGCCCTCCATGGCGTCAACGTTCGGCGCAGGCGTTAAGTTCTAGCGTGGCGGCCAAGGAATGACTATGCGGTATATGCGCGATTCGGCAGCTGCGTGAGGCTTTGTGGTCTGCAGTGTGCATACAGGTTATTTTAGCTGATATGACAGCGAAGAGGACAGCGTATCATTCGGACCCACTACTATACACGTGATCATCACGATAACTCAGGAACTACCATCCAGACCAGTCATAGAGGACGATGTCGCCGATGCGGAGGATGGGCCAGATGACATGCCAGCAGATTCAGCTGTATCCGAGAAGCCTGGGGACGCAACTGTCGGACCCGGTGAGCCTGTGGCGGTCGGAGCGCTGTGGTATGAAATATGAGGACCCATAGGCATAGAAGGGGTATAAGCAGCAGCAGCGGATGCTCCTGGCGGTGGCACGAGCACAAGCATTGCGCCTGTTGGCCACTGAGAAGGCTGCAGCAGGCGGCTGTGCCCCCCTGCCTGAGCAGTAGAAGAATGTAACGGAGGTAAGGCGTATATGGGGGACTGGGCGGGCGTTGACGAGACATCCAGAGGCCGTGTAGAGGGTATTTCTGCGTGGGAGAACTCAGCCCCTTGTCGGGACATCTGCACTTGAGGGCTGAATGACGTTTGCTGTGCAGGCGAGGCAGGCACATACTCGGGGAAAGCCCCAAGCTGAGGCACTGGACTATAAAGCCATGGGGTAGGCGCTGCAGGCGCTTGGCCAAAGGAGGAGGATGACGTGAACGGCATGTGCTCGCGCGATACAGACATGTGGTCGGATGTCATAGGTGGCGCGAGTTCGGACGGTGCGGACGCATGGCCGGACGACGATGGCGTGGGTGGCGTAAGCTCAGGCGGCGCAGACGTGTAATTGTACAGTCCGGAATCCCGACCGTGTGCAGGCGGCGCAAACTCTTGGCTGAGCGGGGATGGGGAAAATGTCGATGAGGAGGTGGGATGTGGTCGCCCTAGACGTGATCGAGACCGCATTGACATGGGAGCTGGCGCGGGTGCGTGATCCAAATGTGATGTGTCGGAAAGGGTTTGTGACGCCTGCATGGCAGGTGATAAGGGCGGACGTATTAATGATTAATTGAATGAGTACATACCTGCACCTCTGGCATCGATAGAGCGCCGCGCCCGAAGAGTCTCTCCGTCGACATCATGGCCACTACGGGATCGATGCCCCGGTCATTGAGCGACTCGAAGTAACGTTGCTGTTGGGATTTCTGCGCATCCGCCCGTCTACACGCATCTAACACATCCTGCAGGGTTGCACGCAACTGCCTAGAAGCCGTGGCCGCAGGGGATTCTTGACGTTGTGAGGGATGGCTGGAGGACAATGACTGCGTAGACTTGGAGCCGAACGTGGACTTGGAGCCGAAAGTCGACAACGAAGGCGCGGTGAGGGCAGGAGGGGCAGCCTGGGGGGCAAAGCTTGTGGATGCGGCGGATGCGGCGGACGAATGACTGGAAGCAGATGCAGAATGATGAGAGAACGCACGAGCGATCGCCGAGGAGTCCTGAGGATGGGGAGGCACATCTCGAGCTTTGATCCTGGGCAGGACATCCCGAGCCTGCTTGCCTGGATCCTCGCCATAAGCACTTCCCCCCAAGAGGCCTGGCCACCAGCTCGGCGTCTTGGCAAGGACCTTTACGACGCGATCTTTACAATTCTTGAGTGGCCCTTTCTTGGGCGCTGGCTGGCCTACTATCGGATAATCAGTAACGTGTGAAAACGTAACGGTGAGGGGATTGACATACAGGCCATCTCCGTGAGGCGGTCCATAGTCAAGTGTTCGCTGCCCTGGGGGCGTGGACGGTAGAGCCAGTTGGATGCCCACTCTTTACAACCGCTCTTGAACCTGCGAAAAGTGAGAAAACAGCAACGCATGCGAACGACAGCAGCTTACTGTGAAATCCTGTTACGAATGCTCTGCTGGTAACGTTGTTGGTTTTGTGGGAAATCGTCCCTGTAGACGGAGGGTGCTCGGGGGGATGCGAAGACAGCTTGCGCTATAGACATACAGGCGGAATCAATGGAATTAGAACTTTTCTTTTGTACGGAGATCCGCAAATTACTGTCGCTAGGAACGTCCTCGCCGAGAATCTGCTTCGCGATCGAGGGGTGTGCTTCGAGATAATCCAGGATACCTGTGTCCAGCTGAGGGTATTTATCCCACTGAATATCGGGACCTCGACTTTGGCGTTTGGATGCGGGGCCGCGCCTCGCTCTCGAAGTCGCGGTGGTCGGGAGAGTATCAGTGAGTGCGTTTGGGACCGAGGCGGAGGGTGAGGCGACGGTGTGGTGGAAGGGGAAGAGGCGAGGGTCGTCTTCGAGAGGATTCTGCCCTTCCTGAGGACGAGGGAGAGGACGAGGGAAAGAGGGGAAGTTGGGGGCGCTGAGGTTATGACTGGCAGAACCGAATTCGTGGGGCTGGCCGCTGGCACTCCTGAGGTGGGTTGGAAGAGACCGGGTACTGGAGATATGGTGGTTTGTGAGATGAGCTGGAGACGCCCAGAGGTTCTGGACAAAGCCGGGCTGGGATGGAGAGGGTAAGGGAGCCGTATGGGACGGTGGGAAGTCTTGCGGGAAACCAGTTGGAGCTCCGCCTAGATTCGGCGGCGGCTGGACCAAGTTCGAGAAATTGTTGCT
The DNA here is from genome assembly GCA_002150815.3 of Grammothele lineata. Taxonomy (NCBI): domain Eukaryota; kingdom Fungi; phylum Basidiomycota; class Agaricomycetes; order Polyporales; family Polyporaceae; genus Grammothele; species Grammothele lineata. The sequence continues at coordinate 267,658 of NDFF03000005.1, forward strand.
CTCCGCGGACTCGGAGATCACGGGGTCATCAACGCGGGCAGCGTCATACCGGAGTGGGTGTTGGCTCCAATGTGACATAGAGTAGAAGGGCTGTACGAGGGGTTCAGAGAGGCGAGCGCGAAGGCGAAAGCATCCAGTGACTCGTCAGCGAAATTTAAGCCTGACGCTTTCAAAGTTCAGAGAGTCCGTGAAAAAGAGTACGTGCGCTGCGAGGCGTCAGTTTAGCTCCCCATGGAGTTTAATGAAGCTACTTGGACGTCTTAAAAAACAAAAGCTTCCATGAATGACTTGATCGCCAATGTCACCGAAGTGGGAACGCCTCGCTCCCCCCCTGAGTCGGCCAACTGTATGACGCCTGTCCATCGAAGCCAGAGACGCATGCACACCGTGGGCACCGGAGGGTTAAGTCTGCGTAATACGGACTGCTTTGAGGGGACTACGAACCTCGAGTCAGCCCAACGAACGCTTCAGCGGCACATCTAAGCGATATCTTTATTCTATTCTTGTTTGCTATTTTTATAGGAGTCGCAAGCCGGGAGTCCACCACGCTTTTTCGTCAAGTTGGCGAGACGTTGGCGAGACAGCGAAACAGCAGCTTGCTTCTTACGAAACCAGCACGAACTCGGCCGCGGCGGCCGTACGTACGGTCCTGTGTTCGAAATATCGGCATGGTCTTCCGAAGGTTAGGATGATGAGCGGCTGGCCTAAACGTACCCACCGCGGCAACTACTCGTACTCGAGAGTGCCACGCACCTGATAATTCCTGCAAGTTCTCTGCGGGACATCGACTGCGGGCCTGTCTCAGACGTTCGCGGAGTGTTCCGAGAAAGTTCTGTGTCCAGTCGACCGGAACGCGAACGGACATTAGTCTCGTTACCAAATGCCTTGAGGAGCACCGTCACTGTGACCCATATTAACACCCCATTCACTCAAGCCGCGCCCTTCGCTTCTCTGACATGTTACACGCTGAACACACATCGCAGGTGCTAGTAAGTGGAGACTTCATACCAGTCTGAACGGACATTGAGTACAAGGCATTCTCCGAGTGGCAGCTCACACTACAGCTGCGTTCACCGAGTAATCAATCCTTCGACATGGCGCGGCGGAATCCGAGCTGAACGGCCGATTTCCAGCCTAGTAACTGAAACTGCTCATGTTGCTAAATATGACGGGTGCCGTGAGCTTCGAGTCGCCATCGTCTAGTGGCAGTCGTCGACGTGTCCATCTGGTGAGCACAACTTGTTGAGTAGGACGCATACATTCCGCGGCCTGGTATGTAGAAAACTGCTCGGCCCGCCTCCACTTGGGCTCTGTACGAGCATACATAGTCGCAGCCAATGCCTCGCAGTTGAGTACCTTGTACCAGGACTGATCGCCCTGCAGGGAGGCCTTGTTGAGCTAAGACGAAGCTCTTGCGGTCGCCTAAGGGAAATCGGCTCGAATTCGCTTGCTTTCGGGTTGAAGGAAGAAAACCCAAGTCTAACTCATCCGGCCGGCCATTCTGGTTGGCGACAGTGAAGACGTCCGAGTGACGAGCCAAAGGTCAGGGCGCCTTTTTGCCTGGATCCGCGTAGGTCTGCTGAGCGCATCCGCTGAGCCTGGGACCCTTTCAACCCCGTTGGGCCCTTCTTTGCTCGCTCTTGGACCTAGGACCTCGTTCCCGATCCCGGATCCTCCACGCCTCAAGGACTCATTGACTGCGCGCCCCGCTTGCAGGCACTCCTCACCCCCGCCTTCCAGTCAACCGCCGCACCTAATTTGACGTGGGACGATTGCGGCGATTACCCCTGAGACTCAGTACTCAATACATTCGGTGTGCGTCAGACACCTCGTCGAATCCGACACGCCGCGCGTTCGCCGCGTTCGCCGCGCACGATGCGAGCTTCGATCCCTCAGGTGAGAAGGCACGCGCGCTATGTTACAGCAGATTGCGAAATGGATGAGACTGACCGAATTTTTTGGAGCGACGTGTGACGTGCAGGAAGACTCCGATCTTCCGACGCATCTTCCGACCAGGTCTTCCAGCCTGTTAAGCGCCCACGGGCCGTCGTTCTCCGGCTGCAGAGAAAGGCATCCGCTTGACTGTACACCACCGTCAACGATAGCGAGAGTAAAAATTGACGTCAAGCGCCATTGTAAGGTGTATATCGTCCTTCCATGTCCATTTACATCGCTTCCAGTGAATGGAGTTTCGATATAGGGAGTTCTTTCCATGTTCTGAACTGTTGTTCCGCGAGTAATTATGTGCTGAGCTAGTTCAAAATTCTTCGAAAACTGTTGTATGTCTACTGGTACATGAAGAACCACTTTTAAAGTCGTGCCGACCTGTGAGCCTCACGCTGACATGCGAATGAGGTGCATGGCCAGTCCCCGAGCTGCCTAGCTTATGGGCGCCTAAGGGCCGGAAGGTTGCGTCGGAAGATGCGTCGGAAGATCGGAGTCTTCCTGCACGTCACACGTCGCTCCAAAAAAAACTCGGTCAGTCTCATCCATTTCGCAATCTGCTGTAATGATTGCGTGACGGACGGGTAATGCAAGCTTCCTGCCCAAAAGGAGATAGGGGGTCTTCTCTTCCACACACGTTCCGGAATCCGGCTCCAATGATTGCTCGTTCCAGCTGGGTGCAAAATCGTAGTCCACCGCCGAATTTTCGCCAGTAGGAGCACGTGGCGCCTCGAGGAGCTTTGCACTGATGGCATTGGCTCCTGGTCAACTGACTGTGGTGTACGGTGGGTCTGTAGCTGCAGACGCTCTCGGGTAGGTGGTGCAGCCTCCCTTACAAGGGTTGGCTGTGCGGCACGCTCCTATGGACGAAAAGCCGGCGCCGGACTACGATTTTGCACACAGCTGTCACACCTTTGTATTCCCGCGTGTTATATGATAGAAGCTTAAGGTGAGTCTCCGTGTCAACCCGTTCTCCGGGAGGAACATGCCGAACTCTCAGTAGGCTAGTCTCGTCCCCATCCGTTTCGGCGCCTACCCCACACCACTTCCGCCGAAACGTCTGGTGTCTTTCGGGCCCGGCACGAGCCTCCGTGACCGGCAGGTCACGGCGGTAGCGCCAACCTTAGTCAGCACGGCGGCAAGGCAGCGGCTCGTGCTAAGTATGCACTTCAGCGCGCTCCGCGAGCTCCGCGCCGCGTCCTGCTGCCACAAGGACTAGTCTTTATAATGTACCTGCCAAGTAGGCGAGATGCGAGGCATGTACTGTGCGCCGTAGGAATAAATTTACGCAGTGCGCACACTGAACACAGTCATGCTCTCAGTGCCAGTGCACATTGAGGTTGTCGCAGACTCCGCGTACTTACTTCGTGAAAGGCTCGAGCGCGTTCTGATAGGCCGTACATACACACATTCATGCGCAAGGAGGAACAACGCAGGTCGATGCACGCGTCGTCGCACGACGCTAAGAAGAATCATGCGTGGTGCGCTGCCCCCACTGGGGCCTTGCGAGGGTGCGCGCGATATATGATCATGTTCTTTGCCATTAGAAGATACTCACAAAGCACATCGCGCATCGACGGGCTCAGCGCCCGTTGGCGCCATGCCAGTCAAAATAGGATATCGCGCGTGCCTTGAAGAGTTTCGTTTGCACTGTGCAGCCTGAAACGCAAGGCTCCTCTGAAGGTTTGCGGGTGGGGACCTGGGTCGAACGAGAGCGCGTGGGTAGAGAATGAGATCGCGTTTAGGCCCTACGTACAGGAACGGCGAGGAGCAAGGTGACGCGAGTAGGCGGATACGAGGAGGAGAAGGGTAAACGCGCAAGGTGCGCAGGGAACAGCAGGCGTACAGTAACTCTGAGCGACGGAACCGGGAGCCGACTAAACAATGAGCGCGGAGCTCGCACCGAACCGGAAACTACGCTACGATATTCCAACATCCTCCTCAAGCATGCCACAGGTTCAAGTTCTCTCAGCGGCGAAAGAGGCGAAGGCACCAGTCTCCGGAGGCAACACTAGTACTCATCAACGGAGTGTCTGAGGAGGGGAAGGAGCCACGACAAAGCCCCGCAGCGCGGACATGATGTAGCTAACATAGTATTGTACGCACCAATGAAGGCCATGAATGATAACATACAATCCGACAATCGAGCGAACATATTACTCAGTAGCCGCGCACGCCTCAACGTCGCGACCCCGCTTGTGCGCAACATCCCACCATGGGCTCCCGTAGGCTTGCTCGCGATCCACCCTTCCATACTGAGATGAGGCTTCGCAAAATGGTACGGCGTACGCTACGCTCCAGGATGTAAGAAACGCTTGACGCACGTTGACAATTACAGCGAAGTGGCGACGTTGTTATCAAACACCCGCGCATGAGGTCCGCGCCGTGCACGTCCTCGGAGTGTAGCGCATGCCACCGCGAGACTTGCTCAGTTGGTTCAGCTGCTTCCAAGAGGTCCACTTCCATCGCGCGGCCCTGCGCGGACGCGCCAAACACGCTATGCAGGCTGCCGCCGTCTGATCTTCAGCCGCGATGATTGACGGAATATCAACCACTCACGCATGTACCGTATGACAACAGTCGTGAGCTTTGACTCGGATAACCGAATACTTACATACAGTCAGTCCAAGGACCAATACTCACCTGTACCCCTTCCGTCCCAACTGTTTCGGGCCCACCGTAGCGCCTCCAGCGCCGCCAACGCGCTGCACGTACTCAGTACTTGCGCTGCCCCCGCACCTCGTGATCGTGGACTCGGCCGCGACTTGCCTGTGCCGCTTTCCGCCATTGCGGGCCGAGTCTATCACTCAGTGGCCTTGCTCGCTCTTCTTCGGCTACGACTTGTATTCGCTGGATATTCCTGGTGTTCTCAATGCGTGTGTGTGCAACTCGCTACTCCAAAGATGAGTGTGGTAGCTAGCTAGCTGCTCTACCGACCTGTCGCCCTTGACGGAGGCAGTCACACATCCATCATTCGGCGGGAACGTGTGACCTGCCGGTCACGGAGGCTCATGCCGGGCCCGAAAGACACCGGACGTTCTACATGCCTCTCTGGACCGGCGCCTACACTGCGTGGGAATTCGCAACATCCTCCCATCAATCCCTTTCCAAATTCGGTATTCGCGCCATCGCAGAGGCTGAGCGCAGCGAAGCGTGGGTAGGCGCAGGTGTAGAGAGGCAATGGAGAATGTCCGGGGACGAGACTATCAGTAGGCTAGCTGTTGACCTCCCGTGGGCCTCGAGGTACTGCCAGTGACCGCCACGGTCCGTGTGGAGGCATGCCATTGGAGGCATCCTGGGATCGGTCCCGAGTCTGATAGAAGGCCCTATCCTCTGGTAAATGCCGAACGTCTCGTCCTTTACCCGATAATGCGACTTGACAGTAGTACGTGTAGAGAGCTCAGCGCGTCTAATATCCGGGATCCGAGCCCACAGTGTGTCTGTCGACACACCGAAGTGGACTCACGGCATCCGCACCCAACATGTTGACACTACTTATGTCGTATGCGGTCATCGGCCTAGAATCCCCGACGGCCGTCTTCCGGTGGTATATGACGGGTACTTGCCCTGGCGGCTGTCCCATACAGTGTCTCAGTTCTTAGAGGGTAGCCTCCGCCGGGGGACCGCATGCGCGGATTCCATACACATCATCATATCCAGACTCTGGGAGAGTGCGAGATGGAAGCGAGTGCGTATCATTTCACCCCCGGGGCCACGGACCCGTGAAACGCGACGTTACATGTTAACAACATCCAGGCCAAACTCCAATTGGGATTGGCAAGCCCCATGTTTTGTCACATCCTCATGGCATGCTGAATACTCGTTACATCGTGATCATATTTGTAATGAGTGGCGCGATTGGGTGTCCCATAACAATGCAACTTGAAGGCAAGTTATAACATCTGTTGGAGCGAGATTCCGCTGTAATCATTAAGGCCCTGTTCGGCAACGGAGTTTCGAGTTGAGGTACCGCTACCCGCCCGCCAAACAAATAGACGCACAGTCGAAATCTCGAGTAACGGTCGGCCCACTGAGTCTACTAAATAAGGGGCGAAGTAGCGCTACCTGGGGAACTCTACTCCGTTGCCGAACAGGGCCTAATCGGAACTGAGGCAATCCGGACACGACGGTTTAATCCGACCGTTCGGATGGACCTGCCGGCCGGAACGGAGCGGGTCCTTTTTAAACTCCGCTCACATTCTGATCGATACCATGTGACGCGTCAAGACGTTGAACCGGTGGCGGTCCAGACTCCAGCTGAGTCGGCTGAGCTGTTGCAACCAACACCGCCCATCCTCTTGTCTACCACGCCCTCCGCTCTTTTCTCAGACCGTGTAATGTACGCACCTGGCTCTTGAACACGACCGGCGTGCGTGAAAAGGCGGACGTCTCGGTGCTCCGAGTCGTTGCGCCTCGACGCGCGCGCGGGGGGAGAGGCCGTTGTTGCACGACTGGGATTCTTCTACTGTCCCCAATGTTCATACACGCACCCTGGCTCATTGAACCGACTAGCGTGGTGAAAAGCGAAGTGCGGTGCTCCTGAGTCGTTGCGCCTCCAGCCGCGCGGCGTGGGCAGGCCGTTGCACGACTGGTCTTCTTCTACTTCTCCCCCAGATTGTGTCATACACGCACCTGGCTCTTGAACACGACTAGCGTGCGTGAAAAGGCGGACGTCTCGGTGCTCCGAGTCGTTGCGCCTCGACGCGCGCGCGGCGTGGGGCAGGCTACTGTGCACGATTGACGCTCCTCCTCTTCCCTACTCCGCTCATGTTCCTATTCGATCTACATTGCATTGCATTCTTCGACGTTTGGGCTGTACAAGATGTTCGTCTCGCTCCGTCAACATGTCACCCGCCGCCGACACTAGTTTCGAAGCTCTTGCCATCGCTCTCCTCGGTCCTCGGTCCTCGCCCGTCGCCCGTCTATGGCGCCAGTCCATTCTCGCCCTGTCCCTCCTCCCACCGTGCGAGGACGACTTCGAGTCCACCCGCTCGGTGGTCCGGCTTTGGCTATTGCCCCTGCCGTTTCTCCTCCCTTCGGTCCAGCCCACGCAGTTTATGGATTTCCGCGACTCCTACGGACGCCGCCGGTACCGGTTCCAGCTGGCCGCAAGCTTCTCAGGGCTGGGAACACGAGGGAGGGGATGCCTGCTGACGTCGCAGGCTTTGGGTATTCTTTGGGTGCGTCCCGGACACTCTGCAGTTGTACGATCACGACCTCTGACGACTGCGATGGAAACATGCTCTCGTTGAGACAGACGGCCGCCCTGTTCTGCCGTTCAAAGTTGAATCCGTTGAAATCGAAGCTCTCGAAATCCAGTGGGACTCGTAGCAAGGCGCTTTTCGAGACTCACAAGAAGTCAAGGGCTGATTGGGATGATGAGCTCGATTGGGGGGGGGGGGCGTGGATGGTTTCGGGACGGACGAGACCAAGGTGCGTCTCACGTTTGTTCTCCCGGTCATGCCCCGTGGTGAAGCTCTGCTTATTCTTTAGCTTGCTCGACACGTCGAGGAAGTCGCGGACACTCGTTTGCGCGGATATTCGTTTGATCCCTTGGACCTCCAGTCGCGTACGGTTCCTTCGGGGCCTCCGCTGCCTCGCTGGTCTCGCTGGCCTCGCTTGTCCGTTCGGATCTTCTTGCGTCAAAGGGGTGGCGGGATGGTCAGACTTGCCGCGCGACATGGCGACCGTGTGAGTAGCGTGTTCCGGTTCTGTCGTTGTCACGATTCGTGTTGATAGGTGGCTGGCGTTTGCCGCAGTGCCGCTGTGAAGGCTTCGATTCCGACCGGCTTCCCCGTTCGTCAACATCCGTCAATTCGACCTGGCCTCAACGCCGTCAGTCGATTTCCACAAACGTTATGTCCCCGCTAGGCTGCTCGTCCACCGGAACACGTCAACTTCGGCTGGTCATTGTGATGTCTTGCCTTCCAGGACGATCGCGTAGTGTCTAGGTGAGAATTTTATCCTCGTAGGTAGGGCTCGCGCTTACTGCATACTATTCCCATTTATACCACCCAGGTCCTCCAATTCGTTTCTCGTACGTCCTGCAATGCTATAGCGCTAATTTTGAAGTAATTTCTCCGGTTATGGGCATTTATTTATTGCCACATCGATCCTGCGTTCAGGTGTATCGGTTCTTTCTCCGTGAACATGGTCCATAGTGAGGTGCGTGACCTTTCTTCCCTCTCCTGTCAGCATTTTTCTGACTAAGTGTCGCTCCAGAGGCACGTCGCACCACTCGATCCTTAATCCCCCTCTCCAGCTTTGTTAGCTTGTTCCTGTACGTTGGTTGAGAAGGCAGAGCCTTTGTGGTCCGTAAGGGACAACATTATCTGCTCGTTGTAGGTTACGTAATCGTAGGACAGCTTGCCGTAACCGCTGATGGTATGTCATGAGTCAGTTTAGGTCTTACAGTTACCAGGCGTACCAGGATCCCTGATAAGTGTATAGGACTACTTATTGTCGTGGGTCTATGAGAGGCGTTTGAGGGCCACACGGCCGACGCGAAGCGTCAGCGCGTGCCGCTCCGCGAGTCAAGCTTAAAGCTCGACGCCTCTCGACGCCTCTCGGGAAAGCGTCGTTTTGCCCCCAGCGGCATCGGCTCCCCTCTTTCATAGAGCTACCGAACTTCGCCTTAGCTTTCGTTATATGTATATAATCAGTTTACCCCCGTACCCCCACCCCTTCACCTTCTCTTTCACCCACGTGCGCGAAAGTCCCGTTGACTTCGAGTACTTCCTCGTTTCGTACCCGCCCTTCCGCTATCCCAATCTCCATCTGTTTAGCTACGTTTCCATGTGCCTACAGTTGCCTCCGCCGGTTGGGGCTCGATCCCCGGAAGGAATTGCAGCGCCGCGACTCCCGTCAGGGTTCCGCCAGAGAGCGGTGGCGACGCGACGCGAATTCATCTCTTCGCTCGCCGAACTCAAGCGCCTGTGAATCAGAGGCTGTCCGATAGACGCTCGCGTTGGAGGGTAACTTAGACTGGTTTCGAGACCAACGTCCGGATGGTGACCTCTTTTCGAGCTCTATAGGATAAGCGCCTACGGGATTTTCCTGCCGGTCGTGTAGGTTCGGAAGGTGTGACGATATAGGTGCTAGTGCGGATGGCCACATGTCCGTACTTTGGGACGGCTTGAACGCACCTCCAGTGTCCACGTCCGGGCTTTCTGCCGACGCCGCAATCTGAAATTGTTAAACACCATCCGGATGCTCGCACTGCCTCATCCGCTAGTTCCCAGGGGATCCTGCGTACGTCCTATTGTAACGTCGGATTCTGATATGGTCAACGCCCATGTCACCGATTTTTCCAAGTGTTTCCAGGCGTTTGAGCGCGGTTAACAATTGTATACTTACACTACTAGTCATCGTCAGGACAAATAGCTCGCTACGTAGTACGACCGCGCAGGCAGCCTACTTTGAGTGGCCGTAGCACGGCTGCTTATAGATGTGGGATATTGAACGTCAGAACCGCACCGCCCACCGAGCGTTGATCTTGCCACACTGAGGCGCACTCTCCGCCCATGCTTTGCTGGCTAGGAGGAGTAGCGCTAGAAGACTACAACCATCATGCCCTCCTGTCAATGATTCACAACATTTATGTGTGTCCAGCCCTTGAAAGTACTGTTGCAGAACGCGAGTGTTAATCCAACCGGTGACCGCGTACACCGGGCGCTTGTTGCGTCTGGCCGCCAAACGCGTAATTCCGCGCATATTCGTACCAAACTTACTATAGTCGTCCTCATGGACGTAGACGATCTATCTGTAAAGTATCTCAGCTGTTCGACTATGCACATCCAGCAAGATGGTCGCATAGGTTAACGGGCGCCTGTTCAAAAAAGTGACGAACATTTGTACTTGTGTCGCCCAGACCCCCCTTACACAATGAATGCTTGCTTCGCTCGCAATCACGAAGCCGTCCTCGAATATTTCATCGAAGCGGTTCGCCTTTGTCCCAGCTGGCCTCCCTGATCCTTCCGAACACCATACTATGGGGACCAAGGCTTACGGTATGCCCCACATGCACATAGGGCGTCTTCAGCGTGGCTTCAACGCTTCACGTCGCTGTGTGTTAACCTTTCCTCCTAACTTCCTTGACGTTTCCAGCTAGTGGCCGATCAAATTCAAGACACTCATAACGGTTGTATACCCTTCTGTGGCTCCGTGTGTCTCTGCTTAAGGCTTCGCTCCGAAGGTGTCTCTAACTATGTCTTCTCACTGCGCTTCTCAGACGCCGTGAAGTAGTCTATTTTCATTGCCGTAGGGACGTTAGTTCACATGTACTCCCAGTATTAGACATAGGTATACTTCCGGGGTAATCAGGGTGGTGTCTAATGGTAATGGATCTGTTAGAGAACGCGACTCCTTATGAGTTTGGTCCTTTATTGCAGGTTACATAGAAGGCAGCTTGACTAATATTACTGAACTGCGCCGTCCAGCACGCGCAGTATGGTAAGGTCATGTTTCGGCCCACGGACCCTCTGGTTTGCAGTCCGATATGATGGTTACAAGTAGCTCACAGTAATGTACATCAGGGACGAAGCGACCCCAATAGTAATGGGCAATAAGCATACTGGTGCCAGGATGGGTGCGGTGAAAACATCAACGACGCTTACCGCCCTTCGCCCGCCGCAGATTTCTTTGACACTACATATACTGGCTTCTTCGACGCCGCTGGCACATCTTCCTTGGCAGTGGCGACCGTCAAGGTAGCGGTATCGGTCGTCTTCCGCCGCTTGGATGACTGACTGGAGTCATCCGCCTCGACATCGTTGACGCTGTTGGCACGCTTTCTAGCACGCAAGCTTGTCTCGCCTGAGACATTCTTCGCAACACGATTCCGGCGGCTCCGCCTCAGGCCAAACGCCACGGTAGCCTGCGCAACGTCGACAGTTGGACCACTTAGTGTCACCGCTCACCGAATGGATGCATCAATCTTGTCCTCGCCGTGATCGGCAGTGTCGACGAGCATGTCAGCGCCAGACGTAGCATCCACAGTGAACCGCGTCAGCTCGCTCAGGTCGCGCACCTCGCGCTCGCATTTCTCCTGCTCGTAGTCGATGCGGCGGCGTTGCTCCTCCCGCTCGCATCCCTCCAGGCTCCAGCTAGCGTTCTACATGCACGCACTCTGCCTCCTCGCACTCGCGGGAGAGATGTTCCCCCTCGAGCGCGCACTCATCGGACTGAATGCTATCCTTGCGGTCATCTTCACTGTTGTGCGTGGGCTCCGGTTGTATTCGGCGTCTCTGCAGACGTAGAAAGCTTGGGGGCGAGGGTAGGAGACCAATGGGTGTCGTTGCGCGCAGGCACGCCCATGGTGACTGTGAGAAGGGGTAGAGTGGGTCTCAACACGCTCCACTAGAGGCTTGTTCGGTGTCTCCGCTTGGAAGCGACGCGGTGCGGAGGGCGGTAAAGGAGGTGCTTTAGAAAAGGAATCGAAGGCGACGCCGGAGTTCTGAGCGTCGTGAAGTCGCTGGCAAAGAGCAAAGACTGCGAGCATGCTCATCTTGTCGAGCGTGTTTGGTCTTCGCGTCCTTCCAGGTGGCACTTCAAGATGACATGTCTGGTTCCAATCGCCGTGATATCTAAGGGTTCGGGGGATTGGCGGTTGTGTGCGAGACATATGGCCAGTCAGCGTGATACCACTCAAAAAGCTTACACTGCATACTTCGCTAAGGCACGCCTTGAGGCTATGGAGCACGATCAGTTGGGTGGTTTTGGCGGCGTCCCGATGCGGAAGGACGGCTTCATCTCCATCGTCCGTCGTGAAGTCAGGATTGAGTGCGACCAACTACGACACTAACGAATGTGCGCGTTCGCGAAAGCAAGAATCCGGTCCCTCTCCGCCTGTCCCGGGCCGGCCACCTTCGAACTCCCAAAAGCTGACTTCCGTTTTTCAGACCACTGACAATACTGAGCGACGTCAGTAACGATCAGGGTACTCAACTCCGGAAGCACTTACTACTCGATCCTGTATTCGTTATCTTTGACGCGTGATCCAGCACGTCGCGAAGACTGATTGCCCCGCACTGTGCGCTGAACCTGGCGAGCTGGTCGTAACTCTTCTCGAGCAGTTCCGCAGGGAAATCCTGGTTCTTGAACCACAGTGAGCAGTGTATCAGCGAGACGGCGGAAGGTAATACGCACTCGAAAGCCATTTCTAGGTACTCGCCTTGCACGATAGCAGGGTCAATGCCCTATGCTCAGCCTCGACGTTGTCATCGCCGTCCCAAATGCTGCGCCATTGAGCAACTGGCGCTTGCCGGGATCGGAGCCTCCGTATACAAGGATCTTGGGGTAGTTCTTGGGATTGCGCGCCCAGAGCTCCATCGTAGCAGGATCACGCGCCATCATACATTTGATGAAAGGCGTCGTCTCCTCCACACGCGATGCATGGACGCATGCTGGGATGGTTTGGAGGGAAGCAGGTTTGGGACGTCGGCATTGGCGTAAGACACCGGAATCTTTCAAGTTTCCCATCCGGACCGCGTGCGCACATCGCTGAATCACTTGGAAGATCCAATCGGTCGCGATATCCATCATCAGAAGAGGCACATACCTCGATAAACTTGGCCCCGGAGATCTCAGAATGAGACTCAAGGCCCCACGTATCCACAGCGTTGTACGCCGAGTCTTTGACGAAGGGTAGCTTTTGATTACGCGGCTTGTCATACCAGCTGTAATACTCGATAGCGAAGTAACAGCGGTGAGGCGCGTGGAAATCCGTATCGCAGCTGAAGCAGTTGGTTGTTGTCTTGCCTTTACCGCGCCGCTTGGGTGATTGTTTCTGTACTGGGCATTCGTCGTTAGAAGATGATACCAAGCTGAATTCGTCCGTGGATGGCTTAAGACGCTGTCAGTTCGCGCGGAGAGTCGTGTGTCGGGTTCGAGTGGCGCGAAGGGTAGTAAGAGTCCGACTGATGCCTTGATTCGCTCTTAGTGGGAGACGGTGAACGGCTGCTGGGAATGGGGTCTACCGAACATGATGGATGGGATACAAGCGTAATGCAGGGACTAGGCGACAGGATATAGGATATGAAGAGGGGATGTGCGGGGAACGAGACAGCGCGAAGCGGTGACAGTGAAGCAATGAGGCCCCGACCTGAAAAGCAAACGACCGGGGCATGTTGTGATTGTTGATTATAGCCCCTCCATTGGCCCGAGCATGCGCGCTCGCGCCAGGAAGCAGCGTGGAGTGAGCACAAACCGAGTATCGGTATGTGGCCTCGTAGGCTGCGTGAGGAGACAATAGCGCACTTAAAAACATTATTCCAAGCGAAACATCAAGGGTTAAATACTGTTATGAAAACATCTATTACGTCGGCCAGAACTATAGATAACGTCTAGCACATACGAAGCGAAGGCAGCTACGACATGAAGGGGCATGCGCGTTGGGCTCAGAGCTCGATCGGGTTGTCCCGCAACGAACCTGCCCAATCCACGTCGATCAGGCTGTCCTGCGACGAACCCGGTCCGTCTACGTTAATCGCGCTGTTGAGCGAATCACCCGGTCCTCCTGGATGATGATGGGCCCCGCCCGTGGACCGGGATCACGTTAGAGTCGTCCAACGCTCCGACGCTCAAGGACCGCGAACGCGCAGTCGCGAGAGCGGGACAACAACAACTGCCAGCCTCCGCCTGGATGGCGGGGGCATCTTCTACCTCGGCGTGTTCAACGTTGTCCTCCTAAATGTCGTACAAGCCGTTGAAGAGTTCAGCGCCGTCGAATTCATCCTTGGAGGCGGAGGTTTTGGTGTCGAGCCAACCGTCGCTGCCGCTGTCAAACGAGGAGAGATCGATAGCCTTTCCCTTGTCTTGGGCGGGCTGTGCGTCAGCGAGAGCTTCGGCTGAGTCTACCACTGGTTTCTTTTGAGGCGGGGCCTCTTGATGGGCGTAATCGTCGTCGAGGGAGAGAGGAGGAGGAGGAGGGAGGGGATATCGGAGAGTCAATGGTGGCGAAGCGGTCGAGTAAGGAAGGCAGCAGAGCAGCCGTCTCATCGGCCTCGGAATGGGGAAGGGCAAGGACGCGAGAAACCTCGGAGTCTCGAGCTTGGCTTACAGACGCCAGCTTTACTAGCAGATCTTCGCCCGGAGCCGATGTAATGTGCTCGTTATGCTTCGGGAGCCACCTCGCCGCGCGGCAGTCCTAGAGTTCGAACTTCGTGTGACGATCGACTGACTTGTCACCGTATTTCGTTTTAGTCGCCCTTATGGAGCTTGCTCTTAACAGGGAAGCATGCCGGTTCATCGTCATCCTGGCCACCATTTAGCCTGCTAGCAAATAGGATAGCGCGCCATAAATGTACCTACCAGAACATAGACATTTCCAGTGTCTCGCGCGGAAGACGGGGGCGTTCCGAGGAACGATTCGTTCCGGGCGTAGTGAGCGGCGGGGCGTCGCGCCGAGGGGCCTCGGGCGCCGCAACCACCATGGCGGCGACGTTGTCGGGCAGCACATGGTCAGGGGGACGCGCCAGCCAGGCGATCTCCTCGATAAGGCCGTCTCGTTGTTGGGCTGCCTGAGCGTACTACGGAAGGGAGGTCTTCTGCGGCGAGAACCTCTAAGAGACATCGAAGTCGAATGCCATCAGGAAGCTGGGACGCAGTAGGAACGACACGACAGCATTTCTCCTTCTCCTTCAGAGTACACTGAGAGCATTATCTTCAGCGTCTGATCGAAAGAGCCATATGGGCAGTAAACTTACCATGTCGAACAGTCGAGCCACATACGCCGCGTGGTTCCCGCCGAAAGACGTTTGAACGTAATGGGGCAAGCCTTCGACATCGCATAATCGAGCGGCACTGTACCAACCGGGTACAGAGGTGGAGAAATTTGACGATGATGCGACGGGTAACGTTGGCAGCCATCGTATGGCGAGAAGGGAGGCATTTGCTGCGACCGGGGAGATTAGTACGCGACGGAGGACTCTGGAGAAGAGGTATCCGACACACCTTTATGTGAGCCTCACAGGTGGCCGAGAGACGTGCACCACCAGAGATGGACGCTTTGCGCCAGAGGGTGCAAAGACAATGGCGCTGCGGATACAGCCATAGGACACAATATGGGCGCCGCACAAGAGTCCATCGAGGGGCATGGCTTGAGAACTTTTGGAGACAGTTGACAGCCCTAGTTGCCGGAGAGAAACCGGGTAAGAGACGGAGACACGGCTGCTCCCAAGGGTATATTGACCATCGGAACGATATTAACGGAAAGACCTTGAAAAGGTTGGCGGGCATGCCACACTGCGCGACCTCGAGGCATATGGCGTGGAGGTGGGAAACGACATTGCCCTGGACAAGATCGCGGACACAAAGTCGTGCGAGCTATCCTCACCGTTCGGTAGAGCGGCTTCGTGGGCATAGGGAAAGGTGTCGGGCGAGGTATTTGGACACGCACCGAGCACGGGAAGTGGAGGGGGAAATGAGAGAATGTCTAAGACGATACCTTCGTCGCGAAGTCCCCAACCCGCCGTGCACGCTGACCTCCTCCGGTTTTCGCTCTCCATGGTCCTTCGTAGTCGAGAGCGTCATTGCTATTGATTGCAGAATGAGACAATGCAATCACATCCAGCTGTAAACGAGACGTACCTTGTAGGTGGTATAGGTGAACATCTGCCGCGGTCGACGAGCAAGAGGCCAGACGAGAGGAGTACTCGGTCGAGAGTCAGTGACCAAGCGCGCCAGCGCTCGGTTGTGCGTCTGGCGCTGATGCATGATGGGCGCGTAATGCGGAGGGGGCGCTGATGGGTGAGACGCCTTACTTAGTTCTTGGTATTTACATCGACGTCTCACTTCAACAGAGATCACAATGTTTGTCTTCGTTACATTGTTATCTCACGGCTAATCACACCACTTATTAAAATGTGTTTACGATGCAACGAATATTCAGCGTGCCTATAAGATGACCAAAGCATAGAGCTTACGAATCCCAATCGGAGTTTGGCCTGTATGTTGTCTCCCCTAGTATTGATCGCGTTATGTCGATCGTCGCGCGGACTCCTTTGTCTCAGACCTCCACAATCTATTCACTTCGCTTACCCCTTGAAAAATTTCCGCCAGGATTCCCCACTAACACACCCGCCAACACGCCGTCACGCTCATATGCCACCTCCTGGCAGGCCCTGCATCACAGCGAGGTATCTTCGACGTCCCGCCGATCGCCCACTCCAACCACGTCGACTTCGATCTCTGGTTCAGGTGCAATTTATTTCTTCATCAGCCCCTTGCTTCCGCTCATGAACATTTTCCAAGCGTCCTTCATGGTTAGCGCCAGACGAATTTGCGCAAATTGCCTTGCGGAGGCTTCATTCCAGCCAGTGGGATGTTCTAGATGCTACTAGCGGCCTAGGCGAATTCGAACTACCAATTAGTCAAGACGATACTCACTCGCATTCCGCTAATTGTGCGAGGTCAATAGGGCTCCTAGAGTGCTCATATATATTTCTGGCTTAGCTGAGATTCTCAATCAAAGTTCTACGAGATGCTCACACCGAGACAGCAACAGTAACGCATTCTCTACAACACCTCTCCACACACCGCCGCTCGACTTGACTACAGGTTCCGAGGCAGAACCTACCCTTGTTCGGATATGTGCGCGGTATGAAACAGTGTTGGAGGTCATGGAAAGGCTTTGTGCTAGGTATAGACAGGATGTTGTGAATCTCAAGGCGCAGTTCCGTAACCGGGAGAGGCACTGTAGACGTCACAACTTGCGCCAGCGGTACGTTGCAGTTCTCGAGCAAAACGAATGTTGTATTCTTACGACGTTTAATGACTCCTTGCCCCAACGCATTTCATATCGAGTAATGCGGCTCCCTAGCATGTCCCTTCAACATTTACTCTCAGTCGCCTAGAATGACGGTCTTAGGCCTCCGAAATATCCAATCATGCTTTTGTAATATTGAACAGAGCCTCATTCACAAGCGGCGCCATCTCACACACAAGAGAGCACGCCCCGAAGATGCGCGCACTCGTCCTCCCCGACCGGGGTCTAGCCCTCACATCTACGCCCGAGGGCCCACAGCACGATGGTGCCCGCTCCCAGCGTCGCTGCACCCGAGCATAGACTGCCAGTGGCGCCAGTCGTGTCTATTGACGAGTACGTTCATTGAACATCACTAAGCACAACGACACGGGCCCGAGTGAGCAGCTGCTCGAATCGGAGCATCAGAAAAAAGGTCAAGGGTCTGTAGTACCAGTGGTAACTCTTGTGTACCGTATAGACCTCGGTGCGCCCTATTGCCCGTAATGTAGAGGCATAGCGCCTGGTAGCGCCTGGTAGTATGGCGGTCGACCCCGTTGGACTCTGTAGCGCTCTGTAGTACGCACTACGGGGTTATAGCTCTTTGTGGCACCCCGCACAACCCTATTGTACGCTAGGGATTATCGTGGTACGGCACCTGACATTGTAGACACAGGTAGTATGGTTGCACTGTAGTACCGTTGTTGATTTGATAGGTTGGCACGCGAGGAGGGATATGGGGTCACATTGTATTAAGCAGGCATTACAGCTACGATACAGGATAGACTACACTGGGACATAGAAGGGATAAACCATGCAGTGCGAAAACGAGCATTGGAGGCTTACAGATGCGGGGGTGACAGAATGCTTGCTGTGTCCGGGCGAGATCGCAGATAGGGGCTTCCTCGGACAGTCTTCACACTAGGAGACGAGAATCCGAGAGGGATGTAGAGTAGATAGAACGTACACGTTGCCAAGAGGAGAGCGGGACCAAGAGAGAGGGGAGGGGCCGGCCATATTCAGGAAAGAGGAAACGTACCTGATATAGGGACTGTTGCGGAGCTGATCTTCCAAAAACATCCCCACTCCGTACATACAACCTCCTCGCAATCCGAGACCAGATCCGCAGAAGGAACTTGCGCACTTGGATGAAGGCCCGAAGAACGCTAGCACTTACCTGATGGTGTCCATATTGATCCAGCCAGGTGCCGCGCAACCCAAGATTGCAGAGCACCAGAAGGAGTATGGAAAAGGCCCACGAAGCCTAGCTGAACAGCCGAACAGCCGAACAGGCGCATCGAGCCTCGGGAGGATATTCTAGAGGTAGGAAGCAGCGATTGAGGCCGGCCCGGACAAGCGCAACGAGGGTGGATAAGATGTAACAAGGGTGGATCGCAGCAAGGACGAGTCGGGTGAATGCGAAGGATATTAGCATAAGAGCCGGACGAGTTATGTAGAGTGAGTCGGCAGGAGAGACCATAGAAAAGGGATCGGACAAGTCTGCGGCGAGAACTTCAAGAGGCGAGGAAGTCAACGGACTGCACCTGCGAGGCCGAAGCGCTGGATCGCGTCATCGGCAATTTTAAGCGCCTCGTAACTCGAGTCATTCTCGTCCGGCTTCGCCCTTCACCTTTGCTCTTTCTCCTCGTCCGTCTCATCCTCCCGTCCTCGCTCTTGGCCTCTGCCGCCTTTCTTTACTTTGCCTTCTGGTGCCTCTTCCGACATTCGCAAATAGATTCGGCGTGCGAGACGACGTCTCAAGATCCGCCAAGAACACTGGCAAACCCCTCGGACCTCGGGAACCTCCACTGCAGGTGCAGAATCGCGCGAGTACGTGCGATATTTGACCACGGCTAGGATGTTTTGTACAGACTATGGTATTTACATGCCATCTATATCCCTGCGATCTCGTTCGCATGGCGCCTCTTGCCGAATCAGTGGTAGCAGGTGCGGGTGAGGTATGTGTACTGTAGCAGGCTGTCCGTCGACACGCTCACATACGTGCTATCTTCACAGGCTCAATGCTACATGAAGGAAGCATATCGAGGATGTTGCTAGTCTTTCCGGTACGTTACAATCGATCTCACGCTGACGCAAGGATCATCGATTGGCCGCACCGCTTCCGAATCCTCCTCTTCCCGCCCAGACAATCCGCATGACCGTTCCTACCCTACATGGCGCACTCCCCGTACAAGATGTTACGGAGACGCGCCTTTCTGTCACGGAGGCATTCATCAAAGATGTCGCCGTCGCCACCACAGAGCGTCAAGTGACAGTCAAATATCGTGATGAGTGCGGGGACATCCTGGGTGCATGATGCTGCTGTCCCTCCGGTGCGTTGCTATTGACTCCTTTCTTAGCGTATACTGACACGACCATCATTGAGCAGCCGTACCGTTTCTGTGTTCCCCGTCTTCCCGCCTGGACGATTCGTAGGGCCGTGCGTGGACGCGCTGGGCGCGCGGAGTGTAGTTTGCGGACCAGGTGCGTTTGCTGCCTCAGACGTCGTAGAAGAGGATGCGGTTTGCGGAAGGGTGTGACTTGCGCGCGAGGAGATGCGGCAGCTACAGGGAGAGGAGGGGCGGACAGCGAGTGAGAAAGGGCGTTTGAGAAGAAGGTGAGGCGGGTGCGGTTTTCTGTATGCAGGTGAACTGCGTCTGTTGTGTGTATTAGTTGCGCATTCACTCCTTCTATCCTGCTTTGTGTATTGTTGTCTCGCCATGTATCGTCGTTGTTAATCGTTGTAATCAATAAAGCATCTTACGTTTCCGTCATCCTTTGATGCAACCTGTGGCTTCTGCCTACTATTTACCAGCAAGTAGCCCCGACTGTCCCTCAGCTACAGCTTCTATGCTGTACTCTATTGATGGCCTAGTCACCTATCTAGCATTACAGAGCCGCAGCGCGCGGAACTATCCAGTACTACCCGGAGCGCTACAGAATGCGCGCGGGCGGCTACAGCGCATGTGAGAGGAGGGGGGTTTGCAACAGCACTACAACGACTATATGGACCACATTGTCCTACGGCGGTGAGCGTTTTTTTAGATGAGACGATCGAACTCCCGCCGGCGTACACGAACATTAGGCCCCGAAGCGGACTCGGTTGTCGACAGTGCCCACATACCAGAGCTCTATCCTCTCCCTAACGCAAGCCCGCGCTATCCTTTGAACGAAGAGGCGGAATGTGGCTTCCGTGATCCTCACGGCTGCGCTAAGCTACTCGTTCCAGTCACCTCAATCTGTCGATATTATTACGGTTCCACTCGGGAATCGGGTCCTTAAGCACGATTTCTGGCCATCACGTGCGGATTTCAAGCAACCCGTTGATCCGATGTTTAATCCCGGTTTTGCCCGTCTCGCGTGGCATGCGTCACGACTCACACGCGTTCCACGCGCGCCGACGTTAGACAGTCGTTAGATCTCGTTCGCCCTCGCACACGGTCATCCACACACTCTGACTCGTATCCGATAGGGTGTGGCCGAAGACGCGCTGGTGATTCGTGAAAGAGTCTTATAGAAAAGGCTAACGCTTCGTCCGGATGGCCCTTGTCGCAGTTTCATTATCCCGCAATCGTTCATGCACCCGGATAGTTACATCTCGATCGACGACGATACTAACGACAAAAGGCTCGGGAGAGGGTCCTCCTACCACTGTCATCGAGGGCCAGAATCCACTCGTTTGCTCTATCTAGGCTCTGTCTTTCAATTGAAAGAGTCTTTGCTGCTGCATTCGCTGCTTCTCGATCAAAGCGGCTCGCTGCAACTAGCTGATATCACAGACATCGGGCGTGGTGACATTGCCATGATTCCGACGTGCGCGGTTACAACAAGCCCATGGGGTGTGGCGTGGGGTATCAACTTTCGTATTGACTCTGTACACCGTATCCCTGCCGCTCCCCAATAAAACGCCGTGCCACTGCCGTACCTCCTGCACCCGCGATGCGGCTTCACTGGCCCAAGTGGAATCGTACTAATCGCGCGAAGCGTCGCGGAACATCGACAAGTCGGTCCTTTAGCACGATTTCTGACCATCACGTGCGGATTTTCAGCAACCCGTTGGGCAAATTGGTCATTACAAGGGAATGGCCGGGGTGGCGCGGGCCGCGCCAGCGGCCCCCAGGGTAGCCAAGGGTGCGCGCCGAAGGCGCGTTCTCATCCCTCCTCTCGCCCTCGCGCGGCTTCGCGCGGGGGCACTCTGCTTCCAATCGCCTGCGCGATCTTACAAAAACGTTCTATAAACATGTAATAAACCGACGAAATACGTACACTATAATTTTTGCTTCGCGGCGGCGCGCCGCCGCGAGAATCCTGTCAAGCTGGACCTCAGCTCGAATGGCAACCTTCCCGCTCTCGTTCGAACCCGCACCTTATGGATGAGCCTCAAAATTTCATTCGCGCACTAGAGAGTGGTATTTCTTCTGATTGCGATGGTTTTTCTCTCCGTTCGTTTGCCCTTTCCGATGATTTGGGCTTCATGATAGACCTCCATCTCGGAGATAGTATCTGTTCAGTGAATCCCCCCGCTTCTCGTCGGGACACCCTAATTGGGTCATAAAACACGAGGTCATTGTGCGTCAGAGTCCTCGAACGTCATCCTCAATGTTTTGCATCCAGCATCGAGAGTCCTGCCTCCTCCTGAAGGTGATTTTAGGCAGAATTTGCCACTTCTGGCGGCTTCGTTCAAGCTTGTTCAACACATATGACCAATATTTCAATGCTTTTCAACAGTCTGGCATCATATGATGAGTAATACAGTACATCTTACGAATGCCTCATATTTTTTTTGGGTCTTAGTACAATGTACGAGGAAGATAGCCACTTCGCGCGAGCGACCTTTCTGGAGTCATGTGACTTCAAAAAGGTCTCTAACCCCTACGTTAGGGTCCCGTTTGGTCCTTTGGTCGACCGGCGCTTCCCACCAATCCAACCGAATTGGTCGGTCCCCTTGGTATGGCGGAGTTACCACCCGTTGATCCGATATTTTATCCCGGTTTCGCCCGACCCGCGTGGCCTCTGTTACGCGCATTCTGGCACACACTAGCGTCAGAGTCCGGACTGACTGAGTCGTATTCGCCTTCATCTCGATCGCCGTTCCCCTCTCTCCAACTCGTATTCAACAAGATGTGGCTGAAGACTTGCTGGCGATCCGCGAAAGAGTCGTATAGAGAAGGCTAGCGTCCTCGCGCAGGTGCCCATTAAACATTTTCGCGCTTTATACCGCAACCATATATGTATCACGGTCGCATCCTGACGAAGGTGATGGTAAAGTCAGGAAGAGCATAGAGACTGGCGCATCTGTGGCTAGCACACGGCATCATCGGACAAAAATATCGGGAGGTGTTCGAGAATGGAGCGAATGCAGGCGCAGAGTGCCAGTGAGTACGCCATGTACGTCAACGCCTGCTGCCTTTCGTCTCCGCCTGTCCTCCTCCAAGCTGACCGCGCGAGTCTAGGTCAGTGTACCGTTAGAATAACTGGAAGTCATGAGCAAGGGCTTTGTTGGGATGATTCTACGTGACAACCACCCGACCGGGGGGTGGTATTTTCATGTACCCCGGCGTTCTGGTAAGACTGCTGTCGATCGGGCGAGCCTGGCGCTGTAATAGCTTGTGCGTAAAAACCCACCTCCAGGCGATTTACGATCTGACTGCTTTGACCCTCACGGAATCCGGTGGACAGCGTGCGCGGATCTTTGACGTTTTCGCAATCATGACTTGAGACTACAGTTGTTCGATCAAAGCTGACCGCGGAACTTTCACCATACATGGAAAACGTACAGTGCTTCCTGGTGACAGCACTGCCCAAGTCCCCATGCCGCGACTAGCTCATGTCACCCAAATAGGACGTAGCAATATTGTTGTTCTTACGTTCGCGGTCACGACAAACCCATACACTGTACACTGTACTATTACTAGTTGCTCAGTATGCTCCCCAATAATATGCTGTACCGTCCGCGCGATGCCAGCTTCACGGACCCAAGTGGAATCGTACTTAGCGCGCGCAGCGTCGCGGAACATCGACAAGTGAGGCGGACCCCATTGCGTACGTGTTATGCGAGTCTTTGCCTCATCCGGATTTAACTTGCCTCTCCGTAGGTTCAACTGCCGCGATTTGCGACGGGCTCACGTCACCAGTGTGCTCCCGAGCTGGACAGCTGAGTCCATACGGTTTTTATGACCCGGAGGAGCTCGGTCTTCTGCGGGCGCAGCATTTCATACGAGTACATCTTCATTTCCTTCATTGTTATGCCTGCGCTCTTCGACTCGTCATCAGTCCACTCGTCGCCTGCTCCGACTCGGTGCCTCAGGGAACCATTTCAAGTTCACGTGACGCCACAGATAGCCCGTCAATGCGGCGTGCATTCATTGTCGCCCAAGGGCCTTTCAAGTGTTGTCCTCCGTTCTCGCACCTATCGCATTTTGGGACTCCCTTCTGACCGACAATACCCACCCTTCAGGCGGCCTGTCAGAGCCGACAAAAGACAAGCTTCTGTCGGAAAGAGGTGTGGTAATATACTGGTATGACAAAGATGACTCCAACGCTGGCAACTTCTTGGTAAGTATGGACCGTGGGTCGGCCGAACGCCGGCCCAATCCCAACGGTGCAATTTCGCGCATCATTTAGGAGCCTGGCCGCACTGCGGGTCAGTCCTGCGGCTCGGCGCGGTGGGGAGCTCGCGAGGCTCGTCTCCGAGCGGGCCGCCCTTGGACGGCGCTGGGCTTCCTTTTGAGCCACTGTCAATGGCGGTTTTCGAAGTCAACTTTTTGCATACCGCTGGCATGAGATATAGGCGCAGATAATAACAACACCAAGGTACCCCCCGGGAGCCGAATGCTTAGCGATTAACGCCAGCAGCCAGCCGTTTGTCCTCAGCGGACTCCCCGTTGAACGTGATTGGTCGAATTGAAGGTGTTCTGCACGGAGTCGACCCTCGGGGGTCCACCGGGACCGAACTGTTAATCGGCGTGTGAGATGTCGTGGCGGCGGGCGGGCAGTTGGCAACGTCCGCTGTTAGTGGACGCGAGTAACGCGTGAGCGAGTTGCGAACGATTCAGTTGCAGATGTTGACCGGCACATGACCGCTCTACCCAGATGGCCATACAACCTGTGTAGACGGTTCTCCGCCGCTTAGCGATGAAGCATCCCGTGCTAACCAAGCCTGAGATCCACCAATGTTGACAATCCATACCCTCGATCCTGTTTGATCTTCCCCGGCCTCCCTTCCCCATGCCCGCCGTGCTGTTCTACATCTGCGCCGATCCAGCGAGGGTTTAAAGAGAGCGACGGGCGGTGTTAAGTGATTGGACGGGCGCGTGGTTCTTGCTCCTCCCGCTATCCCCGAGAATGTACCAACAGAGCGAGTACTGGCTAGCGCACGACACTCGAAACCATCGCCATTACCACATAGTCTGACCACGAAGGAAGCGAGTGACACATACCGGTACTCTCCCTTCCCCGAGGGCCTGGGTTACTCAACGCCGCTCACCCCGTACGGTAGCCGTCTGCGCAGAGCAGAAACCAAGGCCAGCAGCGCCGATAGTTTCTTCCCCAGAGGTCACGACGCGGTGATGATGGTGAATGATAAGTCGGTGGCTGGTGTGGCGAACGATGTACCAATAAATAAGGGATCCTTGACGGGGGAGCGGGCAGAGGGAGGAGGGAAGTATGAGGGATTTCGTACGAGGGGCAATCTGGGGCAATGCCAGAGTGCGCGATAGGCGCCCATAGATGGAACTTGAACCTTGAATCAAGGTTGGACGTTGGTCAATGACGTGTTCAACTTGGATGTCGATGAGACCTTGAAGTAGCCACCGGCCTCTGTCGACTTACTCACTACGGGCTCTTGACGCACCCGCATCTTTCGACGCCGTGCCAACACCATTGTCAAGTCATGCAACTCGTCCCCGACGACACCTCACTGAATATCCAAATTGTCTCATGTCGCGACCGAAAACTGCCTGCTCAGTTCCGACAACATTCTCAATGTGTGGCTTGTGCGTCGAAATCACGGTCGATAGGTCCATGTCGCTTCAAGGGTACCAGTGATTCATTTCAATCAAAATGCTCTATCTCACGGACAGGTCACAGGGTTTCGGGCCACGCACTCTTCCACGGGTTCCATCACGTTTATCGCGGGTCAGAGCATGCAACCAATGTTCCGGCGGACCTTCAGTCGCAAACCTAGTGCAAGAGATGCAGACTATGTTCTTGTAAGCTTAGAGATGGGATATTGGTTGCTTAAAACGTGTCCTCACGCAGTCTATAGCGTGCGATAGCCCCTGTATTGCTTCCCCGCCTCAAAGCTGAGGAATCTCATGCTCTCCTTCCACGAACAATCTATCGTGAAAGGGAGGTGCACTTACGTATTTGCTGCGGTACGTTGAACTTTTCCAGGATCCTGGCTCCGACGTGAAGTTCATCGCTCATTGCATTGCGCTATAGATCGGTGCGATACTGATATCTTCACAGGAGCCTGGCTCTGCAGTGATTGCGGCGTGGAGATATGCTCGCAATGCAGGAACGATCTGCAGGCTGATGCTCTAGTGGTACACTTTCCTTCTATAGAAGATGCTACATGGACTTATAGACGATTAGAGTCGATTGTGGATCGGCGACTGTGCCCAGTGTACCAAGGCGAATTCCGCCCACACGATAGACATGTTTTTGCCTATCACTCGCTTTCAGCTTGAGGATCTAAGATCCGCGATATCTGAGATGTCCAACTTGGTGTCTTCACAGTATGTGATGTATCATACGTCTCCTTTGAGGTTGCTGATGGATCTTGCAGGGATACGTTACAACTAATGAACGATGCTCCGAAACCGGATCAAGTCTTCACGGATTTTGTCTGCCTCCGCGACGGTGCCTTCAGCGAAAATGAGTTCGACTCGTCGTTCGCACGAGGCATCGCTATTGTCGTGACCGGAATCGAGAGAAGACTGCAGGGCCCATGGGATCCAGACGACTTTGTGCAACTGTATGGATCTGAGAAGGTCTTCCCGGTCAATTGCGCCACTGGAGAGACCGTACGGGGGATGTCAGTCGGTCAATTCTTCCGGATGTTGAAGGAGGGTGATTTAAGCAAAGGTCCGCTCAAACTCAAGGTGAGTTCTTCGCCCTATGAATAGACTGTCCTCGTTCACAGATTGAGGAACTGGCAGGATTGGTCCCGGGGCATGACGTTCGAGTCGGCGTTCAAGGAGCTGAGTGATAGTTTTCGCATGACCATTCCATCTGCTTGTCAAGACATTGCAACGCTTGCCGGCGTTAGGAACCTCGCGGCACATTTCGCTACCAATGCAGTTGTACCAGATCTCGGTAAGGCGCTACTTCTATCCTTAGCCATCGCCAACGATATACTGAAGTTCAGTCTGTTGAAGGTCCGAAGCAGTATGACGCTCTTCCTGCTACGCCCAACTCGGAGCACGGGACGACAAGGCTTCATATTGATGTCACAGATGCGGTGAACATCATGATGTGGGCTAGAAACCCAGCAACCGTCGCTGCGACATGGCATATCTTCCCCGCGCGCTCTTCCCACTTGTTAAGGCAATTCCTTCGTGATACTCTCACAGCATTTGACGACGACGACCCCATCATGAGCCAAGAGGTTTATCTTACAGATGGCATGCTCCAGCAGCTTGAGAAGCAGTACCACATCAGGCCATGGACGATCAAGCAGCGCGTGGGTGATGCGATATTTATTCCCGCCGGATGTCCGCATCAGGCAAGTATATTTTCTCTGGCGTTTTTGGATCATTTGCTTGATACATACCTCAGGTTTGCAACGACGAAAGCGCAATCAAAGTCGCCTGCGACTTTGTATCCGTGCACAACCTCAGCGCTACCGTTGATTTACTTCCTGATCAAAGAGATCATCGGCTGAAAAGTGGCGGTCATGGGCGAGACGTCCTTCAGCTCCCGATGCTGCTGTGGTATGCATGGACATCGATGTCTAGTTACAGAACCATCGATGTCCAGTACTCGTCCAGCGAGAGTAAGTGAGCGCAACCGGAATCGTATAGTGCTCATGTTGAACGAAGAAAAAAAAGCAGCGCTTCAGGATGATCACCAGGTTCTGGAACGATCAACGACAGCTTCGGTGACTCAGGAACAACTAGGTCATGTAGGTACCTTCCTCACTGTGAACTAAATGAGGCTCACCTGTGATTTAGGCACACGCCTTCCTTCCTGAAGCTACTCGACAGGTCAATGGGAGCTGGCGGCGCAGCTACAGACCTCGGCATCGGAACGGCTACTACGAAGAACAGCCGGGGCAAGCTGGAAAGCCATTCCCTTGTCTCGTGAAATCGTGTAAACGTAGATTGACTAGAGACGGTTTGCTCGATCATCTGTAAGTGTATGCTCGGATTATCAGATTTTGTTTCTGAGTTCGCATTTAGGCAAAGTAAGCATTCTGAGGTTTACACCCCGGATAGAACGTGGGAAAAACAGGCGCGCAAGGTTGCTCTCATAAGCCCTGAGAAGTTTATTGCTGAGCTGCAAGCACGCTGCAAGATTCCGCCAAATGAACGGGCTTACAATATGGCTAGCGAGGGCGCGCCGGTGTCGGCCAATACAGAGGGAAGCCAATGATGGGGCTGGCCTAAATTCAAATCTCATTTGCCTCCATTCGGCGCAGCCGCCTCCTGCCAACGCCCACCGCCAGCTTTCCCCTCATCGCCTTTCTTCATGACATGTCTCACTTTCCCATTGTTTGGTGCGCTGTCGAGTCTGTCTTGATGCCTTCCCGCCTTCGTACTCTCTTTCAATGTTGAAACACACTCCAATTTACTCACCGTCCCGCCCCCCGCCACACCCTCTGCCTGTATGAACACGCTCTCGAATCCCTGCCATCTCCGTACTAGCCCCCTCACATAGCATCCTCCCGTGCGGAAACGTACGCGCGCGCAGTGTGGCCGACCCATATAGTTCAAAATCTCCTTTGTACGATACACCCCGATATGGCCTATACCATGGTAGTGTTTTCCGAATCTCCTAATCTACTGCCCAATGGCACTAGTGATGGTTTGGGCCAGCTTGGGCTCAAGCAGGACCCTTGAAAAGTGGCGGTGGAGACGTAATCCTATAGACGCCCGGGTTTCGGAGGGCTCATACCCGGATCTCCGGAAGACGACCCCTACCGTCAGAGCCACAGTCCTTTTGTGCGCCAAGCCCCAGTCCTGTCACGTTCTGGAGCGGGGAGGAGGAGGAAAAGGGGTTCGAGCTACAGTACTTACTAGTCCTCGATCGCAGGCAATAAAAAGGGAATCACGGGCATGACAGCCCGCGGACGAGCTCGTTGGGCGCGACGCGCGTATTCGTCCTCCCGCTCGGCGCGTCGCACATTGCCGTTGGACTGTGAACCCGCGGGATTGTGGCTTTGGCCGTCGGAAATCCCATTCTTTGCGCGCCTCACCGCGTTCTCGCGGACCTTTCCAGCTGCTCGAGCCACAGTCCTTAGACGCCTGCGCCACAGTCCTCCTCGGGCGCTTAGATCACTGTGCCCCTCGCACGCTGCCGCCTCTGTGCCTACGTCCCCAGGCCCCCCGTCGTGTTTTCTGAGCTCTTCACCTCCAAAAGCATTCATTACGACTACGATCTCATACGAGACCTATTTAACTACTACCTCCCCAAAACTGGCCCCGCGCGCGTTCCCGGTACCTCCGCCCGCCTTGCCATCACGTTGAGTCACACTCCGTCACCGCGGGACACGCTTACTTCAGCTCACGTGGGACCGTGGCTCGAGATGCGATAAACGCTGTAGGCTCGGTTCGGCCTGATGGGAAATTCAAGCTCAGTCCAGGACTCCTGAGCTAGCGCCGAACCGGCTGGGCAAACTGGAGGCCTCGAAGGGGGGTCGTGACCGTGAGAATGGAGATTTGGTGAAAACCCGAGCTGCGACGAGTTGAGCGGCTATGCGCTATGACCTTGTCCGCTTTTTTCGTCGTCCGCTTTCACCTTGTACGTGTCGTGCTTCGTCCCCTCTTAACGATCACGCTCGCGTCAAGCTCCCCTCCCCTCCGCCCGTGTTTGCACCGCACCATCGCGAGGACGGCCCTCGAGACCATCGTTCTCACAGGCAAGAGCAACGGCGAGGAGTTACAGCAGGAGCTGAAGTGTGTGCATGGAGAGGGTACGGAAGAGGGCGGCGTCCGGGGGTGATGCCAACGCTAGACATCCACGGACGGCTGTACGATGTTAGGCAGGGGAAGAGTGACACTCCCGTCGACTTGTCCGGCAACCGCAGGCCGAAGCCTAAGGCAAGGATGAGCTTATGTGCTTCTGGTTGCTCTAGTCTGAATTTCGCTCAGCCGGTTGAGCAACGAAATCCAAAGACAGGAGAGATGGTCCGCGTTGACCCCGATGATGACAACATCACGTTTGGGGAGATGCTCCGGCAGGAAAAGTTCGGCCCTGGTATGGCGGACCAGAAGAACTTGGACGCCGAGTTTGCTTGTGCCGTGATGACTGATGGAGGGTTCAAGGTACGTGATGGTTATTTCGATGTTCAACTTAGACATTGACGAGGAACCGGAAGAATGACCTGGACTACATTGACGAAAACGCGGACAAGCTGGCGAGGAGAAAGATGTGAGGAAACTTCATGAAGCGACAATTCGCTATCAACGGTACGCCGCACTCTCTGAGTCTGAGCATGACGAGCGACACTAACAAAATCACAGATTACAAGAAAACCATGAAGGTTCTCGCATCATGCCCATTCTGCTACGGAGAGGATGACTCGTTGAAAGCCCCATCCGCGCAAGGCCGTCATCCCGGGAGCACTCGGCTCGCAGTGGCGCACGACGAAGCTCCGGCGCGTGTACGAGACCGCGGAAGAAGAGGGCAAGTTCGTCGAGGTCGCCATTGACCGCTTCGACTCGCTCGAGGCATTCGGGGAGGCCAAGGAGGAATGCCACATCCTCGACGAACGCGAGGGCCGCTGCGCGGCGCGCGGAGACGAGCGGGACCGCCCCGGAGGGCAGGGCAAGGGCAAGGGGCACGAGAGCGATGGCGGGTACCGGAGTGGGACTGAGGGCGCCGAGCGGCGGATGATGTTCACGGACTTGTCGACCCCGAGCAGCGCGACGAGTCGCAGCTCGTCCTTCTATTGACCGGACCTCGACCGTGATAGCAGGCCTCCTACCCCTGGCTTGTCGGATAGTGACGGACGCGCCCCTCGACGGACGGAGCCGTCAATGCTCGGGCAGACGACGGGCAAGCGGCTCGCGCAAGCGCAAACTCCTATCCCGCCTGCGATGACGCCTTCCCTGCGGTGTGCGCGTGTGAGCGTAGGGCTAGCAAAACGAGCAATGTCCCCATCGTCGCTGAACAAGATCCAAGCGAAGGTGCTACGTGCAAAGCCCGTCGGTGCGCCGAACGCCGCACTCGAGGCTGAAATCGAGGATATGGACGACGCAGCCGCTTCGGAGGAGCCCTCCTGCCATTGTTGGCACCCGTCGTCCCTCCGTGGCTCGAGGTGGGCTATGGCACTTCATGCACCATGAAGCTTGTGCGGGGTGAGTGCTGTCGATGTTGCTGTAGTCTGGCCATTCTCACTGCAAATCCGCTATACATCCCCCTCATGTTGTATATGCTGGCTCGTATATTGCATGCTGGTAGACATCACTTATGTGTAGCGCGCTACAATATATTTTTGCTTGATATGTCTCGGGGAAGCATGTACCAGTGATTACTTCGTCTGGCTGGAGAACGCACAATGCGCTCAAATTCCAAGTGTCCGGTCACGACACCCCTTTGAGGCCTCTAGTACTTTGCCCAGTCGGTTTACATAGGGAGCCAGCCCAAATGCATACTCCGCTGATCCCGCCCGGCCTTAGTGTTACGCAGACTTAGCTTGGCGTGACCTGAGCGACTTGATCCGGGTCAAACTCCGAGTCACACGACTTGGACTTTTGACCTGCCAGGTCAAGCCGGGTACCAGGTCAGCCAGGTCACGACATGGTTACCAAATCGGGTTGCGAGAGGTACCAGGAATCTATACGGATTTTCGCATTCTTCCCAGGGCGTACGGAGCTCAAGATACATATAGGAATACATTACAAACGTCGCTACAACAGAATGTGAAAGAGCATAGACCGTGACCACACCCGCAGTTCAGCGGGAGGTCGCCCCCAGGCCGCAATGGGATTGGCTGATCATGGGCGTCCTAGACTCTAGTGCTGACGAGCAATCGGCGGGGACCGGTTCGAGTGCCAGTGCTCGACCTCAGGCTACTCGGGCGCGACGTACAGCTTTATTTTCCGCATTTGCATTGGCCCATCGTCGGGCCTGCTTGATGGGCCCATAGGCACTCCGCCAGAGGGACCTAGCCTACTGTACACCGGTGGTGCAGTGGGCGGTGGCAGCGGACGGGTAGGTGGGCGCATGTCCGGAGTTGGGGTTGGGGGGAGTATCATGGCGAGCGAAGGTGACATCCTCTGGTTATCCCGCTGTACGGTCGCAGCAGACGGCTGCGGCGTCCAGTGCTGGGAGTGGTGACGTTTAGGCGAATGGATAGTAGGCGCCGGTGCGAGACGAGGCTGCCCTTGCGGCGACATCTCGTCCGGATGATGCTTGCGTTTGCGCGGACCATGAGGCGGCGTCGTCATCATCATGGGGGACGTCAGCTAACGGTCTACGGGCGTGTCAAATTGAGGCGGCGGGGGAGGGTGTTGCATCGGGTACGGGTTGACTGGGTGTGGTGGCAGAGAGGGGGACGAGTGCAGGGGGTGCAGCCGCTGCTGCGCTGCTCTACCTGCTGGTGCCCCATGACGGCGGTGGAGGTACATGATGATGAGATGCTGACGAGACTGGTCTATCATGCTGTGAAATTGGTGGCTATGGCTGGGCGTGTGGATGCGACTAGTATGCGACTGAGCATGTGGATGTCCATGTGACGGGTGCAAGTGTGCGTGCGAATGCGAATGCGAGTAAGAGGAGGCGTGCAGGTGGGTGGGCTGCATCGAGGGAGGATGTGCAGACGCCCCATTCGACGCCATCATGGGGCTGTTGCTTGCGGATGTCATCCACGGAACGGAGATGCTAGACGACGAAGATGCGCCGTTTGTCGGCGCGATGGTATCCGGTTGTCCAGGCGTAAATCGGATCAACTCGATGAAGAGTGTCTGAGTATATGGTGCAGGGAGGCACATATATTTGATGCCCTTACTGAACGTCTCCAGCATGAACTTGTAGTGAACGAAAATGTCACGGTCGTTGCTATCTGTGGGAGCATAAGCAAATGATAACAAAATTCGGCTGACAAGGAAACTGACCAATGTGTTTCACGCGGACCCCCGAGTACGGATAGATCCTGTTCTTCACGGCACTGGCACAACGGGCACAGGAACCGACTCCGTGTCCCTGGCTCCACCGGGAAGAACGCGCACCCGCCGTGGTAAACTTCTGGCACATCTCGTACTCGACCGTAGGGTAGCCCAGGAGGTAGCCCGTGCGCCCGCGGCAAATGCAACGCGTACCATCGTGCCAGTCTTTGTCGAGGTACCGGCCGAATGTGAACTTCGGCCGGCAACGCTTCTTCGTGCGCACCGGCGCAGGCTGTCCCGCGAGCATGCGATGGAGCGACGCGAGCTCCAGATCGAAGGAAACTTCGGCGTTCAGCGACACAAGGAACTGGATCTTGTACAACTTGCGCATATAGTGCCGTATCTGGGGGATGTATTCTGCGCGTTGATTCGCGGGCTGTTGAAGGAAGGACAAGAACTGGCCGATGACGCTGGCGAACGGACACGAGCCACCACTGGCCGCACAAAGCCCGTGAAAGCGCGCGAAACAGTGGTCGCACTGGACGGCGTCCGACATCTGTCCCATGGCGGGCGGGCGGACAGGAGTGGTGCATCAAATACACGTGAAGTATTCGTCATTTGGCGGGAGGTCGTCTTCGGGCCGCGTCGATTCCACAACGTTATCCAGGATCGGCTGGCCGTGAGTGTCCTGGTGCTGGCGGCGGTACCAGGGTAGCTTCTCCAGCCATCGGTAGTGATTCCCGAGCTGCTTGTCGAGCAACTCGAAGTTGGGGAGCATGAACATAGTCAGATGATCTTTCGCGTACTTGCGCCACTGCAGCATCGTGGCGAAGATGTCGGGCTCGTCCTGAGGTTGGTAGCTGCCCCTGAGGACGGCCTCGCACCGCGTCTCGAGGTCCTGCGCGAAGTCGACCATGCGCTTGAGATCGCTGAGAGACACAGTGTTGAAGTCCTTGTCCGCGTCAGCAACCAGCCCCGCCACGTCCGCCACCTTCGGCTTCTCCGCTCTCGGATCCGCAAGTAACCACGTCTTCGCCTGTCGCTCGTATTCCCTTCCTCGCCGCCTCAACCATCAGGCGTTCGAGCAACTCGGGATCGATGGGGACGCCCGTCGGCTGAGGCTTCACGAATTCCTCAAGGTCCTCCAGTGTCCGCTGCGGGTTCTCCAGCACCTTCTTCGCGCTGTTCTCCCACGCGGACCGCGCACGGTGGAGCGCTTCGAGCCGGCGCATGTGCGGGTCCTCAGCAGGGAGGT
>NDFF03000006.1:0-76106 GCA_002150815.3 Grammothele lineata
GCTCGATACCAGCCGTTCGGTTCAAACTCCGTCGTGCCACTCCAGGAGTTTACCCAAACGGCTGGTCCAACTGGGCGTCGATTTGGCGGGGGTCCCAAATAAGGCAATCACGTGAGTTGGACTTAGAGAAATCGCGCATTGGCCTCCCAGGGAATACGAGTGACTTGGACCAGCCCTCCCGTGTTCCAACTCTCCTCCAAGGGTAACACCCTTCATTTCTGCGTATTGACAGCCATCATCTTCGAGCGACGACTCTGATCCCCTCGAGGCCGCCTCCCGCGCGGTCACACGAGTAGTAGTCTATGTAGACTCCCCTTCGTCCTGGAATCGCGGTGAGCACATCAACATAGTTCTTCGACCTCGTTGATGGTCACGGAAGATGGCATGTACTTGTACGTCATTTCGTTGAGACACGGCCCTTTACATAGTCCAGGAACGGCGATGGACCCCCGGCTACCAGGCATCCCCGCGGCGGGCTCAATCATGGACTCCTCGTAACGATGTCACTCCGGATGCTCGAGTACGCAATTGTCATCTACATGTAGTCCCAGTAGCATGTTTGGTCTCGCGGTACGCCCTCCCCTATTACATTTATACCCCCAATATTCCCCGTCCCGTCGCGTCTACTCAACACACAAGATCGCGCATTTTCCGGTGCGGACAGATCATGCGGGTGCGCACTCAGCATGCTTTTTCGTATGACTCTGATGCTCAGCGACACCCGTTGCCTGTTACTCTACTCTAGCAGGCCGGGCGTGACTCTTCGCCAGTACTGACAGTCCCTGTCCCTCGCATACGTCTGGTGTTCTCAGCATACCCACCGAGTAACCCTGATGAGCCCTACTACAGGTTGAATGATGCGCGTCTAGCAGTAACATTGTCGTTTCAAGGGAGTTTTCAAAATCGCCGGCGCGAGAGAACGGAGCCAGTCGACCGCGCGCTCATAGGACCCGAGGCCGAGTCGTGTCCGTGCGCTCACTCCACCGCTCTGGTGGTCCACTGGGCTCGGACGATGACGCGCATGCCGGAACGCGCCTTGTCTTCGCACCTTGGCTGCCGACCCCTGTCTGTTGTCGCTCGCGCGCACACGGACATGTCGCCCGACTTCCGCCGAGGGCTCCTCGCTGGGCAGCGTGAATCGGGGTCGGAGTGTCTGCTCTCCCCTCAACTCTCTCGCGCTGCTGCCAGGTGAGTGGTTTCGTTCCCTGCGCGCTGTACCCTTACTGACGAACTCTCTCGCGCTGCTGCCAGGCGCCTCTGTATCGTTTACGTTTCGAGCACCTGTGCTATACGACTCGCAGAATGACCTATCACGACCTCCACCTTGAACGTTCATCCGCATACCTAGCGAACTTCCCAAGCCCCTACCGAATTTCTCGTACTAGGCATGTAGTAGCCTACAGAGGCGCACTCTTCCTGTAACAGCCCCGCCAGCATGTACTTACGATAAATATGCTATGGTTTTACTATCAGTTCCCTGAGAGCTGCTTCGGAGAGGCAGTACTCAACTTTGAACTTTCACTCACAAGCCCCAAGGGCCGAACGCGCGATTTTTCTAAGTCCAGCTCACGTGATTGCCTTATTAGGGACCCCCGCCAAATGGACGCCCAGATAGACCAGTCGGTTGGAACGCGACCTGCCTTTCGATCTCCGCTCGCGTTCCGATCGACTGGTTCGAGTCTAGCCATCGCTGAGCCCCACAACGGATGCAGGCCTTGACCTTCGCTCAGTCGTTCTCCGACGTTCGGACATACGTCTCGCTTCCTCCTTGGTCTACTTACGCGTGACGGCTGTCAGTACCATCATCCTGAATACAGCACCGCATTCCCGCCCTGGTCAACTTGCCACCCGACGCGCCGAGCCACCCACAGATGGCTGTGCCGCCACTCCGGGCGTACGTGAGCGCGGCCGATGGATCGCAACGCTCGGTCACCCGGTGGCGGGCGAGTGGGAGCGAGCTGCACGCTGGGCGCTGGGCGTTGGTGTCCTGGGGCCTCGGGACTCGGAGCTCGAGTTCTAGTGCATTAGTGTGTACTGCATGGTAGCTGACCTGTATGTATACCGTATGCCGAATCCTCGATCGCAATGACGCTGGGGAACCCACTATGCCTCCAACCCGGCAGCCCCCTCCGCTGCCGTACCAGCCTCCTGCCGTGACCCGAGCGTGTTCGTCCGTCGCGCGTGCTTCAGAAGCGCAACCATCGAGGACGGCGTCATGCCTTCCATACGCTTCGCCGCGCCCTGTAATACACCGCCCCGTGCATCGTGTCAGCGCCGCCCGTACACCCAGAACGCAAAGAAAGACTCAGACTCGAAGAGACTCACGATACTCGCCGGCCGCACCCTCCCCAGCCGCTCGCGCACCTCCGCGCTCAAGCCCTCCACCGCGCCGTAGTCAAGGCGCGGGTCCAGCGCGAGCGCCTCGTCTGCGAGGAACGTCCGCACGTCCGCCGCCTGCCGCCGCAGGTGCGAGCTGTAGATCGCTGGGTTTCCGGACGGGCGGCGTTAGCGTGGGCGCGGGGAACGAAAGAGAGAGTAGAGGGCAGGGAGAACGGGGCTCAGGAAGGGCAAGGAGGGGATGGAAGGCAGGGAGGAAGACACTCACCGTCGGTCTCGACGCGCGCGAGGACGTGCGGATGCACGTCCGCGAGCTCGGGAAGTACGGGCAGGAGCGCGGAGATGGGCACGTTGCGGTGGCGGAGGAGCTCGTATGCGCTGTTAGAAGCGTTCCCCGCCCCACCCCAGAGGCGCACACGAGCGATTCAGTCGAGTCGAAGAACGAACCCCCGAGTGAGTGTGTACGTCAACGCGAGTAAATGGGAGCGTCCGGCGAAATGTCGACCATTCATTTCGCGCCGGGCGATTCACGGTCGAATGTGTGGGTTCGTCATCGATGGCGAATCGTCGTCAGCAAGGCGAGCTCGCGGCCAAGCGAGCGAACGCGCAGAGTCACTCACCTCGTCAGGACCCCGTCCCGCCGCCTGTGGAACCCCAAGCTCTCCCATTTCTACAAACGCGGACGAATAAGCGCCCGATGTCGTCAGCGCACGCACTTCCCGCCGCGCGTCGCGTGCCGCCCCGCCTGGCCCCTCCCGCGCTCACAGAGCGTAGAAGGGGCCGGATGGCGGAGCGGTTAATGCGTGACGCATGAGAGTGGCTGGGTGTGTGGGTGTGGGGGAGTAGCTTACCTGCGGGCTGAGCCTGCACGCTTGCAGCGCCTCGGTGACGCGCGCGAGTTCGTCGCGCGTTGCTCCGAAGCGCGCCCATCGTGCGTCCCCGACTGCCCCTGCGGCGCGGCCTTTGGGGGTGAGGCGGAGGTCGGCGTTGTCGCTGCGGAGCGTCATGCGGTATTCAGAGCGGGAGGTGAACATCCGGTCTGCACGGGCGTCGTCCGGAGTTAGTGATTGTATGGGGAGGGGAGGAGGGGGAGAGGACGTACAGGGCTCTTCTGCTCCTTTGACGATGAGGTCGTCTATCATGACCCCGATGAAGCCGTCCGCGCGAGTGACGACGAGGGGTGGGCGGTGGAGCGCGGCGAGGCCCGCGTTAATGCCTGCTATCACGCCTTGCCCGGCTGCTTCCTCGTACCCGGTGGTACCTAGCACGGCGTCAGGCTGAGCTCAATCTAGTGTAGCATTTCGGGCGTACCGTTGATTTGGCCAGCTAAGAAGAGGCCCTGAGGGAGAGTCAGCTGAGTATAGGGCAATGGCAGGCGTAGCATACCTTGATGCGCTTCGTCTCCAGCGTCGCTACAAAGGGTGTCAATACCCGCAACAAAACCCAAAAAGTGCGACTCACGTCCAAGCTCCCGCGCATCGATATGGTCATACTCTACCCCATACGCAGGACGCACGAGTTTCGCGTTCTCAAGTCCCGGGACCGACCTATACAGGATTTCCTGCACGTCTTCGGGCATGCTGCACGAGAGACCGTTGGGGTAGATGAGGTCGGAGTCGTAGCCCTCGGGCTCGAGCCAGACTGTATGCGCGGCCTTGTCCGGGAACCGGGTCACCTTCGCCTCGAGCGAGGGACAATATCGAGGTCCTATCGAACGCATGGATTAGGACGATATTAGACACGCTCAAGGAGGAGGCCGTACGCACCTTTTCTCGTCTCTTGAATATGAACACAGCGATGGATGTTATCCCGTATGATCTGATGAGTCTCCAGGGTAGTTTGTGTCTTCCAGCAGACCACCTGATTCGCCTACTCATGCAACCGTCAGCGGAATGCGCCGCGGGGTTGAAGCGCGAGGACTCACCGAGTTGGCTACACGGTCGTTCATGAAGCTGAATGGCATGGGATCTTCGTCCCCTTTGGCGACCTCGAGCTTCGAGAAATCGATCGAGTCCATGGCAATCCGTGCAGGAGTACCCGTTTGTAACCGGCCCAGTTTGAAGCCGGCTGCGTTCAATGACGCGGAAAGTCCCACTGAAGGGGCTTCGTTCATGCGACCTGCGGGGAAGTGCTTCATACCTACACCGTCGTGCGAGCTTCATGTAAGCGACTTGAGCTAATGTGTGAAACAGAGTGTGGAGACAAACCTATATGAATCTCTCCTGAGAGAAACGTCCCCGTACAAATGACGACTTGGGA
This sequence comes from Grammothele lineata, assembly GCA_002150815.3. Taxonomy (NCBI): domain Eukaryota; kingdom Fungi; phylum Basidiomycota; class Agaricomycetes; order Polyporales; family Polyporaceae; genus Grammothele; species Grammothele lineata. Next base: position 4,597 of record NDFF03000006.1, read on the forward strand.
ACATGTGATTACTTCTCCTGAATCTGGAGGCCGGGTCAGAAAATGTCAATTAAAATCTGCCTGACATATCCAACCTAACTTCACGCCCCGGATCTCAGATAGAGGAAGGTCGGTAGTAACGGACGGATTGCTGAGGACGAGGTCGAAGACACTGCCGGCTAGGATATCGAGGTTGGGGCAATTGTGAAGGGCTGCCTGCATGTGCTTCTTGTACAGTTTCCTATCTATTTGCGCTCGTGGACTCTGCGAACAGATCAGGAGAGGCACACGTAGAGATGCGGGTACGCTTACACAAACGGCGGCGCCTTTGGACCTGTTGAGCATCTGGAACTGGATTCCGGCTTCGTCTGCAAAACAGCACATTCAGCTATAAACACAACACAATAACAACACAGACACATACCCGTCACTCTGGAACAGAGACCGTCCAATGCGTCGACCTCGCGCATCATGGTGCCTTTTCCGACGCCCCCCATGGACGGGTTACACGAGAGTTCGCCGATCGTGTCGAGCTTTTGCGTGAGGAGCACTGTGCGCGCGCCAGTCCGGGCTGCACCGGCAGCGGCCTCACACCCTGCATGGCCGCCACCAATCACGCACACTACGGAAACCACCTCCGTTAGCGCCTTGTGACCCGTAGTTGTGAGTCCGCTCACCGTCATAGTGTTGAGGATGAGGCGCCGAGCTCAGCGACGCATACCGCCTACGTTGAGCAAGACGGGAAGAAAATGCTCTTTTGAGACACCTGTGCATACAGCAGGGGTGTACGTAGAGACACTTTGCCTCACGAAAGTCACACCACGAGCGTTGGTGGTGGTTGACTTGACGGTCCAGACGTGGTGGCTAGGCGCTTAGCTGCTCGCTGTCTCCGGGACGCTTACATAATACATTTTTCTCTACTCCGTCGATCACTCGTTGATCCGTCCGCTGACTCCGTCCCGCTCCTCCGCCCTCTGCTGCTCGCTCTCGCTTGGGTCTTTCTCATTTTTCTGTCTTTCGCACCGCAAAAGCTTCCACAGACTATTCAGGAGGATCACGCCACTTGCGAAGAAACAATGGGAGCATACTACGACGAAATCGAGATCGAGGACATGGCTTGGGATGAGGAGAAGCGTGTATACCACTACCCGTGCCCATGTGGCGACCGTTTCGAGATCTCGCGCAAACAGCTCAAGAACTATGAGGACGTTGCGACATGTCCAAGTTGCAGTCTAATCATACGGGTCATCTTTGATCCAGTAAGTCGTTGTTGCACCCTACTGCCTACTCAAGCAAGGCACTGACTGCCCCGAAGCTGGACTTTGAGGATGACCCATCAGACGATGAGGAGGGCGCTTCTGCAAGCGATGAGGATGAGACGGAAGAGGAGGAGAGTGAGGAAGAGACTTTCGAAGACGCGATGGAGAACTTGAGCATCGCAGACGAGAAGCCCAGGCCAGTCGCGGTCGCGGCATAAAAGTGAGCCATATATCCACAGTTTTGCGATCTTCTCTGACCTTTCTGCGACATTCACCTCCAATGCCCATTCATATCATATTTACATACACCTTGTGCAATCTGGACCCAGTCCTTCGTTGCTTGCATCCGGTCTGCACCTACGCACCAGACTTTCCCCAGGAAGGACAATGTATCACGAGCTGTATCCACTAGTTAGTGAGTGCGATATCGTATCCTTCGTCTCTCTGGGGTCTACTGACGAAGTTACGACTCAAGCCTCTCCATTTGTATCAGCATATCCTCACTGCGGTCAATTTACTCATCTAATCCCTGGCTCGCTGGCCCATCGACGTGACGTGTACGTAGCTATGCATCCATATAACCAATGGGTGCAGCCTTCTTTCATATGGATCAATGATCCGGTTCCGCTCGGATCGTAAGCCCCTTAGCGGGGTGGAGATGGTTCACCGGAGACAGTTGTGCGCCTCGACGCTGTTACAAGAGATGTGCCTTCGTTGATCTTCGTGACGGCACCGATTAAGGCCCGCGGACGGATGGGGTTACCTCCGGAGGAAGTTACAGACAAGCCGTTGCAGAACGGACAGCGTGGATGACAAAAATGCTGGCCGCTGTCCATCGTTCCGTGACTTCGCGCCAGTCTCAAGCCAATCATCAAGTTGAAGTTGTACAACGCTCACACTCGGTTTACAACATAGCGGACATGGTGAAAATCCCTCGAGCTGCCAAATTAACCGCTAATGCTCGCTCTGTCATGGCAGTAGTAACGATACCATGCTCGTGCTATCTGACCACCGCGGCCATCGCCATCACAAGGGTGAATGCGATCGTGTCTTACCCGGAGCATTACTGAGATACTACGTAAGCCCTCACCTCCCCCTATGAACGTGTCGTCATCTCTTCTCTCTTCGTTTTTTGTCTCCAGGTATGAGCCAATCCGCTGGGGATACTTGACTGCTCTTACCTCGCCATGTCCCTCCCATCGAGGTGCATGGGCGGTCTTACCGGCGATGAATTCGTAATTCTCTCAACGGTCCCTACTGGCCGGCTGAACGTGCCATTCTTGAAGTCGTACCTCATTGAATCCCTCGCCGGCCAGGATGTTGGATGCTCAGGCTCCGAAGTCCTTTTCAGGCCCGCCTGAAATGTGTCCGGACAGCCTGCCTACGCGGGCTCGTGTGGTACACGCGGCCGCCAATTCGTTATCTTGGCAGTGGGAATGGAGACACGAGTGCTGCGTACCTTTATGACAGTACCTTCGCAGAGAGGGCGCATCTGTCGTGCTTCCGGTATCATTCTTCTTTCGACAAGCTCGAAGCCATCCGTCCAACGGCATCCAGACGGTACCGAATCTACCTCAAACGCCTTGCTCAGCCACCTCTGCGCGGTACGTTACCGTTACGGACCTCCCGCAGCGTTGGACGTTTCGAGGCGAACTTACGGCCCCAATACGGGCAACAGGATTGTGTATTTATGCTTCTACAGGGCAGCTCCCACAAACGACAGCGTTCAGGAAGCTCGATCTTCCGTAACGTGTCGAAACAGTTATCGCTCCCACCGCCTTCTCGAAGCGTGGCATATGTCTCGCCCAAATTCCATATTCCGCAGAATGGATTCCTCGCGATTAGTGGTCGGTTGTAGGTCCCCATGTGCATCGCGCGCGTTTCCATCAAGCTCACCGCCTCGGGGTCGAATCCCAGGCCTCCTATTGACCCCAAACACCCGGTCACGTGCAGATCGCACGTCAGCATGCAACATCGTCGCGCAATCATCGCTCGAGGATTTGCGACACTCGAAACGACAAAACATTTCTGTTCATCGCCGCAAATGAGTCCAGTTGCGAGCCGGTCTTCGCCCTTGTCGCCCCGCCGAACCCTCCTCTCCTCTCTTCCACCTCGTCGCTGCCCAAACTCGCCTTGCGTGCCTCTTCCTCACCATGCAGTCCCTCCCCCTCGAGTTGCATGCTCAGATCTTCGAGTTCGCGTGCACAGACGATGGAACCACCGCTCGCTCGCTCGCGCTCGTCTCGCACTACGTCCGCGAAGCCGCCGCCCCCTATCTCTACCAATCGCTTGCCGTTTCCGGCCTCGAGCAGATGCAAGACCTCATCGCGCGCCTCGAGCGCATCCCACCCCACCTACGCCGCGTCCGTCGCCTCTTTCTCTCCGACTGGATCGCCGACGCTGTGCGCACGCACTCCATCACCATCGCGCCTGCGGACATGGACCGCTTTGACGCCGAGCGCGCGGCCGCGACGCGCATCCTCGCCCTCGCCGCGCCAACGCTTGAGGCCCTTGCACTCGTCGTCTCCTGCCCATATTCCGCGCCACCCCTGATCGGCGAGCTCTTCGCGACACCCTATCCTCGACTTGGCGCCCTCGCCATCCACGGCTTCTACCCCTCCCCTCGCGGCGCCGACAACGCATCGCCCACCCTCCCAAAACTCACCCGCCTGCGCCTCTCGGGAAACCGCAATCCCCACGGTCTCTTCACGCTTGGAGGTCTCGAAGCAGCCGCGCCCGCGCTCACGCATCTGCGCGTGTCGGACCTGGCACTCGCGGCGCCATTCGCGCGCGAGCTGCACTCCGCGGCCCTGCCAAGCGCCGAGCAAGGCGACGCGCCTTCCGCGCAGAACGCCGCGCGCACGACGTCTTTTGCCGCGGCGTTACCCTCGCAACTCCGACATGTGACTGTAGACGTTCGCCGGCTGCAGCCGCGCGTGCACTTCAAGGGCACGCTCACGCGCGGGATGCAGAACACCCAGGAGAAGATGATCGCGCTGCTGCGCGAGGTAGAGCTCCGTCAGGCGGACTCGCGCTTGGAGTCGTTTGCGGTCTCAGAGGGCGATGGGTGGGAGATGTACGACGAGCTGAGGCGATCGTGGACTGAGGGCATGACGGAGGGGCACTGGTGATGAGGTTCGTCGTGTATCGATTCCTGCTATCCCCGTATGGATTCTCGTGGCTTCTGAGTCGGTCATTGTATATCACCTTAATCTTGCTCATGGACCATGCTCTCACATGATAGATCGTATCTTAGGACGGAGCCCCTGTAATCCTAAATTTATATTTGCTATTCCATCGAACGCTTGTCGTTGTGAGCGACGATATCACCCGCGGTGATGAATAATCAGGAAGACAGTCTCAGCACAACACACTTGAACCTACTATAAGATCCGGCCCTATCGTCTCTTGAACAACAAGCAGCGTAAACGGTTGTCTGTCATACGAGAAGTGCCCCACAACTCACTAGCTACCACCAGTGTTCATCGTCCTCTAGATCATAGTCCCGTTCGGGCAAGTGCACGTAATCCACCTCGTCCACCAAGGTCTCCATCAATGGAAGGAACGCATCCCGCAGGCTTGCGTAGTTGTCGTCGCTCTCGTGGTAGAAGTACACCGTCAGTTCCTTCAGAGGTTGCGCGCCAAGGCGTGATCGCCTGAAAAGCATGCGGAGTATCTGACGTAGTCTTCCAGCCCGCCCTCTGTACCATCCGTTCGCTGCCCCCAGAGTAAGCTGTCGAAGGCTGGGGAGGACGACCTGTTGTCCGGGATGGGTTGAGAGGGCGTCCGCCGTGTCCGATTCGTCTTCGTCGCTGGGCACGTCCTCATCCAGTTCGTTGTCGCGATAGTCTCTCCGATCCAGCTCATCGTTCTCTCCAACGTCTCCCCTCTCTTCAACAAAACGGCTGCCCAGGACGTCCAGGACGTACGCAAACGAACTGCGCCCTGCGAGCGTGAGTGTCTGGAGGAGCGGGAAGGCCGTGAACACTCTCCGGAAGTGTTGCGCCTCGAAGTCCTTGTAGTCGACTATGATATCGAGCCGAGTCAGCGGAGAGCTGGATACAACGTCCAGGAATCCCCGCAGGCCCGCTCGCGCAAGCAAGTGGAACGTGATTATGGTCGAATCGGCGATCTTCTGCGCGGCCAGTCCCATGTGCAGCTCAGAGCCACTCGGACCCTCGCAGTGGAGCTCTTGAGATCTGGTGCCGGGATATGGTAGGTAGTGTCTCTGAGAGTAGAAACTTGCCCTTTGGAACGCGTTACGCGGGGGTAAGACCGTGGCAAGGAACGGTTCTGGAGGGAGAACGGTAGAAAATGTTCTGCGCTCGCCAGCATGCTGAGCGATGTGATTCCGGCCGGCGGTCGTATCGAACTCTATAAGGGACATGATCTGGATGGCAGGAAGGCAGATTTTGGACAACAATCCTCGATTTATTGAAGGGGGTTGTTTGAGGACTAGTGTCTTAAGCCTTGGTAATGTGATTCGCGACTGAATAGAAGATAGGAATTGGTCGGGGACGTGACTCGGAGATAGCACCTCAATCAATTCTAGACGCTCCAAATTACTGAACATGGCGAGAATGGAACTGAACTGGGTCGATGATACATTCCAACTACAGCTGTCCAATTTGAGGCTGCGCAGCTGCCCATAGATAGGGCATAGACCGGGCGGGGGTATACTAGTCAGACTAAGAGCGACAAGGCAAGGAAGGGTCGCGTGGGCGTTGGAAAGTCCGTATTCCGAGTCGATGTTGACCTGCTCGGTAACCGGCATCCACTGGGGTGAGAGGATGAGTTCTTGAATATTACTCAGGCCTTTCGAAAAAAGATCGCGCAAGGCGGTGATTTCATGGCCATGGATCGGCCTGAGAGTGTGGAATGAGAGGAGACGGATGCAGTCCTTGTATGGGAGCAAGTTCGAAGCCACTTCAGAGGCTGAAGAAGTGTTTTCCCAACCCGGGTGGATGTAGACATCGACGGGTGAAGCGGCGGAGAGCGTGTGTGAGATGCATAGATGGAGCCACCCCCACCCTCGGTCTACGTTGATGATCCTCCAGAACTGCGTCGAACCACGTACGATATCGCTCCAGCGTCGGCAAACGGCGAGCAGGGTGATTAACTGAAGCCTCAACATCCTTTCAACAGCAGCGTGGAATTTCAATGACAGTGATCTCCAGCCGAAGGGGTCGTGCACATGCAAGAAGATCTCCAACAAAAGTTCATTCGGAAGACGGTGAAGAGGGGAGGAATCTGCGCCGGGAACCTCAGAGACAGCGTCGTAGAGGCCGGTTACGGGTTCCTGAAGGAAAGGAGGCGGCGGGGTAGTTGCATTGAGCATGTTATAGGTGCCAGAAGCTTCTCGATGGACTATCGTTCAATGTGGTCCCTTCCTGCAAGAATATGCGATGAGCAGATGCGTCAAAGACATTGATACCGCACGCCGTACGTACCAGTACTATCGTGCTGCGCCCAGGTTAGCTGGCCGGCATGAGCCTGCCAGAACAGCGTCCGCCGGCTCGCAGATCTCTGAATTTGTTTCGCAAAGAGAGTGACCAATGGGACTATGTACCTAGGTTGGGAGGGATGTGTGCATACCCGTCAAGTAGTAGGCGAAGGAACGTAGGCACACCGCCGCGCAAGTTGGTGCGGGCTGATCTGGACTCCGATAACATTACATAAGCACTAGTTCTACAATTGAACAACTCAACAAAGAATGGAGCAACACGAACGAGACGAGAACGTAACTACTACTCGAAGAACTCCTCGAAGACTAGCTCGCCCTCTCCCACCGCATCCGCAATCTCGTTTTCGTGTCGCTCGACCGTCTCTTCGAAGTTGGGCACACTATCGTCATCCACGTCGTGCAAGAACGACAACAGGAGCCGTCGAAAGCCCGCCCCGCGTGCTGTCCGCGCGGATGCGCACTTCACAATCGTGCTTGCAAATCCCTCTGACCAACACGGCCCGCTCAGGTCCAGCACTTTAAGTCTGGGACAAGGTACTGGAGCGGCGACGGCATCGCCATCGGAGCTGGACGGTCCTAGCGGAAGCGAAGTCGGCGCGAGAACGTTAAACAGTGGGTGGATAGTTCCGCTTCTCTGGCCGAATACCGTGAGTGTCCGAAGAGCTGGGAAAGCTGCCAAGACGGCCCGCCAATCGGCTTCCGGGATGAAGTCTATGTCCCCAGTGATGTCCAGGACTCGTACACTCTTGGCCGCGTTACGGAAGATTTGAGCACATGCGCGGGTCGCATCTGGTAGCCACCGGTCATAGGGATTGTAATTTGGTAAGCTCCAAAGTTGAATCGTGAACGTAACCCCTTTCCGGCTTGCTATAATGTTCAAACCGTCATCCAATTGTGCTTGGATTTCGATTCCGGTGGCTGAAGACAGGAGCGAGAAATGGGATGAATCCGGAGGTAGCAACGAAACGAAGGTAGACATCTGATCATCGGTGTCACCAAAGTCGCTGATGAGCGCCACGTTCACATTATCCGGGAATCGAACGTATGCGAAGAAAGTGGAGACAAAGAGGGGAGTGTCGTACACAGTGATGGTGGCCAGATTGGGGAGATGCACAATACGCCGAGAAATGCTAGTTGGCTCGTTCGATACTTGAGAGAGGATGCTGTACAGCGAGAGCGACTTGAGAGCCCGAGACTTGTCGAGGATGTCCAATATCACGCTGAACTCCGAGCGCGGTCCTGAGAATGTGCACTGATGTAGCTCAAGGGTAGTAAGCTGCGATATCAAGGGGGCTATGCCCCCAAGGTTGGGAAGATCCACTGCGGCAAGCTTGAGGATGCGCAAAGCTGGGAAATACTCAGTGGAGAGCGTAAGAAGCGAGGTCCGCTGAGGTATTTCGGCCATAGTGACGTATTCCATGTCTTCAGCAGTGATATCAAGCACTTCTAGCTGTTGCATAGGGAACAGGAATGCCGGAAGAGAGACCCGTTTGATGATGTGCATGTACCTCTCTGGACATGGTGAACTTCGTGGGAACACAAGGCTTCTGACACGATTTCGGGCACCGGGGAATGTGAACATGGCACTTGCGATAGTGTCGGGCAGCGAGGAGAAGTGCAAGTCGATGGGGGCGGGATGGGAACGTCGAAGAGACAGATCGAACCACCGGAGGTTTTGGTAGACGTAGATATCTCGCCAGAGGAGTGGGGTAGAGGAGATTATGGAGAACCACCGACGACACACCAGTAAGAGCGGGAGCCAGGAAGGGTGAGGCTCGAAGAAACTTGACCTTCGTCGGGCCGTGTACGGAGTGGATAGAGAGACAATGCGAATGAATAGTTCGTTGGGTAACTTGCTGATAGGGAGGCCGTCGTTCCAGCGTGCGTCGATGTCTGCGAGCTTCTGCGCGAGTAAATCCATCTGTGCGAGGACAGAGGCACGAGCTGCGTGGTATTGCTCCATCTTCTGTACGATGCGCGGGTGTTGTGAGACGAGGACGGGGTTTGGGAGGGGTTCATACCAGTGCATCAGCTAGGTTACGGCTTTATAAGTTCCGTCGAACGTACTGTATTCACCAATAATGACCACCCACGCCACTGACCACCTCCTTCACGCTTGGGTGAAACCTGTGAAGGATCTCTCATGAATGCGTACCCATTGGACCCGACTTGCTAACACAAATATCCTGAGAGCCCGCCCACTTTCACATCCGTAGACTCCCCTTTCCCAGAGAAACAGACGTATGCACAAGCGAGACGTACCGTTTCCGACTTCTGTATCTCCGGCGTAGGTTTGAACGCAAAGTTGGTGGCAATGTCCTTGGCGTCACCAAACTTGGGACGTGGGGGTGCGAGTGCCTGTCAGTCACGGCAAAGAGCACAACCAGGAACAGAGTTGTGACGACGAAGAGGAAATGGCAGCTGTGGTCTGACTCAAAGCCTGCTAGGACGCGAGGACTGACCAGGGCCACGTGCGCGTGGCCACCGTGGCGCGTCCGGCTTTCGCGAGGTTTAGCGCGACGTCGCCCAGCCAGCTTTTCCTGCATCGTCGTCTAAACGTTTATCATGAAGTCGGATCCGACGTCTTTGATTCCAAGTACGCAAGATTGAACGTCTGGTCGGCCTTCAAGGATGACATATCACACAGTGAGCATATCGGTTACAACTCAGTCAACAACATCCATTACTTAATCATACGGCGTCGAACGCTGCCAAGTCCTCAAGCCCAACCAGCCCAGTATCTAAACACCATTGGTGGCTGCTCCTCCTACCAAATATGATAAGTGACTCGTCGCTATATCGAGGTCCAGCACACCGCATCCACCCATTGCGTCTTCAATGATATTTCGGTAAAACTCCCGCGTCGGTTGAAGTTCCTCCATCTCCTTCCTCTCGCATGTGAGGTGCAACGTGAATTGTTCGATTCCGACTCCCCGCGCACGGCGCGCAGAGACACAACGCGCGACAGTGCCGATGTCAATGTCAGTCCAAGATGGCCCTTCTAATTTGAATAGGGAGAGTCGTGGGCAGAGTGGTGTGTCGAACGGCGGTGGGTGACCCGATCCCATTGGCGTGAGAGCCTTGAACAGACTGTCAAAGAAGGAGGTGCCGTAGGCGGACAGTCTCAGTTCAGAAAGGTTGTGAAACGTCGCAAATGTCGCCTGCCAATCGCTATAAGATACATGATCGGTGTTGCAGCGAGTTTCCAGGACCCGAAGGCAGTGGGCTGCGTCGCGAAATATGTGAAGGGATGCTCGAAGCGCGTCCGGGAAATACGGGTCCATCAGAGATGCATGCTCGTACTCTGGATGCCAGGCGGTGATGGTGAGATAACCGCCACTATCTGGCTGTACTTTGATTTGAATGTGATCATTGTCTATTTCTGAGTCGATGGTGATCTTCGTTGCGGTAAAGTAGGCAGCAAGGTGAGAGGTGTCATCGGGCAGTAAAGACGTAATAGTCAGGCTTTGGTCGTCCTCGCCGCGAATGTCGCAAATGAGATCGACCTCCGTTTCGACGGGAAAACGTAAGCATGTCAAGAGTGCGGAGACAAAAGGAGGGGTGTCGTGTACTGCAAGTTGGACTAGTTTTGGGAGGTGCGCGACAAGCCGAGGGAGAACTGACGGTTGCTTCGTTGCACGAGAGAGGACGCTGTGTAACGAGAGCTGTTCGAGTGCCCGAGACTCGCTGAGCATGTCGATAAGTGTCTCGAAGTCCACTCTTGGACTAGGGAAGAAGCACTGGTACAGGTCGAGCGCGCGTAACTTGACAATCACGGGGCGCAATTGGCATAGACTGGGTATATTTACAACCTGGAGAGCAAGGGCTTGCAGCGCGGGGAATTGTTCGTTTGAGATGGGCATAGAGATGGGGATTGTACGTCCGGGATAGTAGGGATATACTGGGCCCCAAAATTGATCGTCTGTAGTCTCGAGTTCCTCCAGCTGACGCATGACGTATGGCGTGGACGGAAAAGGTTGCATAAGAGCGAAGATATCTTCGTCGGACTCCAGCTCCCTCGGAAACGAAAGACTCTGGATACGAGAGGCAACAGCCGGAATGTGGAGGTGAGAAGCCATGGCAGGAGTCACCCTTGAGGTGAATGCTAGATGGATTGGGGCAGGTGATGAGCGATGCAGACAGAGCTGGAGCCATTCTAAGCGATGTTTGACGTGAATCTTGCTCCATAGCAGAGGGGTTCCGGATAGAATAGAGTACCATCGACGACAAACTTTGAGGAGAGGGAACGAGCAATAGAGATAATATGGCGGCAGGTCCCAAGGATATAATGACGACGCCGCAATCTGGACAAAGATTTCGTTTGGAAGCTTGCTGATTGGCCGAGTGTCGTTCCAATGCGAACCGAAATCTTGACCAGCAAGTGAGGGCCGCATAGGCGAATGTGGCGGAGAAGGAGGGGTATGAGATTCCTCCATTCCCTACAAAGGGCAGGACGTCAGGAAAGTGGGAGTGGACATTACGGTGCGCGGACGAGAGCGGAGTCCGCACCACTCGGTGGAAGAAGGATATATGCGCTAAGACCGATGGACAACTTACAAGATAGCGACACGAGAATGTAACCTACCCTGGTGGCGACACGAGTTCGTATCGGTGAAACTAGTTCCGACTCTGCAGATTTCTCCGGCTGCCTTGGAAGCAAGATGACCAGGGTTCAATTCGGGTCTTCTGAGCAAGGACTAGCTGGATTCAGAAGGTAATGGAGACAATTGTCGGTATGACCGACTTGACGACAGCCTTTGTGGGAGGACGGAGGGATGGGTGGAGCTTGCGCTTGACTCGAGAGGTACTGACGGTACTGGACGGCGGCGGGCGGCGGGCGCCCTGTGGGCGCTCCGGCAACGGCGTCGTGAGGTCGGGTCAAATCAAGGTTGGGCGACCTGGTGTGCGGTGCGGCCAGCGAAAAGGTATAGAATAGCAAAACGAACTACGGAAGTGCTAAGTTATTAATTTATCCGAGGCGGCAGAGAGCACCTCTCCTGCCAATATCCGACCCTAGAGCGAAGGGTCCGAGTACTCCTAAGGCCTAGAAACCGATCTCAACTACTAACACACCTTCCGACAACCTTCCAGCCCTCCCAGCCGTCGCGCCCGCTCGTCACAGCTCCTACGCCCTCTTCGACCTCAATGTCGGCCGCGAGAATGGACGCCGCGATGGCCGCCGCCGCGCCCGGCGCCCACGCGCTCGCGATGCACTTCAGCTTCCCATGCCCGAAGCTGAGCAACCGCGTCGCCCACTCTCCTTCCGGAATGCGCGCCCAACGGCGTGGGTCAAACGTGGTGGCGTCTGGTCCCCATATGGAGGAATCACTTTGTGCGGCTTCGATGTCGGCCACAGCGACTGTGGCGGGCGGTGCCGAAGAGCGCATGCTGGGGAAAAGGAAAGCGAATGAATTAGGGGAGCAGTCGCGAGGGATTTGCCGTGATATGCGACGGGTGGGCGGGTACAGGCGGAGGACCTCGTACACAATCTCCTTCGCGCTGGGCGCGTCCTTCGTAGAGTCGCGGTGGATGAACTGAGACGTAGTTGGGAGGGCGTTGAACGCAGCGAACACTGATGCAAAACTAGACTCTCGGCGGACGAGGGCCATTGTGATCGCGACGACGCGCCACATGGTCTCGTACGTTGGGATGATAATTTCGAGGGGGTTGTCGACATGAGAGACCCAGAGGCGGAGTTTCTGGTTGAGCTCGTGGAGGAGGTGAGGAGGGATAGGGGAGGGCGACTTCGAGAGCGTCCAGAGTTCGTTGAGCTTGATGGTAACGAGGTCCAGTTGCTCGAGATCGAGGAGTGCGGGGTCGACCTCGAGAAAAGCCACGAGTACGACATGCAAGACAGTCGTTCGTACAATCATGTCGAAGGAGTAGGTTCTACCAGGCTTCACGACAGTGCCGATAGCACTTGCGGTGACCTCGGAGATCCTTCTCCAGTCCGTCACAGCAATGAGGTCCTTCATGGACTTGACGAAGGCGCTGTGGACGGCTTGGGAAGACGAGGTGAACGTAGAGCGAATGCCGAACGCGCGCACGAAACGCGCATTGGCAGCCGCACGAGCCTGGAGGATGAGGAGGAGGGATGAACCGCGGGGAGAGAGGAGACGCGTGATTGAGGAGACGTCGCGAAAGTGGTATTGCCTCTTGTGAGAAGACGAGATGTGTGCCCTCCAAAACGTATAGGTGAGCAGGAGTGGGACAAGGGCGAGCAGGAGCGTAGACATGGTGCACATACCGTATGACATTGGACACCGAGAGAGCTCAGTTATATGCTGAACCTGAGCTCGGCGCTGGCGGTAGTGCTCAAGGCTCTCGTATAGCGTTCTACGTGCTGTCCGCAGAGCGCATGGACCGAGATTACCGCAGTGAAGTAATGCTGCGGTAGCGCCGATAGTTGGCGTAGCTTGCGCCGCCGCGCATGTCCGTATATAGTCGACGAAGCTCTCTCATTTGCGGAGATGGATTGAAACTTCGGTCATGGCTCGTTCTCTGTAGATCGTTGTGGTCGAGCCAGGTTGAAAACGCGAGGGTTCAGTCAGGACAAGAAGGGAGGTTGGCCTAGGGCTTACCGCAGACGTCACCGGGGCATCGCAGACGCAAATATGGCTGTACTTGATAGTTTGATGGAACCAGGAGAAGAGGTGAACCGTGTAAGCTGGCGACGTACGAGTCGCCGGTGTGGTGGCCGCGCGCCGTAGACCCAAGGACACTGCTTGCAGTCCTTGTTGGCTGAGATCTGCGTCTGACGTCGCTGTTCGCGAGGGCACAATATGATCTAGGTCTTCTGGCTCGTGCTGGAAGGCGAGCTGTGAAATAGGACATTTTATGGGCATGTATGTAAGAGTCTTTATGGTGATAAGCCGAAGTCAGATCACGTGTAATCACTCGTAAAGAACGCGTTCGCTTACCGAGGAGCATACAGATACCACGCGTGAATGTAGATATGGAAGTCAAATTTATCGTTTGTGGCTGTCAGACAATCCGTAAAGCGGGTCTATATTGGCATAATTGAACGCGAGTGACGTGCGAGGAAAACAATATTACGGATAGTCCTCCCCAACTCTCGAGTCGTCATCCCCGCGCGCACACGTATCCTGGAGAGCTCTACATACAAGCGCACTGTCAGCCCGTGATGTACGACAGATGTCAATTGTTCTACTTACTGGCAGCAGTAGTACGACGCTTAGGGTGCCGCCGTAATGACGGTCACGGTCGCAGTAGCACACGGCGTGTTAGAGCCGGCCGGGGAAACCTCCGTCACTGTCTTGGCTTCGGTGAGAACCTGACCGTTAGACGTAGTGACCTCCAGGATGATGACCTCAGTCGCGGTGGCGGAGCAGCCGGTGACCGAGGGGAGAGGGGCGCCGGAAGAGACTGTGATCGAAGAGAACAGGTTGGCGTCCTGGGATTGTCAAGAAAGCGGAGTCAGAGGTGGGACCGTCGGCGGTGAGCTGAGGAGAAGAGCATACAGCGTAAGGGCCATTCCGGCGAAGCTCTGTCCCACTGCAGGGGCTATCAGGACCAGGGAATTGCGCAATCAGTGCAAAGATGAAGACCGTACCGTAGGAAAGGGCGCCAAGTGCGGTAAGCAGGATGCTGGACGAATGCATGTTTAGGACAGTCCTAGTGGGTGGTTGGGCCGGAGGGCGGCGGAGAGCTTAAATACCCAAGACAATTTCTCGAGTGACCTGTCCTCGGTCCGCGGACGAACATCTCCGGCTTGTCAGAGGCCGATTCATACGTGCATTCCAGGACGAGGGTATGTGCGAAGAGGATCGGTCCGCCCGCTTGCACACGACGGTCGTGCGGCCCACACGACTCGTGTGGGCCGTCCGCAAAGGACGCCCGCAGCTCCTGCTGTGCGGCAAAGTAAGAACGCTGATGATGGACCGAACCATGGCCACCGCGCAGCAATGCGGTGGATAAGCACGGTCCTGTGGGGTCCACTCACCGTCTACCCGTACCATTCCGTCTTTGTCGTCCAGGGTGGTCGTGCAGAACGGCTTGAACATCTGGCGTGCGAGCGTGAACGCGGCCCCGGCGCATGTTGGCGTCGACCACATGCTACACGTCGTGTGCGAGATATAGAGGAAGAGCGACTCGCAAGTGGCCCAGTCGATATTGAACAGTGAGACAGAATGCTCGCCACAAAGGCACGCCGAAGAGGGCTGTCTGGAGATATGCGAAGACAGAGAGGCCATGGTGTTGCCGCTGCTTGCTTGCGCTCGCGTGCGCCGAGATGACCATCATGTAGGCTTGAGAGGGTCGGAGGCGGAAGTTGAACCAAAAGGAGGTTACCCGTGCGTCGTGAAGCAATGTCGATCTTCACCAACACCCTTCATTCCAGTGTTTGAGAGGAAGTCTGATGGTTTCGTTGCAGATGCAGATAATGAGGAAAACAGGTGCATATGGTGAAAATGAAAGGTAGTCTGAGAGAGCGCCCGCTCTAAGGCGCTTCGTCAGAGCCAGAAGTGCCGCTTACAACAGCTTACAACTTGTTTCTAACGCCATCAGTACTCATCAGTACATACTCGCCACTGCATTTTTCCAACGGCATAACTTCGAAACCTCCGTTCGGAATCCATTCTCACAGGCCGTCAGGTATGGTCATGCAAGTATTCAAACCACCTCTTCCTATACAGCTAGAGCTGGCGCGCGGAGGTGACACCTCTGCCGTGTTCAAGTTCCTGGGCCGCCGACTCGGAAGACCATGTAGAAGACGCGCAGTTAACAGACCGAGACCGAATGAATCACCAGCTCTCTTCCTAAAGAGTCGCCAATATTGGTTGATTTCGACCCATTCTCAGCAATGACGTAGCACGGCATCCTGCCACCAGCATGCCAAGAAAGCCAATCAGATGAAGATTGAACTGGCGTTCATAGTTGACGGAGCACGAGGGTTTCCGCCTTTGGTTCATAATGTCGGGTATGGCAATACGGTGGGTGTATTCAGACTCACTCAAAGCCCGGGGTGCTCACGGCTCGGAGCTGACATGCACGTTGCAACCGCTATTGACGTCATCGTGTATCATAGAGTGAGTGTCTATTCCTGTCTGTGCACGTTGTTCGCTGTTTGGCCACCTCTACGAGTCTAACGTCTGTACCCCTAGGCATCTCGTTGCTCTTTGCTCTTCGTAACTACACGGACTCCTATTCGATTCTACACATGGCCTCATACGGTATCCCCAATGTCAACATCATCGACATGCATGCAAGTGCTGTGCCGAGGCCCGGTATGACTCTTCGCGACGACATCGTTGCAGGCCTTTCCAAGCCGCCAGGCGAGAAGACAATCCCAATTGTTGTTGTCTACGACGAGCTAGGCCTGAAGCTGTACGATGATATGACGATGGGTTCGACCGAATACTACCTTTTTTCGGCCGAGGAAGAGATTCTCAAGACGAAGGCGGAGGAGATCGTGCAGGCTATCCACGCACTGAGTCCTTGCCTGGGTCCTGTTAAAGAAAATGTGGTAGAGCTGGGAGCAGGGTAAGTGCGTTAGTTCTGTTGAGAAGTTGTGGTTGACCGTGGCGACACATGGTACCCCTTCGGCCATTCCAATATGCACCTAACGTCTTCCGGACGGCAGCGCACTACGAAAGACTTCTTTGATCCTGCGCGCCCTTGCTCGTGCCGTCCTAGAAGTCTCCGAGCCTGCTCCTCCAATACGATTCCACGCCCTCGATCTCGAGAGACGGGAGCTTGAACGAACTATCGTTAACGTCCTGCAATCGGACATCGGCCCAGACCTCCGCGGGAAGATCTCAATGAATGGACTGTGCGGAACTTACGACGAAGGCATACAGTTCATCAAGGCTGGCAATCTCGAGTCGTCTCAGGTTGCTTCCCCTCACGACGGCCTTCAGCCCATGGACCTCCCCGCTACTCGACGACCTCTTCATATCGTCTTTCTTGGCTCGTCGCTTGGGCATTTCGAGCGGGGAGAGGATGCGGAGTTTCTAAAGTCGTTACCGCTCCGCGCAGGAGCCGGAGACACCCTTCTTCTTGGCCTCGACCATTGCTGCGACCCAGCATCGATCATCGCTGCATATAATGATGCCAAGGGCCTCATGCGTAGGGTCGTCATGAACGGATTGACAAGCGCGGGTCGGGAACTCGGAGACGAGAATTTATTCGACCAGAGCAAATGGGAATACGTCGGACGGTATAATGAAATGCTCCGTGAGTTATACCTTCATGACGGGCCTAGATGTACTCCGCATGTTACTGATGCTAGAATGGATGTACATACAGGGCGCTACGAGTTTTACTATAGGTCTATGTGCGAACAGGTCGTGATAGACCCGAAGACAACGACGCGCTTCTCTTTCGACGAGGGTGAAGTTATCCGTGTTGCGCTCTCCCACAAGGTGTGATGTCTCACTGACAATGGCCCGCTTGAGCTGGAGGCTGATATCATCCGATACCAGTACTCTGACCATGACATCGAAACTCTTTTCACGAAGGCGCATCTACAGCCAGTGCGCCGTTGGACGGACAGCTCGTCGCGGTACTCGCTCTGGCTTCTCGAGCGACAAGAGTCTACGTCGCGGGGTGTGTCGTCATACAGTGCATGATCAGAAGTGAAAATTTGGAGGATTCAAGGTAGTTGGACGAGTACGGACGGCTTACGACGTGAGGGCTCTACCACTGCCAGTTGGGGATTGCCAGGGCGACGTTCGTGTTCTCAACTTAGGGGATGTCCTGACCGTTAGCTCACCCCGAAATTGATAGCTTGAACTGGCACCCCAGAGTCCGTCAGGTTCCTGAGTGCATACCTTCTGGTTCGCGATGCTGTCATCGGACACTGTGCAAACCAGAAGCTCTCGCCGCGCCCTAGTCTTGCATCCACTCTAATCATGTGTATCCTTCATGTGTCTCCCTGGGGAAAAAGCGAAAGGCACTGGCCTGTCGCGCGTGTATGTATGATATGGCCCGCCCCGCGCGGCCTGAATTACATCGCGGGGAGGGTGCGCTTATGCCAGGGCGTAGTCGATGCCCTTCTCGCTCTCCTGCTGTCCAACATGTCGACGTGTTTTTCGACACCTCTTGCGGTTGAGGACACCTCTTTCACAGCCTGTAGATGGCCCAGAGCGGTCCACGAACATTTGTTTATAGTGGGTGCTGATCTCTCCTCGGCGTGAGGTTCGGAGTCAAATCAAGGCTTTCGTATATTTCGGAATACTCTCGCTAATGTGGATCGCTGGTTGAACAGCATCACGTCATCGATTGTGGGACTCTGCGGCCTGTACAGTGCCATGGTTTTACACGCGCCGATCTCCTATGTACGCCTCCCCTACTATCTGAGGTAGTTCTTCAACCAGACGGCACGGTTCTCCTTGATGGGCCTCATGTACACATTGTTGTTCTTGTTGTGCTTCTGGCAGATGGGAATGATGTAGACGTCGTTCGAGCCGGCGGCCACGACCTGCGCCGTCTGGCCCAAGATCACATGGCCGCCCACAAAGTTCGTGGTGCAACCGAACCCGGTGGGAAAGTCGTAGGAAGAGCACTGGGTGATGGTGGCGGTGGGGTAGGTGCGCTTCCACAGGTTGATCCACGCTAAGCCGTCGACCTTGGGGTCGCTCGAGCTGCCGATGACGTTGGCGAAGTCGGCGGTCGAGGCGAAGGTGTATGTTCCTCCGTAAGTGGAGCGGACATCGCCGATTTGAATGACGTCGCCTACCCTGGGGGAGGCAGTTTCGTCCATGAGGTCCTCCGCCGTGTAGACTCGGACGGTGGGGGTCTCGGTGTCAGACGACATGTTAGCTTGATGTGCTAGAGGGGTGTAAAAGTCATGAGATGACCGCGTCCGAGACTCGTGAGCGGGGACAAGTGACAAGTACCTGAGTGGGGTGTAGAGCTGAGCTGTCGATACTGCCAGGACATGGCCAAGGTTTTATAGCTCAGAGGAGTCGTCTTTTACCGCTAACGCGGCGGTCGGAAACTTTGCGCAGCGGACGAGAACAAAGGAGATGACGATATTCTGGCTGCGTGTTGCACTCACAGCGTTAAGCTAGAACATGGAAGTGGAGTAATTGTTCAATTATTGAAGACGCCAGCACTGAAGGTGGTTCATGTTGGCGTAGCCACCTCGCCCATGACCGATCCCGCCGGCGTCATTTGTTGGTGTGCTCGTGTGCTTGTAATGCGCTTCCTCGACTCCTGTCCGCTGATAAGGCTCTCAGTATGTACAGATTTTGATCGTTTCTCTCACCTCTATGCACACACGTCCTGTCTCTGTCTCAGTCGACTTGATCCTAGTCTTAACAGCATGTTCGAAATCTCTCATTGAGGATTGAGCACGATTTTCAAGCCTGAGCTTCCCTAGTGATATCCTCAGGCCCGAGCCTTGCCGGTGCGCGGTTCCGACCCCGAGCCGCTATGGCTTCTGGAAGACCAGCATACTCGGGCACTCGCTCTGACGATGCTCGATCTGACGATACAAGCTGGAGATTCAAGTTTGCCGCCGCTCGAGTCAACAATGGGCCGCAGGCTGGAGCCTGGCTTGCGCCTGTGGAGCCCTGATATCGCCGCCGGCCTCTTCCAAGCAGCTGTCAGGTCAGAATAGCACCGTCGAGTGATGCCATACGGGATCTATCAAATTCAATGAATCGTCAGATATCCTGGCCATACTCGTGACGAAGCTTCAATGCATGAAGCTTGAAGACGTACCTACTACTGGTCATGTGCTTGCAGAACTGCCCCGGGCGCGAGCGGTCGATACTCCAATCCTTGCTGTTGCCGACATGCCAGTGGCGTTGGCGTAGAATGTTGCCGAGAACGCACCATATTCAGCCCTCCATGGGCTCAACTCAGTCACTCCAGCTCTTCAGATGTTCGGGATACCCAGCAAGAGTGTCGAGTTTTCGTGAATGAGGCTACAAAGGGTACACAGCATATACTTCTACATGTGAGAGGAAAACAAAACACCGGGAGAGCGTAAGGGTAACTCGATAAACCGAATGATAGGGGCAGCTGGCAGCAGCGCGCGGGAGTTCAAGTTCGTCAGTGAGGGCAGCTACGCGAGGGACGGAACCCGGGACGGTCGCTCACCTGGCAGCAGCGCGAGAGAGTTGAGGAAAGCGCGGACGCTCCGAGCCTCAATTTTCGCTGCCCAGCGAGGAGCCCTCAGCGAGAGTCAGCGACGTATCCGCGCACACACTGGCACGAGCGACGGTAGATAGGGGTCAGCGACTGAGGAGGACGAGACGGTCCCGGAGACGAGGCTCACGCGCCCTGACGCGTCAGTGTTCGAACCCGGACCGTTCGAAGCGGCCGGAGCGAGCCGGAGCGGCGGTGCGGCTGCTTGGGTGTGTGCCAGGGCCTGTCTCAGGCTCGCGCTGGCACTGTTTCCCGTCGTCCCTACCTCCTTTTAGCATCTCTTTTACCCTAATCGACCACGGACGTGTCGCGCGTGCCGGTATTCCATGTTACGAGCATGACAGTGTACACAATCGAGCTCAAGTTCTGGACGCACGCTGCCAACAGACTCGGACACAGACCCCCGGGGAATCCTCATCACGTGATTCTACGGTATCGTAAGCAACAGCTTTAGGCTCGTCAAAGAGTCAATCTTTCCTTTGTACGGACTCGAGCTGTCTGAGTCCGTAGCCCCCCCTCTCTTTCGAGCCTACCTTCACTCGCGAGTTGCATGTTGCGCTATCTTTACGACTCTACGCGGCAAGCTTCCTATTGACACGTTCCACAGCTCTCAGTTACGGCTCGCAAGACGTCTGCATTTGAACGCTCCTCGACTGGGAGGTCCGCGCCGAGGCCTTTGGGCTCGAGATTTAGGTGGATCTATTCGCTGCCTACAAGAAAGGTATGCAAGTGGTGCATTGCTTCGTGGAATCCCTTTCGTCCGTTCCAGTACCGTGGTGTATTGCGACGCTGAGGTCTGGAGTACCCTACGTGAACCAGTGCGCGACACGCGATTCCCGGACGCGAGCCATTGGAACAAATACTACTCATAGATGCTGACGTAAATGTTTTGCTTTACAGAATATCCTCTCACAGTAGTCAAAATCAACGTTCAGTGCCGGTGCGGAGAGCCCTCAGCTGGTGAGTTCCCTTTGTCCATCGTCTTGCCTCGACTGCACCACCACCTCACCCTCACACTCGCCACTTTCGTCTCTCAGCATTCAAGCAATGCATTCGCAACGATGCGAAGTGAACATGAATGCTTACCATACAAAGCGTGCGACCCTCCTTTCTCAGATGGATGACATCGCGGAACAAGTTAGACAGCTAGATGGCCAGTGGAATGACGAGCTCCCAATTCACAAACTCCCGGATGAAATCTTCGTCGACATCATATCTATGTCTCAGCCTCACCGACCGTATTTTGTTTACGTTTGGAAGTTTCCTCCTTGGCTTCCCGTCATATCCGTATGCCGTCGATGGCGCAATATCATCTACTCTACTGTCATTTTGTGGCGCAACATCGATGTTCACAAGAGAATTGAATGGTTAGATCTCTCTCTCCATCGTTCAAGAAGGTCTATCGTCGACATCACATTCCATCATGGGTCAACTGTGGTTCCAGCTTTCGATCGAATCCTACTCGGCATTGCCAACCGTACTCGAAAGCTCGCCTTGTTAAATGGCCCAAATGACCGAGGAGCGTCCCTGTTAGTGATGCGTCGCCTCGGAGAGATGTCGCTACCGCGTCTTGAAACGCTCTACGTTCGTTCATCCGTACCGCAACCTTACCCGCCACTAGCGCTTCACGCGGTCCGTCTCTCTGCTTTAACCAACCTCTCCCTTTCGTCGGTTTCCATCCCCAATCTTGATCACATACGTGACATCCTCGTTGGCCTCCATCAACTCGAGATTCAACGCTGTACCTTTACGACGCCACGTATTCTACCCAGCATGTTACTGGATATACTGGAGGATTGCCGGCGCCTTGAAGAGCTCGCGTTCAGCGAAAGCGCGCTTTCCCATTCCTTGTCTATCGACCCTACCAACAACCGCAAGTCCGTACGCACTGTCTCGCTTCCCGCATTACGTCGGCTCGAACTAGACGATTCCTTCGAGCATGTTCATTGCCTCTTTCGTTCTCTCTTCCTTCGCCCCGACGCGAGCGTCTACCTGGTTGGAGAAACCAGGTACACGACATTCTCGTTCTCGATCTTCTTACCAACAGATCATTCGCTTCGCCGCGCCCTCTGCACCGCACACGAGGTCTGGATACGCCATTCCGATTATGTGTACGGTCTCACCATGGATGCATACACAAGTTCCGGAGCGACGATCCAGCTCACGCTCTTCCCATCGCCTTCGGTCCACCATGTGGACGCGGAGGCGTTCCTCTCCGTGGCTCTCGCTTCGTGTATGGAGATTTGCGCTGGCGCGCCTCTGAAGACGCTCACCCTGCAAGGTATCACTGACTCGTTCTCGATCGAAGCCTGGGCCGCCGCGTTTCATGCGTTCCCCAAGATCGAATCTCTAAGCGTGCATGGCGAGAACGAGGCACAGATCGATACTCTGCTAACCGCGCTCGCATTGCCAAGTCTTGACCGTCCCAGTTGTGAATCACAAGATTCCGAACGGGGTGCTGGACCTACTGGATCCGACAACATGCCCAACGTGGTCTGCCCATCCCTGGCTGAGCTCGAGTTGTTGGGCGCCCCAGCAGACGATGAGATCGTCGCCGCGCTTGCCGACTGCTTGCGCGCACGGGCTACGAAGGGCGCACGAGGTCTCCAAAGGCTGTCCTTGGCGTTGGTGTTCGGTTCTGACGATGCGTTCGAGGCAGAGGAAAAGGAAATAAGAGAGCTCCTTCAAAAGGTAATCGGAGAGGCGGACTTAATATTGGGGAATCACCGCGAGCTATAGTCGAATACGAGTACGTTGTTCACGCGCTAGCGGAAGGTTGACGGGTTTAGGGCGTGTAACGACATGCTCTACCGCGTACGTTTCACAGCGTCGGTGGTGGTACATTCGAATTTGATAATGACATGCTCGCGAGCTTCCTGTTACAATCCAAAGAGTGCCGCGCCCGACACCATAGCCAAGGCTACAGCCAACATACGCATGTCCAAGCATGCACTGCTTGTAGCGGCACCGCTAGGCGGCGATGTGGTCTGAGAGAAAGCCACGTGAGCATCGATGACGTCACCGCACAGTCACTGCGAGAAAACACTGACGTTCGAAGCGCCCGGTGCGGAGGACGTGCCCGAGCCCGAGCTGAGCGTGGACGCCGACTGGGAGTTGGTTGTCGCGCCGGAAGTGGAAACGATACCGCTCGATGATGTAGACGTGCTGGTTGTGGTCGTGACTGTAACACCGATGCTGGTCGAGGAGGACGTGGACGGAGAGATCGAGGTGTCCGAGATGGGGCCGCCTGGTGAACTGCCTGTTATGACCGAGCCTGATGGCGTGATGGCGACGACAGTCGTCTCCGTCTCGAGTCTAGTGCCACTCGAGGTCGTAAAGACGATTGTGGTCTGGCTGATGGGTGAGAACGAGAAGGTAGTTGCGGGGAGCGTTGACTCGGAGAGCGTCGTGGCCAGTGAAGATGTTGAGCTATCCTGGCGGGGAGCATTCGCCGCTGCAACGGTGAGTCCTAGAGGAGCACGTAGAAGTTCAGCGCCTCAAAGTTCTGTTTATGCGCTTTCAACGAGATCATACCCTGGGAGACGAGGGAAGCGAGAACAGCACGAGCTCCGTAGAAACGCATGTTCGGCGATGGTAGACTTCCTGTATGATGGTGGTTGGAAACAACTGCAAGGGAGCGGGAGCGACCTGGTACGACCTGTGGAGAACCATGCATAAATACCCCACTCGCATAACGGGCGTTCGCTCACCCTAGCACGCGCTGGTGCAGGCCCGCAGCATCTGGTGCGCCAACGAAGGTGGGTTGGGTGGCGGTAGGCTGGTCACGAGCACCGCTTACAGGCAGACAGGCGCGTTCTTGACGTCCGCGCCTTGCTGTATACGTACATGGCGGGCTCTCTCGCCCGCTCTGTATGCCACATTGCTCGCAGAGAAGACAGTGGAAATCACAGAAGACAGGTGGAGGTCGGGCGCAGCAGTGTACTGGACTGCTCCGCAGGATATATTTAGACCAAGTTAGACCGCGCGTCTCGAAGTAGGAAGGAACCTTCACTTACTACGAGCGTGAAGCCTGGAACCGGCAATTACGCGGAACGCACGCCGATATGGGTCATACAAGGCCAGTGGTTCATCATTCATTAACGAGGATCAGAGTCATAAGGATTCACTATGCCTTATTTCTAAATTGTCATACTTGGGAGCTTGAGACAGCCAAACAATATATGAAGTAGCACTCTCTAGCTAGCGTCCTCATCTATGACCTGAACGACAAGCAAAATATCAGCATCATCTCACGTAAAGGTCGAGTTCGCCACTCACACTCCTAACGCTGGATCGGGGAGGGTACCGCAGTAACAATAGTAACAATCGTAACCACACTAGGACACGAGGTGTCCGAGTACCCTGGGGCGACCGAATTGAGCGTCGTGACCTCCGTGATGACAGGGTTGTCGGACGTCGTGACCACAGGGGTGGCCGTGGCTGTCTTCGTCGCGCTCGCGGAGCAGCCCGGGCCCGGGACAGTGATCGTGATCGTCGGGGGTGTGAGGATGGGACCCGTGATATACGTAGGAAGAGCCCCGGAGGAGACCGTGATCGAAGAGGGCGGATCGTCGGCCTGAAGAGAGCGCGAGGTCAGGTCAGGGGCAGCACGGGCTCAAAGAGGACGTACAGCGCGCGCATGGATCGCAGTGGCGATGCCTTGGCTGGCTGTTCGGAATAAGTATCAGTATCGCGATTCCGGAGACAACGTAGAAAGAAGTCTAACCATAAGCCAAGGCGGAAAGCAGAGCAAGAAGAGTGTTGAAGGAATGCATGTGTGAACTACAGAAGCTAATTGGGAGTGTACTGGTCACTTGCACAGACGAGAGTGCGCTTTTGGACCCAAGACTCGAAATCTATCCCGTAGGCAACTTTCTTCCTCGGTCCGACGTGAGGCGTTGGAAGAAGCTCTTGTACCCGGTTTTCGCGCATTCTGAGCAGCCACATGGTGTATCGGCGCGTTTCCCCGGCTACTCCGGGTCGAATATTGCGGTCATTGAGCCCGCCTGCGAACAGCGCCTTAGTATGCGGTTGCTGCAGAGTCGTTTCCATGCGTTTCGGGTGGCCGAAAAGCAAACAAACTTGATGATGGACAGTAGGAAGGCGAGAACGCACTTCGAGGAAAACGGACGTGAGCATTGCCACTCTCTCCGGCGGCGTTGGCCTACCGGTTGCTAGTATACATATGCGCCAAAACAAACAAATCAGGAAGGCGTTACAGGGCCTCAGGCCCATCACCACTTTTCGTGCGCGGGACGTACTGACATCCTCGCGTTCAGCGGTGTGTAAGGAAAGAAGCGAGGGATGGAGGAACTTACAATCCATCTCCCACGTCCATGCTGACCTCTCTTGCCCGACCAGATACAGGTACGCCTGTAACGCCACACGAAACGCGTGAATGAACTGCATATACTCATAATAATAGAGAACCACGTACCGCTGCCACGCCTCTGGGATCAACACGCACATCTGGATTCTCGCGCCAGTCCTTGGAAATGTCACCGAAGTTGTTGAGTGCCCAGTCTGTCATAACCGCTGCGCGCCAAAAAGCTCTCAGGACGCGAGAGAAAAGAAACAGTCATGACGAAGACTCACGACCATCAATGACAACATGCGCGACCTGGAACGTAAGATAGTTTACTCAGAGCCGTACATACATAGGAGGAGGAACGTCACACTCACATGGATATTCTCCTTCCCAAATTCCTTATTCAGGCTCTGGCTCAACGCCCTCAGCGCAAACTTGCCCGCAGAAAACGCGCTCGTGATCACCCCGCCCCTCCTGCTGCCCGTCGCGCCCGTGAATATCAGCGTCCCCCGCTTCCCCCTCTCGTCGAGCACGTTGTTCTTGAACGTTTCGACGACCCCGCGCGCAAACGCGAATGCGCCATGTACATTCGCGTCAACGACCCCTTGAACGTTCGTGGAGGAGACACGGAGGAAGGGCTTGCGGACGACCCAGCCGACGTTGTACACAGCGACGCGCAGCTCGCTGGGGGTGTTCGGAGAGGTGGGCCAGGTGTGGGCGAGAATGGTGGGGAAGAGGGCGGCCATGGCGTCGTAGGTGTACGTGCCGACGGGGAACGCGGCTGCCTGGGGACGTGGAGAATGACGGTATGGGCCGCGCATACAGACATTGGCAAGCCCAAGAGAGCATGGAATGGGTAGAGGTGCGTTCCATATGATACTACCAAACTCACCTCGGCTCCACTACTGTTCAGTTCGGCGACGAGCTTGCTCATGTCTCCTGCTGTCCGGGCAATCAGGGCGACTCGGTACCCCTCCTTCGCAAAAAGACGTCTACGTTGAGGAGACACATCAATATGGAGTCATTCACTCGAAAAAGAGAGGACATACGCGGTCGCCCCTCCTACGCCTACATGGAGAAGTCCCCAGCTTAGCCTAGCGCATACACCATGCTAACAGGCAAACTACTCGCCTGAGCCATTCCCAACTCCAGCAATGATGATGAGAGGCCGCGTAGACATGCTGCTTTAGAAACTACCGACTCGTGAGGAAGAGCTGCATAGACGTTGGATTGCGATGGCAACTTGACATACCTCGGACGGAGTGCAAGTATGAGATAGACGAGAGTATGTTTTTATCCTCGTCTTCAGGTCTTGACAACTGTGCTCTACCATGCACCTCCGGGAGGTAGGAAACCGGAGATGCCGAGACCGAGGAGTCTGACCGAGCCCGAGACTCGGAGGAGCCCACGAGATCTTGAAGGGCGCTAACGCCGTTGCCTCACGCTCGATAGTTTGAGGATCCGACTTTCGACTTTGAGCATTTGGGAAAGCCTGTATGGAATGATAGGAGGAGAGAGCGGTCCAGAGTCAAGAGTGCACAGAGCCTGAGATACGCCAAAGGATCGAGTGCAGCATCCGAGCCTTCAGAAGTTCAACGTGAGGATGAACCGTTTTCAATCCGCGCACGATGACGTTTGATCACGTGGAAGACACGCGCCTATTCAAGCTGCAGCACTCCGACTAACTCGGACTGGAGGCTCTTGTCCGATAACTCTCACTACCACCAACTTCGCCAGCGTGAATTACAGCATGACTCATGCTTCATGTCGTTTTGGCTTTTTTAGGTGTGGGTTGTACTTGAAGATGCCCATGAATCTCCATTCGTATGCCAGCCAGACATCATTGGCACCTCTCTCGATTCTCGAACATGTCCGTGTCACCGTGAAGTTCCCCTTGGAAGTCATGCAGCAATACTAACCTCATGCACCTAGGCTTGTTCTCAAATTTCGGCTTCTCAAAACCCATGAGTGAAACTACCTAGGTTCAGATGCAAAGCAAAGACAAGCAAGTCTAGCAACCTCCGATCCCGGCCCTCGGGTTCGGAGGCTCGGTGATTCGCAAACGCACCGCGTCGTGAGGGCTTTGTCAGGAAGAAGTGGCCAGGCCGACTTCTATACACAATGCGCGGTTGCGCAGAGACGGCGAAGGGGAGGATATTTGTATAAATACTGAAGAACCGACAGCCAAGTCACAATCTGTTTCGTGAGATCCTCCCTCTTCCCTAAGTATTCCTTCGATCAGTTCTACGACATGTCTGCGCCTCCCGTGATCGTCATAGCCGGTATTGGTGCAGGTGCCGGTGAGTATGGGGCCTCCTGACGTCCACCTTACACGTCGTAATGGCTGACACCCTCCCTCCGTGACAGGTACTGGTGGTTCGACGGTCGACCGACCGCGTGCGTACTCTATTTCTACTATGCGCGAAAAGGGACGCTGAACCTTGCCTTTCATTACCATGTAGACGTCTATTCGCAAAGGCGGGTTACCGCGTTGCGCTCATTGCCCGCGGCGTCGACAGCCTCAAGAAACTCGCAGAAGAAATCAACTCTAGCGGGGGAGAGGTGCGTCCCAGTACACCGTTCCGGCACCTTCTCTAGTGCTAATCGCACAACCCTCCACACTCCTCTCTCCTCCAGGCCACATACTTCGTCGCCAGGTCCTACAGCTACGAAGACATGACCGGCGCATTTGCCCCGATTTCCACCTACGCCTGGCCTTCGGGTGGGACCTCCGAAGTCCGCGTTGTGCTGCACAACGTCGGCTTCGCGAAACGCGGGCCTTTCTTCTCCGTCACTCCAGCGGACCTACGCGAGGCGATGGACGTAAACGTACACGGGGCATTCGCCCTTGCGCGCGCCGCGATCGAGGCGTTCCGCACGAACGCACTCGACGCGAAGGGCAAGCGCGGGACGCTCGTGTTTACCGGCGCGACAGGGAGCCTGCGCGGGAATGTGACAACGAGCGCGTTCTCGGCGGGCAAGTTCGCGCTGAGGTCGTTGAGCCAGAGCTTGAACAAGGAGTTCGGGAAAGAGAATATTCATGTGAGTGTTGACATGGACCTCTTCGCACACTGGAAGTGGCATGCTAACGTGCACGACTTGTTGTGCAGGTTGCCCACGTGCGTGCTTGACGTTTAATTTTAGCGTTCAGATCATTGACTCAATGACGGACCCTGCTACTTACAGGCTATCATAGACGGACGTAAGCGCTTTGTGTCGCGAGAGAATAACGCAGCTTACCGTCGTCTCAGCAATCATGACGCCCATGGTCCGGGGATGGCTCCCCTCCGACATCACCAAGGACTGGGACACGAACCCGGATATCCGCCTCGACCCCGACAGCATCGCGAACGTGAGTTTCCTGACGTATGCGCTGCGGTCCAATCACGACTCACGCGAGTGGCAGAGCTACTTCTACCTGGTCAGCCAGGATCGCTCCGCGTGGACCTGGGAGCTCGATTGTGCGTACTGCCATCTTGGGATATCTGGATGATCATATCGTTGACGTGAGATGACAGTACGCGCCGCCCACGAAAAGTGGTAGGTTTTCGCGAGGTGAGATACATGCCCTCCTCATGTCCGGACACCACGGAATTCGACGTATCATGGCAGAATGGCTATGGCGTAGTGGCATCTGCAGTCGACGTGCTGTACACTCTGGGCTATGTGAATGTAGGCTTTGTGACCCTGGATTATCGCACCGGCTCCCGAAAAGGAGTGCTGTGACTCATCCTATCGATCGACAGAGTGCATGTCTCGGGTGACGCACATCACTCGTGGCGGCCTGGTGGGCTTGTCAAAGCACGCTGCCAAGTGTGGGGAGTAATTAACCTTGAGAAGGGCGAGCCGCGCGCACATGATGTCAGCCATCCGACATGACCGTCAGAGACGATAGCACGTCTCTTCGCACGTTCACTGACATTCTGTCTTGCGGCGGGGAGAACAGATCTTGCAAAGTCCGCCTGCATCCTCTACTTAGCTCCGGCGACTTGATCCGTGCTTCATTAAACTTGTCACTGCTTGAAGACGACGTTGTGGCACATCATCATCATGAGGGCCAGCGAGGGCACCCGGGTCCCGTATTGCCTCCTCACGAAGCGAACACAGCGGAAAATTGGCTCAGATGGTGGTGAACATTCGGCAGCGTCCCAAGCACAATGCGGAGGCCGAGCGGCGCATTTGAGGCGTCAAGGCTGGTGGCTGGATGGGAGACGTCAATATCGGGCCATGGCGACAGGCGTCAGCGTGATCGACATACAGTTGCGGACAATCAAAGTCGACAAATCTAATATTGAGCGAAATCGAATTATTTTGGGGTGGCTGATGGTCAGAAAAGGGTCAGAGAGGTCCAAAGAGTCCAAAAAACGCACTCCGAAGTTTTTCCCACGAGGTTTTTGGGCACGCCAAAATTTTGGCCATTTTCAACGCCTCTCTCGCGGCCAAGCGCTCGTCGAGCGCCCGCAGGTGGGGTGAGAATTGGGCGCTTCTATCCCTCGGCGACGCATGACATAAGCGGCCTATAGGCGAGAGAGAACCTTCGTCTCGCTATCGAGCACCTCAGCTGCCTCTCCCCACCCAATTCTCCATCGTGGATGCCGCGGGGGCCGAGCTCGTTTCATACGCGCTGTGTTGCATGTGTATCGATCACTGATTTCGACTGAATTAGTAGTGGGAATGCATCTGACTGCGTTCCTATCCCGCAGATTCACTGACAAGTTGAGTACTAGTGACGCTACTGCTACCTCTTCAGATGCAATACATTTCACCTGTCTCAAACTTGATACCGCTACAATGATCTCTGATGCTACAGCATACGGGCTGGAAGCACGCCTCCCGTGCCATAGAGAGGCCATGACGTCGATATATTGTGATTTGAGGCAGACTGAGGAACTCCTGTTTGCGTATATACTCATTGTTCTTAAGAATTGTTCCCATATTAACCGTTCTATTCTATTTCAAGGGCATCTGTCCCTGGCTGACGCCCGCATTGTACAATATTTTGACGCTGATCGGCTCGATAATTTCAGCTGGTTTTAACGGAATCATATGCAGCTCGACGAAAGGAGTCGATTGGCGTATTTTTCGTGAATTTTAGGCGCCTTTTTAGGGTCATGCCAAATTTTCAGCCTCAAAAACAAAAAAGGCAATTTCCCGAGAATTGGCTCGTACAAATTCCTGTCTGACTATCTCAGGATGTACTACAAGGTAAAAGCGAACGTTTGAGGGTGTTTCCAGATCCCAGATAATTCGTGTGAAAAATTTGTCGACTTTGATTGTCCGCAACTGTACCCGTTCGGGGAAGACAGCACAGCCCGCACGGGGCAAAACATTTAGCCGCCCTGTCTCTTGTCTCCTTCCGTACCCGCCATCAAAATGTCTTGCCCTGGATTGTTGCCGAGTCTCGACCTTATAATTGCCGCGAGTGTCGGTCAGGGCGCAAGGCTTCTTGCCCTCTTCCTTTCCCTCCCAACTTCTGAACGTGTCCGCTGTCTGCCTCTCAACCAACGCTCGCAGTAATCGCCATGTACGCTCGCGCCCTTGCTGTCGTTTCTGTTGCGCTCTTCGCTGGCCAGGGTATGTTTTCGCTCCTTTCGCGCCTAGAACCGTTTCCTAAACGCCAACATACATACAGCGGCGGCTGCATCCGCTGCATCCGCTGTGTCGGCCCGTTCACTCTTGTCGAGGCAATTTGATAGCTCCGAGATCCCTGCCCAGGTCTGTCTCCTTCGGCATAGCAACACTTCCGCGATGGCTAACACTTCGATGAACAGTGCCAGTCGCAGTGCTCGTCGGTCCTCAACACCCTGAACGTGAGTCATTTGCTCGTTTTCTGTCGTATGATACGGTGCTGACAGCGGTAATCACACGGATAGACTTGCACTGAGATCAGCTGTCTCTGCACGTCCGACGTCAACAACGGCCTCTACTCCTGCCTCGAGTGCGCGCTCTCCATCGACTCAGCCTCCGCTTTCATCACCGAGGCACAGAGCAATTTGGACGGTACGCATTTGTTTCTTATCCTCTTTACCGCCCTGCCCTGTCACTATCTAATACACCCGATCCTCTCATAGCGTACGAAGACTCTTGCGCGGAAGTCGGTGCCGCCGTTTCCTCGCTGACGCTCACGGTTCCCCCGAGCTCCGCGGTCGCCTCGGCCACCGGCTCCGGCGCCGCGTCCTCTGAGACAGAGGTCCTCAGTATCCCCACCGCCTCGGGCTCTGCGGTGACCTCGGCGGCGGCGACTGCGGGGGCTACGTCGGCGAAGGCGGGGACGACAACGACGTCTGCGGACTCCAGCGACTCGACCAGCTCGATCAGCGACCCGCTCAGTGCCTCCCGCAGCGGTGCGCGTGGCCTCGTAGTCACGTCGACCGTCGTGCTGGGCGCTGTTGGCGCGGTGTTCGCAGTGCTTGCGCTCTGATTTCTGCGACTAAGCTACTCCGTCTTTTCTTGTTGCTCCCTTTGTGGACAGTGTTTTCTACCTACCATACCCTCCGTTAAAATTCGACGTTCCTTTCATGGAAAGGTGGGAACTTCGTGTGATGGTAATCAGGGCGTCTTGGTCTTTCATTGGCGACTGTGGCCAAATACAGTCGAAGTTACAGAGGCACATTAATCGGTTCATGGCAACCTAGTAAGTCTACGCAGCCCATGGTCTTCGCACCACTCGTTCTTATGACTTCAGCCCAAAGAGTAAGCGCACGTCTACAGGACACGTACGTGACAGGCGTGAGATTAACTAGTTGAAAGCTCTGTCGAGCTACAATGAGATCTTAGCTTGACCCGGCCATGATTAAAGGTATTCCACGCTCGCCAAGCTTTTCCCTCTCTCACCTCAGACCTCAGACGCCGAGTCGATCACTTGGATCCCAGTTCGGCCTTAAGCCCTAGGCTAAGGGTCGACAATAGTCCGGGGCAGCTCTACGGCTCTCCCTTCGTGGCCATCTACTCGAGAGAACGCGCCAGTAGGTTCGAGGCATTAGTGAGCATCAGAACATCCTAGACACAATGGAAAATACTAGTGGTATACAGTATAATGGCGACGTACTGGCAAAGTGTACGTTGGGATCGGGCGGACCCCATCACTGTGGGATACGCGCATGGTGAAGTTCACCAGTGAGGAACCGGTATAATCTACCTCTACTCACCGTTAGAAATCCCTAGGTTCCTAGTGCAAACCAACGGTAGACTAACGGTTGAACATCGACCGAAAAATGACACCCCGATAACCGTTGAAGTTGCGGTGGGTTTCGGCAGTCTACGCAGCATATCGGACATATAGGCTCGCATTCGGACCCTGCTAGCAATCTCACATGTACATAGCGCATATTGGTTCTCAGTCTAATGGGATACAGCTGGGAAACTCCATTACCCCGTGTCCGACATCGTACAGTACTGTAGAGATCAGACCATAGCGGCGCGTCACACGTCACAAGGCCCTCCGCCTGGCCGCTATTCGACTTTTGTCACCGGTCACCAGCCTCCCCGCCGGGTGTGACCGCCAGCCGGAACCGTTTTCGGTCGATCCGAGCCCCATATATAGAAAATTTTCGCCGCCTGCGGCAGCGCGTCACACCACTACGGCCCCCCGGCCGCCCTGCCGGTTCAGCCACAGGGTGTCACACCCCCAACCCCCTTCCGCTATGGTCGAATCTCTACAGTATACTTAGCCGCCTCAGTGCAATCGTACACGTGCTACGTTAGGCGCTTATCGCTCAGCGGCGGCGGCGGAGGCGTTTCGCAGGCGGTTCTTCCTCTTCCTCCTCCTCCGCCTCCTCCTCTTCCTCCCCTGCTTCAATAGGGGTCCGGGAGCCTTCCTCCTTGTCGCTGTCCTCTCCTTCAAGCCCAAAGTCAAGACGACTCACCCCCGCAAACTCCTCTTCCTCTCCACTCTGTAGGCCTCCTTCACCTTGCTCCGAAGTCCCGCCAAGCTCATCTTCCGACCCGTTGCCTACAGCTGAAGAATCCCCCAGAATCGTCCGTGCAGCACGATATTTCTTCGAGGCTGCGTACTCGGCAAGGCGAACCAAACCTGCTCCAGGGCGATCAGTTGTAGTAGTGGCATCCTCATCCTCTTCACGAGCCCGGCGGCGCGCACCCTTGCGGCGGTTGGAGAGATACTGGATGATGAACTGGTATGTAGCCCAGTCACCTTCAAACTTCTTGAGATACGGATATTCCTGGCGCGCCTTAATACAACTGTGAGTAATGTCCACTCCGTATGTTATTAACACTGGATGTATCGAACTTACCACCTGGAATATGGCTCCCAACTTCACAGGATCTTGCTTGGAGACTCGAACATCCATGTTGAGGTTCCCACGGACGCACAACTCGCGTACATATCCCTGGAAACTAGGTAAGCAGGAATTAATTACAACTTGAGTGTGCATACCATGATTTCAACATAGAGCTTGCGGTTGTCTGCAAGCCCCATCTCCTCCTGCAAGCTCCAATCCTTCGACACCGTCCCCTTTGGCCTCTTGATGAGCCCGGGGGTATCCTCTTGCTCCTCAATTTCACGTCGTGCGTCTTGAAGCTCCCTTTCGACCTTCTTGCGCGCCGCCTTCTCTGCCTCAAGCAAGGCTTCGGAGTGTACCCCAGTGAGTGCAAGAACGGATATAAATGCACATATACTTACCCGTCATTCGTTCTAACTTGTCTGCTAGGTTCTTCTCTGCGCCTTCAGTGCGCTCAGTGTGCTGTTGCACTTGCGACCGTGCTCGAACCACCCGTGCGGTTGGGGCCGATGGCTTACTAGCTGCTGGCGTTGCGGAGCCGTGTTCTTTGGACGGTGTTCCCACGTTACGTGCATCCTTTCGACCACTGACCAGACCACTGGCAGGTGCTCCAGAAGCTCCCGGCGTTCCCTTCGACTGCGGGGATCAATATGAGCCTCGAACATCTGTCAAACACGACCACACCGCACCTTTCCTTTTGATGCTGTAAGTAGCAGTGAGTTGTTTAGAAGTTAACCGTGGTGCATAACACTTACACAATGTCTGGATAGAGCCACTGAGCTTGTGACCACCTGGCGTTTGCGTCCCTCGGCGCTCGGAATCACGTCGGGTGCTTTCTTGCGTAGTAGTGGGTCTACGTGCTGTACCCGGCGCGTCCTTTCGTTTCTTCAGTATTGGCGTTGACATGAAGCTGGACTCTCGTGTTTAGGGTGTGTTGTGGTTGAGATGAAAGAGCGTACGAGAGGAGTGGCCCACTCAACTGCGATTCTCATTGTTTGTGGCCGGCCGCACTTCGGGCGCTTATTTACATCGTGGTCGGTCGTCGTGTTCGTACTTATCTTATTACCACACCTGTCCACTACACTATATCTATACAAGCCCATACTGCCACTCTGTCTCGCTACTGTGTTCCCAAGAATGGCCCGTCAACGCAAGAATAATCCATTGCTTCCGAAAGGTGCGTTCAATTGGCCAATCTTGGGATAGACCACCATGTTTACACTGACGAATATGACTCAGTACTCCAGCAAAAAACCAAGCAGACCCGGAAGCCATGTCCGTGCTGTAATCGTCTGCTCTCAAAGTCTCAGATTATCCGCCATCGAAAGAATCTCGCACCACCACGCATACGCGCCACCCGAGCCTTTGAGGAGGCTGCAGCTACTCTCGTAGCAAAGTTGAATGGCCCCCCCGAGTCTGACCGCCTCGCTAGTGGTTCTGGGTCCATTAATCAAGAGGCTGGTGACGACTTCGGCTCTGATGTAGATGTCGACTTCGATATTGAGCCCGAGGAAACTTTCGAGTCGGCTTTTGCTGATGCTGAGCCTACGGAATCTCACGAAGCCGAGCCCATGGAGACTGGGCTCGCGGGTTTGTCTGCCTCAACACCACCCATGCTCGATGGTAGCTTTGCAATTGACACCACCTTCAATAACACACTCGTCGACAAAGTACTACGGCGGCATCCATATACATTCCGGACAGTCTCCGTTGAGGATGCCGAAGAGGAGGAAGAGCAGAGCGACTCGGAGCTCGAACCTAACAGTACATCAGTAGTCCGTGCAATTACTTAATTGACCTTAAACCGACGTTTAAGGTCGTTAAGGGCACATTAAGCGCATGTAAGCGTGAGTTGTTAAGTATGGAGACTTTCTTAAGTTAGACTTAAGTAAGATCATGCACGGGCGGACACTTAAGCAGCTTAAGCAGACATTTAAGTGCATTAAGAAAGATAAGTAGAGCACCCGCAAGACGGCGCACACCTGGGCGGAAGGCAATGTCCGGCAAGTTAAGGTAATCTATTAGGCAGTACTACGATACATGCAGATGGGACAGGTTAGCAGATTG
The DNA here is from genome assembly GCA_002150815.3 of Grammothele lineata. Lineage (NCBI taxonomy): Eukaryota > Fungi > Basidiomycota > Agaricomycetes > Polyporales > Polyporaceae > Grammothele > Grammothele lineata. The sequence goes on from NDFF03000006.1 coordinate 40,030, forward strand.
GATGAAGGGCTAAGGACGAAGGCGAGGAAACACATCAAGAGGGTGCGCATGCGCCCTCAGAGAGAGCTCATGCGCTGCTGGTGAGATTCGCGCAGGCTGCGGGAGATTGACTAGTAAAAGGACAAGCTGGAACGGAGACGGGAACGCACCGTGTACAGCGGGCGAAGGGCCGTTCCAGGCCGTCCGCAACCCTTATCCGGGGAAGGTTTTCGCGAAGGCAGCGTAGAGCAGTAGGGGGAATACATCCATCAAAAGCTATGGACAAGGCTAGCGCATGATGGATAATTTTGCTGCTGTCCTTGATGAGCATAGAATATGCTCGCCGCAACTCATGCCAGCTGCAGAGCGCCGGCGGCTGAATGCACTTGTTTGGGAAGAAAATGGAAAGGAAAACATGCGTGACGAGGTGGGAGGCTTGGGTTGTCGGTGGAAGGGATGTGCATGAGGATGAAAGCGTGTGGGGATTCAAGAAGGATGCAGGAAGGGGCTCGGGGACGGGACTCACCGCTATTGCAACAATGCAGATGTCCCGGAAGGCGGGCGTAATCTCAGTCTAATCTCATATAGGTCCACTGGTAAATAACTGGAGCCGTGATTCTCCGTGAGCATTCCAGAGGAGCTAATGCACAACTTACCGAGTAGTGCCCACGTCATTGGCGAGCTTGCAGGGTACGTGAGATGTTGGAGCCCGAAGATAAGTGTTGTCAGACAGCTAGATGAGCGAGGAGGTGCATGACGAGAGAGGCGAGGAGGAGTTCGACAAGGGCAGTGGAGAGGAGCGTCATGAGAGCAAGAGCGACGTAGTGGGACAGAAAAGAGCTAAGTCCGAAGCGCCCAAAGCGCCGTCGCCAGCTGGCACCTCCGCGCGAGGGTTCAGCGCTCAGCGCTTCACTACTTGCTGCTTTCCTCCTACCTGCGACTCTACTTCTAGATCCCTGCGTTTGGGCTGCAACACAATCGATGGTGAAGACGAATGTTCAACTCAACATGGATGCTCAAATGCCGTGAGGCTGTTTGGCAAATGGGTACGTCGGACAGGAGTGAACTAGATCTTGGATAGGTATCGAATACCATACACCCGTGAGTTCTACATTCTCGGCGCTGGCGTGCACATTTTCGTCCTTGTCTACACTTGTAAATTAGTGTTCGCTTCCAGGCGTCGACGAACGGCGTCGATGAACGCTTCCAGGCGTCAACGAAGTTCTCAAAGGTGCGCAGCTATCCCCTTCTAACGGGTACATTCTCTTACCCGCCCCCCAAATCCTCTTGATAATAGCGCCCCTTCGACTCATAGTCAAGCATGCGCGTTGACGAGTGTGGTAAGGAGTTCCAACGCCCGCATGCATACTCGGTACACGCTTGCCAATAGTGTCAACCCCAACAGCAACAAGCATAGTGGTGAGCCCCATATCCCCATCCATCCGGTCCCCCGCCTCTTTGGCATACTTCCCCGTCCCTGCCACCACCACCACTGAGCCCCGGGCAGCAAGGTGCACATCTCTGGCACCGTCCCCGGTCCCGGGGTCGTCTGCGGCGCCTGGGCAGCACCGTGCTTGTTGCATGTGGCTCAGTCGATTCCACCATCGGATGTTTAAGTCGCTGGTGCGCGGTGTAGTCTTACCCTCAGCAGGCTCCAACGTCGATGAAGCTGACTTAGAACGGTCTCCTAGAAAAGTATTAGGGCATCATGAGTCTTCAATTTCGCTCTCGCTCTAGATATCAGTTCGTCCTGTTCACTTCGTGTACATATTTGTAACAACCGCCACTTGCATTCAATGTGACCTGTAGTAAATTGTAGAATCTGCATTGCAAATGACGTCCTTACGGCCTCGAGTACTTAACGTACTTGCGTCCTTATGCCCCTTAAATCACTTAGTGACTCTGTTAAGCACAGTAAGCAGCATTAAGCGCATTAAGCATATTAAGCAATTGCATGAAGTACTGATGTACGAACCCAGGCGATGCTGAGATGGAAGAAGACGATTTCGAGGATGATTTCGAAGTGTTCTCGTCTGAATTGACAGCCTTTGATCATCTTCGAGAGGGGTTTGAACAGGAAGTTGCGGCGATTAGTGCGTTCTAACGTCCCATCGCTCCTCTGTCTTTTACTTATGCATTCACCTTGCAGAAGACAAACTTCGGGAGGAGGACAAGGTATTCCTCCGTGCATTTGCGTACAAACTGCGTAACAACCTCACGATCTCAGCATTCGAAGACATCCCCAACGGTTTTCCTATCAACAACTTCCCATCCCTTGCAGTCATCCGATCTCGCATTGCCTTTCTATCTGGGCTTAAAGCTGAGCGATACGACTGTTGTATCGAGTCATGCATGGCCTACACTGGCCCCTTCTCTGATTTACAGACTTGCCTGTATTGTGAGTCCTCACGATACGATGACTACGGAAAATCACGGCAACAATATTCCTACCTTCCTCTCGAACCACGCCTCCTTGCCCACCGTCAGCACATTGAGACCGCTAAGAAGATGGCGTACCGGGGCAACTTCAAGCCTAGTGCAGATGGTAGCCGTCAGGATATATTTGACAGCAGCCATTACCAATCACTTCGCAAGCGTCGTGTCATCGTTGACGGCTACGACACAGGACATACCTTTTTTGACGACCACCGTGACATCGCATTAGGACTCTCGACAGACGGCTTCGCTCCGTGGCGCCGGCGCAAGCGTTCTGCATGGCCAATCATTGCCTACAACATGAATCTCCCTCCCGAAATCCGCTTCCATAAAGAATACATCATCCCACTGACTGTTATCCCTGGACCGAAAAAGCTGAAGGATTTCGACTCCTTTCTGTGGCCCGTGGCTCAGGCACTCCTCCGCCTTGCAATCGGAGTGGCAGCTTACGATCCTTTGGCAGCATCGATGTTCATTCAGCGCGCATATGCTATTCTGGTCTCTGGCGACATTCCAGCAATATCCATGGTGATACACATGAAGGGCCACAACAGTCTGTGCCCTTGTCGTATGTGTGAGATCCGTGGCCTTCGGATCCCAAGTAACACTCGAGCCACAACCCACTACGTGCCTCTCGAACGCTCTCGCCATCCAACTGTACGTGCGGATGCTTCTGCAATCAAAGCCTACAACCCATCCGCACTTCCTTTGCGCACACATGACACCTTTCTAGCACAGGGTCGTGCTGTCATGGACGCCCCGTCAGATGCAGAAGCAGAACGACGTTCGAAGTCACACGGTATCAAGGGTGTTCCGCTTCTCAGCCACTTACCCTCCCTATCTTTCCCTCACTCATTTCCGTACGATTTCATGCATCTCATTTGGGAGAATCTCATACCCAATCTTGTTCGCCTCTGGACTGGAACCTTCAAGGGACTAGACGAAGGCCAACACTGCTACAAGCTGGACTCGACTGTGTGGGAAGCAGTTGGTGAAGCCACCGCTCGTGCAGGCAGTACTCTTCCTTCCATTTTTGGACCTCGACTTGGGAACATTGCGCAAGACAAAGGGAACGCCGGAACAGCTGATGCATGGTCTGTATGGACGCTGTACATCTCCCCTGTGCTTCTTCGACAGCGATTCCACCATCAGAGGTACTATAAGCACTTTGTTGAACTTATCAAGCTTCTCCTTCTCTGTTTACAGTTTGAACAGACAAAGGACGAGATCGAGACAATCCGACACGGATTCATCAGCTGGGTGACAAAATACGAACAGTAAGCAGTCGATCTATATATTCTTTTAACTCTGGAATCTGGCTCACTATCTCTCATATAGATATTATTACCAGTTCAATCCGGAACGTGTCAGCACCTGCCCTGTGACCGTTCATGCGCTCCTGCACATTGCGGATAGTATTGAGCAGACAGGGCCGGTTTGGACTAGCTGGGCCTTCCCCATGGAACGTTTCTGTGGATCCCTCCAGCCAGCCATCAAAAGTCGACGTCACCCATGGGCCTGCATCGATAAACGGCTACTCAAAGTCGCTCAGCTCACACAGTGCCAACTTCTGTATGACCTGCCTGAGCTCTCGCTCCGATCACCTCGTGCTGAGAAGTACCGCAACTCAGACAACGGACCACGTTCCCAACGGGAGCATAGTGTTTCTGGATGTGAGTGTTGGAGTGCTGTCACGCTCTTCTGACAAGTTGAAAATAGACTTGGAATGTGCTGATTGAGAGGCATAGATACGTCAACATGTGTTCTAATAGAACCACGTTGTACGCCGAAATTAGGTTCCGGGGTACTCAACCTAATCATCGGATGCCTGGTGACACGATACGAAGTCTCGTCAAGACGTGTACGGGATGTCTTGCCCCCTGCAATCGAGCAATGGGCTGCGGTACGCATGCTAAATGGGGGAGACACAGTGTGTGCAGCTTCCATCAGCAATAAATTCACAGCCCTTATTTTCGCTTGTGATCACCTTGTAGGCTCTTGTTCGCCCTTGTCTACATGTATGAAGGTTCAATATATAGGGAGAATATCTGAATCAGACTTAAGCTGTCTGTACCGGCCTGTTTTAGGGTTGAATGCAGGATGCTCAGAGTTTTTCAAGGCGGTTACAAGACCTTAGCTGGGTTATCATAGCTCATCATAAGTCTTACCCAGAGATTCAGCACAGTGATATGTTCCAGCTGGGGAGGCACATCAGACATTCCATAGTGTAGACAGGTCATTAAGGTGACAAAGGAATAAGAAATAATGGGTTAAGATCCTCAAGATATCCAAACTATATTGCAGCATAGTGTGACTTAAGGTATACAGAATGGTAATGCACAATAAGGTGTATCAGTGTTCAGATAAATAAGCAGTTTAAGGCGTTCAAAGATTTTGTATAAGTTCACATACATTTCATAATCCAGACCTACCAGCTTGTTCGAAGGACGCCCAGCCTACATGGACGTGTCTGGAATTCAGACCACCAAGACAATCATTAGACTAATGTGACTATAAGAGGGCCTTGAATAGAAGACATACTAAGACAGCTTCGTCTTCAGGACCCATCAGACTGCCATAGACAGCTAGGTCACATAAGAGCCTGTACAGGTACATTCAGACCTCATAGTAGTCCAGCCACACAGGTTGTTCAGATGCATCCAGGCCACAGAACCACCGGTTCACACAGGCCGTTCGTATGCGTTCAGGCCGTTCGTATGCGTTCAGGCCGTTCGTATGCGTTCAGGCGCGTTCAGGCGTTTCAGGCGCGTTCAGGCGTTTCAGGCGTGTTCAGGCGTTTCAGGCGCACCGAACGCTTGAACAGAATAAATGACGGATGGGATACAGAAGAGCAATGCGTAACCCATACAAACCAGCAAGCTCACAGAGCAACAGAGGATTGTTCAACTAGGGGGAGGGGACGAAAACAGAGGCGCGGCCTATCACAAACGGTTGGGCGGATACAACAGGGAGCAATGATACGGGATTCAAACTGATCAAGACAAAGGTATGAAAATATTGGGGGCAGGGGGAAGGGGGGCGATACAATGGGCACGGGGCAATGGCAATGCAGCGAGGACAGGCGTTCGGTAGCAGTGAGGGTAGCAATATGAGGGACAACGGGACCGATGGGGTATTGGCTCCTTGCAACGACGACGGGCAGCGTGGTTGGCCGAGGCCCATGACGGCGTGCAGCCTGCAGCCGTTGGACCTGTCGACGGCATAGGCCACCGATGCATAGGCCGGTCGACCGCTGCCACAAGCAGGGGCCCGCAAGCTGGAGGGGAGGAGCGTCAGCGCAGCTGGGTACCGATATCCGCTACACCTACCGGCTGCGACTAGTCGTCATCGTCGGCCAAGTCTTTGAAGGTGAAGCCGCTAGGGAGCCAGGGTACCGTTGAGGTCGACGCCCCGGGATCAGCAGCGCCCGGGTTTTGGGGCCCAGCCATGCGATCGCGAGCCGCCTGGTAGGCCGCCTCGATGACGGCCGTCTTGCGCGCCTGGATGGACCCGACAAGATCCAACGTCTGTCGTGAAATCTCCGACCCACCGAATATAGGCTTGGCGCCGGTTACGGGATCCTCCTGGACGACCCATCGCTGGTTACGCTTGGATTTCTTCTCGTGCTCAGGCTTCTCAGGCTTATAGACGAGATTGGAGGCCCAGAGACCGCATCCACGATTGCCCTATGCAAAACTTGAGCGGTTGAGGATACGGGCGGCAGGCAGTACGTACCGACACACCGGCGATGGCCAATGCACCGATGGGGGCCTTCACCTTTTCTTCATATCCTGGGACAGGGAGCGCGCCTTTCGTCGCCTCGAGGTGTGCCATCAACGGGCCTTGCACGAACGGGCTCTTCAACATACCCTATAGCGACGGTCAGCAAGACATGATGCCGCACAAACGGGCATGCGGGTCAACCTGCCTTCTTCTTAGTCGACCAAGGGTCTTCGTAGAGGACTTGGTGCGACGTGATGAGCTGTGAAAGGAACGCCCGAGACTTCTCAGTGTTACGGAGCTTCGCGCTGTTGTTCCGAATCCAGTTCCCCGTCGCCTCAATGCCAGCATAGCCGATCTGTGATCGCCACTCGTACACCCGCTGCATGATCTGTGTAGGGTTTGACACAATTGAGGGGCGATCACGAAACGGCAACGGGGCACTTACATGCTTGAAAAAGACATCACCTTCGACGATGACGTGAGGGATGGCCGGGCCGTGTGGACTACCATTGCCATACACCACATCCCACGCAGCCTGAGCCATCGAGACTGGGACGGGCTCCCAAGGGTTGTCCACCGTGCCGTAGATGGATAGGATGGTGGGAAGGAGCATGCCCCTCCACCTATTCCCGGCCTTGACGTTCTCTGGCAATGCACCGGGGTCGGCACCGCCCCCTGCGATTATGATGGGCTGGGGAATGTAACCGTTAGAGGGTACATGCCGTGGAGCAGAGCCTTACCTCATCCTGAGTGCCGGCCGCCATGACCCCCTCCGCGTTGAACTCGATCTCCTCGCCCTCACCCTCATACTCACCCTCGCCCTCGCCCTCGTACTCCTCCTCGCCCTCGCCCTCGCCCTCGTACTCCTCCTCCTCCTCCCCCTCCTCCTCCCCCTGGTCCCCGTCTTCTTCGTCCTCCGCCTCGCCGTCGCTCTGACCCTCGACGTATTCCCCATCATCACCACCGGGCTGCTCGTCGCTCGACTCGTTAGAGATATCAATGACCCCAAGACTCCGGGGCGGTGCGGGATGTGGCGGGTCGACGTCCATATCATCCGCCTCAGCTGCTGTCATCAACTGTCGAGAACGATTCAGCTCTGCAGCCTCCGCAGCGAGGGCGGCGAAGCCGTTGATATGCCGCTCTGACACAGGGGCTGCCCTGCGCTTGCGAACGGTGCCCGGCGTCCCGGTAGTGGAGCGGCCGCGCCCCTTGCCAGCCGATGCGCTGGACGTAACGGATTGGGCCCTGGACGGGGCGGGGGCGGAGAACACGTCCCGTACCGTAGCCCGGGATGGGCCTCGGGTAGGGGCAGGGGCCGACAATGAGGCATGGGCCTTGGCCTTAGCGATCTGCTTAGGGGCTGCAGATGCGGCCGGCTTCGAAGGAATCTTCTTTGGAGGGAGGGCGGGCTCAACCTCCTCGACCTTGATGAGGCCCTAAAACGACGTTAGTGCAACGAGACGCACAACGCAAATATGAATAAATACATACCATGGTCGTCGACGTGCGGGTAGGGGCAGGGACTGTGCCCTTACCGGTCGAGGACGAGGGGGCGGTCTTGCGGGTCGGGGCCGAGACGGTGCCCTTGCGGATCGGAGTTGGGCCCGGGAGCTCGATCAGTTGAAAGGAATCCACCTCTTCATCATCCCCCTCGCCTTCGGACTGCACGTACCCGCCCTCCGCGATGTCGATGAGCTTTTGGGATGACGAATCGTCCTTGGCCTTGGCCTTACCCTTTTTCGTGCTGCTGAAAATATACGGCGTGAAGAGAACGATGGGCGTGGAGGGGGCGCGTCGTAGAGTAATCATGTCGGGTGGTGCAGATGTGGAACGGGTTGGCGTATGGGTGCTGTCGTTGTTAGCAAGATCGTAGACCAGCAGGCGGAGGAACACATACGTGGCTGATATCACGTGCCCTCCGGAGATGTCGGTCGACAACTCCGCGCGCGCTTGAGCCACCATGGTACGGATGTTGGGCTGAAGAACGTCAGCGGAAGGTGCAGCGTTGGGCTTCTTCTGACCGGCAGCGTTTCCTGCCTTTGGCTTGGTCTTCGTCTTCTTGGGAGGCGGCTTCACAGGGGACGCATTGATCCCGCCAGGCGCAGACTCATTGGAGTCAGCGTCCGAGCCATTCTGCCCCGGGCCGGGGGTTGGTGCCTCCTCGGGGATGTCGTCCATGGCGGGCTCACCACGTTTGCGTTTTGAAATCTTGTCCTTGCTCATGGTCGGAGTTTCGTTGCCATTGCCTGTCCGGACGAGAACGTCCATCAGCATCGAAGGGGGTTGAACCCCTGTGCGCGCGGCCTCTCGTGCGGCCTGAGCCCGTTGAATGCTGTCCTCCACCTCCGCTATCGCCAGGGCCCCTTCGTTCCTCGGAGCAGCGACCGCCTTAGCCCCCCTGCCCCTGCCCCTGCCTCTTCCCCTGCCCCTGCCCCCGCCCCGGGCCTTACCCTTCCCCACATCCCTATCGCCACCCGATTCCACCTCCATCCCCACCTCCGTCTCCGTTGCCTTCGCTTTGGCCTTAGCTTTGCCCTTGCCTCCTCCTTTGCTATTGCCGGCGGCCGCACCAGAGGCGCGGGTCTTCTGAGGCAGGTCGATTTCGCCCGGATGGGCGAGGCGCGAGGAGGCCCGCAGCTGCATGTTCATTGGCTCTATATGGGCGTTGGCAGAAAATGGGCGGAAATAGGCGGCGAGAGGCGAGATGGAATGACGATGGGGGGCGAGGGAGGAGGTGAGGGAGGCGAGAGTCGAGAGGCGAGAGGCGAGGCGAGAGGCGAGAGACGAGAGACGAGAGAAGCGAGACGAGAGGCGAGGGCTAGGGGCGAGAGACGAGGGGCGAGGGACGAGAGACGAGAGACGAAGGACGCGAGACGCGAGACGAGGGGCGAGGGGCTCAAGATGTGCGGTGGGGGGTAATAAGGCTCAGTGCATGCTGGCAGGGCGAGGCAAGGCAGAGCGTGGAGCAGGGACGAGGTAAGACGTACTGAAGTCTGACGCCAGCTAAGGACGCGACTAGTGCCCGACCGACGTCCTCATCGGTTTCAGGGCCTGGAGCGTAAGGTAGGACTCCCGAGATGTAGCGGATGCCTTGAAGGGCGTGTAGGCTGACAGGACACGCGAGTCAGCTTCTCTTTCGTTGGTACTCAAGGACGGATGCAGGGCATCAGGAAATAACGCTACAAAGAGCGGGGTCACGTTACCGCGATCGCGGTCGCGGTCACGTGTCTATCAACAAGGAGCGGATATACCCCCGCCCTTCCCGGCATGGGTGCTACCCTTTGCGCCCCCACTACTCGGCGGCCCCAGCGCACAAATCCCTCCCTCCATCCTCCTCAGTCGCGAGCGGCCGCACGTCGAAACGCGCCCCTGCCATCCGGCGGCCCGCTCGCGCTACCGTCCATCCTCCCATCCTCCTCAGTCGCGAGCGGCCGCACGTCGAAACGCGCCCCTGCCATCCGGCGGCCTGCTCGCACTACCATCCATCTCTCCACCCCCAATTCCCCCAAAGCGCGGGCGGACCTGCGTCGCAACGCGCCTCTGCCATCCCCCTTCGTATGGCGTGGTGGTAGGAAAAGGGGGTGCACGCACCATGGGTGGGGGCCGACATATTCTGAACGACCGGCCGTCTTGATCGGAAATTCTTGAGGGGCGAGCATAGCAGGATGCTAGGCGATGGTTGATGTACACGCCGAGATAGATATCAGCTGAGGAGGAGGAGGCGGAGGAGGAGGCGGCGGCAGTGGCGGCTTCATAGAGACGGGTGGCTTAATGGGAATAGCAATGGTACAATCCGGATCATAACCGCGGCCACCGGTGCTGATGGCACTAGGCATGGATTAGTTGAGGCAGGATTGAGCCAGACTAGTAGCGAGACGGATAGGATAGGTAGACGGGGCAGCAACTGAGGCGGAGGCGGAGGCGGAGGCGGACGCGCTGACGCCGAGCGCCGAGTAGCCAAACACGGTAGCGCCTTGAGTCTCGTCGCGCACGCTAAGTCCGAATCATCCTCCTCTACAGCCCCACCCCTCCGCCCCGTCCCATCGCGTGCAGTACGACGTCTCGAGCAGGAATACCCAAGCGAGCGCGTTCCTCGGCGTCGCCCTCCCGTCAGTAATCCTGTACGTTCGCGCGACTAAAAGGGCTCACCTTGAATGCTATACTAGCCCGGCGTGCACCCGTGCAGCCTTCAGCGCAGGCCCCGGTATGCAGCTGCACACCTTCATCGTGCATTCAGTGACATATAGGCATTCTAGACACAGCGCGGGACTCGCTCTGGCAAGACCTACTCCCCCTATGCCGAGTCCCCGATCTTGGTGAGCGAAGGCTTCGACATCGACCCTCTGCTGGAGGCCGCCGTGCAAAGGCATCTCTCCGCGGATATAGGGAATGGGCGAGATGTATTTCTGGGGCCTGCGGACATGGAGAATACGGGTGCGTGACATACCGATATAATCACAGATCCCCTCCTTATTCCTTTCCTCCCCTTGCGCCCCTCAACGTTCGACAACCGTGGACGTCGCCGCTTGGCTCTCCTCAAACCCATCCCCATGCCATCCCGTCACCCTCTGAAGCAGACCCCGCCTCAGTCGCATCCGCGACGTCGAGTGCACCTCTTCCTGAGCGATCCGTGGCGCCGCCCGTAGACTTCTTCGCCCCAGCGGGCGGCATAGAGGCTGCACGATCCAAGAGCCGTAGCAAGCGCTATTTTCAGCAGAAGCGCGATACCAAACGAGGGGCCAACCCCTCCAAGCCGAAGTATGCAGCGCTGCGTCGGGCCTGCGCGGCAGAGCCAATCGCTACAAACGTCTCAATTGGATGCCCGGTCGAACAGGGGGGATCCACCACAGAACCGCAGGCCTCCGCCGTTAGTCTCGACCGCCCCCATTTCCCTATCGCGAAGTCGTACTGGCAGGGCGTAAACCAGCCGCGAGAGTCCGACGGCGGGACGCTTGATCGACTGAGGGCTGAGGGCTTTGGTTACGTGGAATGGAAGGGGCAGTAAGTTCCCGTATTACTCTCCCCCCGCTGGGCTAAGCACTCTTTTGCTAGGGACTCGCATCCCCTGGTAGAGCGGACGTATGGCAAGATCATAGGGTGTCTGGCGGGCTCCCCAACCGGGAGCAGTTGGACAGAGGTGCATAAGGGGGCCTGTAGCGACTTCAAAAAGGCCCGTGCCAGCCTTGATGTTATGGGATACAAGTATGACCATCGCCGTGGTCCATTTTGGGCCATTGACTCGGGCGAGTCGTACGGTGCTGGGCAATCGGTAGGCAAATGTATTGCATCCCACCGTCGCCGGCCAGCTGAATCTAGCCAGGCTCCCAGCAACGTTCTTCTGAAAAAACAGAACCGTCAAGTGATGGACGGCCTTCTCAACAGCAACAACATCAAGCGCATCGCAGGCTTCCAGGACAGTAAGTTTGACTGCGAACGTCTTCATCGGGCATTCCTGACCTTCGCTGTTATGCAAGGCGCCTTCAAACTGTGGGCCCCAAGGCTTCATCAATACTACGGCGACACGCTCGAAGAGCTCAATTCGCATCATCCCCAGCTCCGTCGCAACTTCGATCATTCAGTGTTCGCCGCTGCGACTGCTAACCTAGGCCCGCAGACCGTCACCCGACCGCACATCGACCATCTAAATCTGCCAAACGGTTGGTGCGCCATCACAGCCCTCGGGCGATACGATCCGACGCGTGGAGGTCACCTTGTCCTCTGGGACCTCAAGCTCATCATTGAGTTCCCTCCCGGTGCGACCATCCTCATTCTGTCCGCAATCTTCAAACATTCGAACCTCCCTATCGCCGACGACGAGATGCGCTATTCGTTCACACAGTATACGGCCGGCAGCTTGTTTCGATGGGTTTCCAACGGGTTCCGGTTCCAGAAGCTTTTGGACGCCGAGGGCCAGAAGTCCGAGAGCGGTGAGGCACGGTGGATGAAGAGTATGGACCTGTTCAGCACCATGGAGGAGCTGGCGCGGATGGCAGAGTTGTAGGGTTCCTTCTTTCCATATCTAGACGCCCTTATTGCAATTCAATACAACCTCCTTTCTCTTCCTCCGCGCGCCAGAAGCGGCCGTTCAATTCCTTGCACCATGCGTCCATTATACCTGTCAATTATGCCCCCGCCCTTCGGCCAACAGACAGAGCCATCAAGCGCACCGTTGCGTGCATGTTCACATGGCGGGTGAGCCTCACTTCATACCAGACGCCCGACGCACTACTTATACCCCAAGCAAAGCTGAGCAGCCCCATACAGCTCAACCCCTCTAAGCACCGACACCTCTTCTGAAACCGACGCCTCCTTGACAATGAACCGCGCGCCATCGAACCGACGGATTCCTTGCCCCGTTCCCGGCTGCCTTCGGGTTTGCCGTATGGACACCGAATACATGCAGCATCTGCATTGCATCCACCCCAACGTCGAGGCCCCCCAGCCTCCTCAACTTGAGCTCATCGTCAGCGACGATGAAAACGATCGCCTCGACGGGGATGAAGATGATCCGGTGATCCATACGAGCCCATTGGTGCGACAGCGAGCCCTCGGATACAGCGAGGGGAGGCAGCCGCTCCCGCGCCTGTAAGCCCCCACTCGATTCCACACCAGACTGCCCTAACCCCAATTCGTGACAGGGAGATACTAGCCCAGTTGTCCCATCAACTGGACGATTCGGACAACGATGACGATTACGACTCGGACGACGAGCCACCGCCCCTGATGCCTGTGTCGGACTCGGAAAGCGACTACGAGGGAGACAACGATGACAACGACGACAACGACGACAACGATGGCGGCGACGGCGGGGGCGAGGGCAACAGGCCGCGGCCCGATGATGACGACAGCGACGTCGACGACGGTCCCCTGCCAGGTCCTGGATGGGGCTGGCGTTTTGCGGCTAGGGGCGGCCCTGGTGGACGTCGTCCTGAACCTGCTAGGGCAGACGGCGGCTTGGCTGCCGAGACTGTACGCGAAACTCACCCAAAATTCACCGGTACGTACCTTCCTTGACGCCCCGTCCCTTGGCCATTATAACTGAGTTTTTTTAGGTCAACCTTGCGATGCTACGGGACGGCCGCTGCCTCCCGATGCGCGTCCACCACCGCCCGCTGCAGAGCGAAGCAGTGATGACTGGACGCCTTTCCGCGACCGCGTTGGCTTCGAGGCTGCCCATCTCATCTACTCCGAGGCTCAAATGTCTGCCCCGAAGATAGATCGCCTGCTCAATCTCTGGGCGGCCTCCCTGCTCCCTCACGGGGACGCCCCTCCGTTCCGTAATCACGAGGAGCTTTATGAAACCATCGACAAAACGCCTCTTGGAGACGTCCCATGGAGCCAGGTCACAGTCTCCTATGACGGCCCTCGTCCGGAGGACGAATCGCAGACCCCATCGTGGATGACTGAGCAGTACGCCGTGCACTTCCGTGACGCCCACGCCGTCGTCCTGGAGCTCTTGAAAAATCCCGCCTTCAAGGACGATATCGACTTCGGTCCATTCAAGGAATCCCAGAACGGCGATAGAATCCTCCGCGATCTAATGAGCGCCGAGTGGGCGTGGGAGAAGGCGGTTCGTCCTTTCGCGCAGCGTGTCAGCTCGGTATTGACTTAGAACCGTGCAGGATTTTCTCGCCAACAAAGTTGATCAGCCCGAAGGCCTCTCCTTCGTCCCCATCATTCTCGGTAGCGATAAGACGACGGTCTCTGTCGCCACCGGGCAAAACGAGTACTACCCTCTGTATTTGTCCCTAGGAAACGTTAGCAACAACGTCCGCCGAGCACACAAAGGCGCGGTGTGTGTTCTTGCGTTCCTCGCAATCCCGAAAGGTAAGCTCCGCCCACACTGGCATGGAACGCTTTTAATCCCTCGCCATAACAGCCACTCGTAAACACGCTAACAGCGTAGAATTCCGCAAATTTCGCCGGCAACTTTTTCATGCGTCACTGGCGAGAATTCTGCAGTCGCTGGGCCCGGGAATGGAGAAGCCGGAAGTCGTCCGGTGCGGCGACGGCCATTTCCGCAGAGTGCTCTTTAGTTTAGGCCCGTATATCGCCGACTATCCCGAGCAGACGCTTCTTGCTTGCGTCGTTTATTCCTGGTGCCCCATGTGTGTAACACGACCGTTCCCCTCCCCACGCTCTGAGTCTGACATCGAGTGTACAGCTGCACAGCATCCCGGAGTAACTTGGACAACCCGCCGAACCCACCGATGGATCGGACGAAGAAGCTCACTGCAACGATCGCAAAGAATTGTTCTGCCAAGAGTCAGTGGGAGGACTGGGGCGTTGTTCCGGATGCAGTGGTGGGGCTGTCTCATCTGCGCTTCTAAATAACATGTATTCATTGTCGCTCTACAATTAGCCCTTCACGGACCATTTCCCCTATTCGGATTCTATTCACGAACTCATTGCGCCGGATATACTTCACCAGCTGATCAAGGGCTGCTTCAAAGATCACTTGGTAACTTGGGTTGAGCAGTTCGTCAAGACTCTCCCAGAGGGAACTAAGAAGCTTGCACAGATTGACCGCCGGTGGGTGGGCTTCTACGTACGCATTGCATTACTACACTCACTCCGTCCCAATACCATTGATTGCAGCCTCGCCGTCACCCCTCCCTTCTCCAAGCTACGTCACTTTCACGAAGGCCGTTCGTTCAAGCAGTGGACCGGCGACGACAATAAAGGATTGATGAAGGTGAGCAATCGATTGTATATCTACCTTGCTGCGTATACACTAAGTATGAACTGAATCTCAGATTTATGTTGGCTCAATTGACGGCGTCGTCCCCCGATACATGGTCCGCACGGTCAGAGCCTTTATCGAATCTTGCTATCTCGCACGTCGCAGCTCTCAAAAGAAGATCTCACTCAAACAACTCCACGAGTCTCTAGAACAGTACTACATATACAGAGAGATTTTTCGTGAGAAAGGCGTTCGTATAGATAGGAACGGTATCAACGCCTACTCGCTCCCTAGGGGGCATTCGCTGAAACATCTCATCGAACGGCTTTGGAAATTCGGCTCGGCCAACGGTCTCTGCTCCTCCATCACAGAGTCCAAGCACATCAAAGCGGTCAAGGAGCCGTGGCGTCGCTCAAATCGTTACGAAGCCCTCGGTCAGATGCTTCTGACCAACCAGCGGCTTGACAAGCTTTCTGCCGCGCAAGTTGACTTCGAGGAGCGAGGCATGCTGGACGGGGACTATCTTGCGTCACTGAGAAGCGAGCTGGGTATGTCCTTCGTCGTGTTCTTTCGTCTTCCTCCCCTTCTTACGAGAATCCTGCCTTTTCAGGGGTTCCTGAGCCAAAACGGCGCGGCAGAAAGCCCAAGTCTAAGGGAAAATCCTCGGCATCCAACGCACCCGCTTCTCAGCACCTACGAGAGGATGGCGATGGCGCTGTGGAAGGACCGAGGACCCGTGGGTATGTTGAAATGGCGCGGACCAGACGTAAGGCCTCTCTTGATTCGTATTTCGAAGCATTACTAGGTTCTGACGGACCTTCGCTACAGAGCGTTATCTACCGACCTCTGCCCAGGACTTGGGGCCGCGTTTTGGCATCCCCAACCTGCACACGCTCATTCGCCGATATCTCTTCCGCGTCAGTAGTACGCCCGACATCGAACACTTTAGCGACGAAGCACTCTACCGGGATGTGGAACTCTGCCCCCAGTTCGACTCGCCCCTCTCGGTTTTCTTCTCCGCCTCCGCCACATTCTATGCGCCAAGTGATCCGTGCGGGGCTGGCGGTATGCGCAGGGAATACATACGCGCCACTCCTATGTGGCGGAACGGCGCCCCTCGCTGGGACTGCATCTTCGTTTACCGGGACCCATCCGTCCACGGGCTTCTCGGGATGCACGTCGGACGTGTACGTCTGTTTTTTTCATTCAAGCAGGGAGGAAAGTTGCACGAATGTGCAGCCGTACACTGGTTCTGGAGGACCGCCGACACCCCCGACGAGGACACCGGTATGTGGGTTGTGTGTCCGGGACGTCTTCCGAACCCCGATGCCATTGGGGAGCACGCTCCGTTCATCACCGTCATTAATATCAGCGAGATCATTCGCGCTGCTCATCTCTCTGGGGTTAATACTAACCTAGAGGTTCCGGAGAAGATGCGCAGCTACGAGAGTCTTGATACGTACAGGATGTTTTTCGTCAATAAGTTCATAGATCATCACGCGTTCGAGCTACTCCATCCCCTCCCGTCTTCCTCTTAGGTTACTGAGTAGCACGCTGTAAAGTTAGCTTCTGTCTCATTTTCCTGTAATGTAACGTGAAGTCGCAACAATCCGAAGCAGCGCATTCCTTCACTTGGTCCTCTAAGTCGGACTTGAATCGAAGTCTATGAGCGCGCAGTATGTTAGGCGCGCCACAGCCTACCGCCTTGGCGGCTAAAGTCTTCCCCCGCTACCACCGCCTCCCAGCGACGATGCCTCCCATTCTTCCCCTCCCTGGAGCCGTCACGTTTGCTATGTGGGCACCGGTACACTATGTTGCACGCCAAAGCAACAGAATCCCCATGATTACACCAGACTGTGAATATCGCGCCTTTGGGCTTCGGATTCAGCTTATCGGTGAGTGTTAGGTTCGATCGATTGAGGCGTGCTGCTGACGGGGTAGCATGGGCACAACGGAGTGGCCAAGGCATTGGAATGCAATACTCGTGGTGCGATACACCCCCATGGATGTTTTTGGGTCGATACACGCCCAGTCTCCTTCCTTCAACCCGTTTTCTGCAGGGGTAGGGTACGGGGCCTCTACGGTACCTCCCAACCGTCCAACGTGTACCATTCCGTGGCTGGTTTTGGGTCTATGGCGGGTTTTGAAGCGAGCCGTTAAGAGATGGGATGGAATAATCCGGGGCACAGGTGCGTTATCATTGCAAGCGGGAATCCGCGATCTCATCTAGCCCATTGCAGGGGGGCCTCAATTCACACTCGCTAGGGCCATGTACCCATTTCTGACGGCGCCCTTGGGAGCTTCTATCCCCCCCGTATTCTCTGGTAGAAATAGCCCCGACTAATCCTCTCCCAGCATCCCCTTTATCCTTGCCATCTGCGCACACAGCTAGGCGTCTTCTACCGACCATCTTCCCTCGATATGTAACCCTATGAGGGGCCGTGGCTGTAACCTGATGGTATGTGATTCTCCCACTTTCCCCGGTCAACCGACGAGACACCAAGCTATCTAGCTGCATGGGCACGGATGCTTGACTGGGAACGAACGTCTCGTCCGCTGGAACATCATGTTGGCGGAGGCGGGTGGCATATACGCCGCAGGAGATCGTGGGCGCATCGCGTCGTGGACGAGTGTTTCTATTTATCACAATTGCGTTGTTCTTGCGTAAGGTCCTCGGTTCAAAAAGCATTCCCCGCGCGTCCGGTCTTTTAGCCTGCGCAGCAGGTGCAGGATCATATCAGCTCAGTGAACGCGAGGGGAAGATATTCGTAATATGGGTGCCTTTATATTGCATGGGACTCACGCGTTCCATGCACTCACTCCTATGGGGACGATCGTTTTATCTCTTGTTCCTTCAGTTATCTTCAATATATATCGACCAATATATACTGACCGTTGTTTGATCCAGCTATGTGATGTGCGCGTCTCGAAGACCGCAGTTCAACCGGCCCATATCTTCTTAAGCAGGCCCATCGCACCCGAACGTTGCACTTCACGCGGATGGCTGAGAGAAACGGATCCTCTCCGGGAGGAGGGTGAAGATGGCGACGCGGCGGTTTAGCTGCTCCCGCTCACTCTTCTTTTGGATCAATAACCATCCACATATACCCATCCCCCGGTTTACCCACCCAACACATGCCCTGCGTCCTCCGCGAAACCCCCGTTCAAATCCGCTCCTCCCGTCCGAGACTCACGTCCGGAGATGATATATTTTCGGGATCGGAAGGATCCATCGTTCGCGAGATTGCCTCGGCCTCGAGTGGATGGTAATCCCTTATGCCCCGGTGTTTGACGCGGGGAGGCTGCTGTCTCCGTCGCCGTTCGCGCGTGGTTTGAGTCCCCCCACCAAACCCTCGGTTGCTTCTAGAGGTATTCAATCTTCAACGAGAATACGTCGCACGCCTTGCGTTCGGGGCCTCGACGCAATCCCGTTCGTCATCCAGCTTAGAGAGGCATTAACTACAGCATCCGTACTAATATCGTCCGCACGTTGCGCTACAGGCTGCGCTCCCTCACATGGACGTGGGTTTTGCGCCGAACGCCCCTACAAGCCCCCTCACGTCAACGCTACCACTGGCTACATTGGATCCACGCCTATCTCAGTCTTCTCCCCTGCATCGAGCCACGATACGTTCCTGGAGATCTCACACCTCATTGCCATGCAAGAGTCGTCATTTCTCTCACCCTCCGCGCCCACTCAGCCCTGCACTCGAAGCAACGTCGATGAATCCGGTGTTGCACCATCAACGTACCATGCATCCGCGTGTCGCTCCCCTCCATGTCGATGTCCGCGGCCCAGCGCTCACCCTCTACTTCATTGGAATTTAAGGAAGGGGATTCAGAAATGGTGAGTCGTCTACGTGCACGCGCGGAACTCACTCAATCATCCACTGCCGCCCGTAAGGGGCACGTGCACATAGGGATCTAAGATCGCCGATCGCGTGCCAACGTTATCTCACATGGCCCAAAGAAGCCCCTAATCGAGCAGGTACTCTACGGGACATAGGGCGTCCTTAGCCAAGCTCGAGGCGCCGTATATTGTCCGCCGAAGAATCACTCGCTACGTTGCGGTAGCCATTCAACAGGAATTACATGCGCTCCCTGCGTTCCTTCGTGCCGCTCGATCCCCCGTCGCCCGCACCGGGCCCTTTATTCGAGCCGCCAAAAGAGGCCTGCCAGCCAGCCAGACGTTCGTTTTCTCTCCTATCTGTACACTGGTTTGTACGCCACATGCGCAAGAGCTAACGAAAGCCTTACCTCCCTTGCTACACCTAGGATGTTCATACTCCCTATAAGGGGCTATCAGGCGATCAGCATGGCGTTCAGGCCGTCAAGCGGTATACATACTGGGGTCCTCGGGCCTCGGAATGAGGCGCAGCCTCGGCATGAGGCAACGGAGCACAAACCAGAAGTTCTCGTGGGTTGGATCGAGCGGTTCAGCGCCGCCGAGCTTGGTGATTCTCCCCGTGGCGTAAGTATTGATTCCCTTGAGGCCCTCTGTGTACGGATGGATACTCAGACTCCGCTAATGTAGAAGGATAGCACTCACGCATGTTCGTTCTCAGGCGTTTGGTATCTAGCAATGCGCCGACGAACAGAGTTAGAGAAGGATGCAGCAGGCGCCCGTCTACTTGCTTTTCCAAAACGGTGACGAATACAACCAACGCTACCACCGCCATACGAAGACCACCCGCTTCTCCGCCATCCGCATGCCCCGCCCGCCATCTCCCTCGCCTTCACCCGGCTTCATCCACTCCTGAAAGGCTCTCTCCCCGGCCCTCATTCCTACCGGCCCAGGTGGCACATCGTTGGAACGGATGCCCACGGCCGCACCACCGCTCGATGCAGAGCCGCTACAGATGGGTACAGCATGCGCCCTCACGGAGCTCGACCTCGAAAGCAAGACGAAGGGCTCGCACGAGCCTTCCGGCTGCCCTCAAGGGTCTCGTGCGAGCGACGGCGAGTACCTCCCTTCCCCTTCTTCGTGCCTATACCCGCCATCCTTCGATGCCCAGCAATGAACAGCGCGGCGGGCCCCTTCGCCCTCCTCGACTCCGTCACCCCGCGCAACACGCACGTCCCCACCTAGCTCCGCGCCGCCGCCGCGATCTTCGGGAAAGTCGGCCTCCCCGAGTGGACGATCGTCTGCGGAAACGCCTCCTCCGGATTCTCCGAGCGCAGGGGCGAGAAGAGCAGCCCTTCGTGCAGCTCAAAGCCGGACAGCGGCGCCGAGAACGCGATCAGGCCCGTCGCGGCTGCACGGTGCTTGGAGATGGAGGCGATATCGCGTGCCCAAGCAGGTTCAACAACTCGACGGGATCCAAGCCGACGGCGAGGCTTACGCCCAGGGCAGGAGGTACGCCGGATCCCCCTCAACGCGCTGCCCAATGCTGATCGTCTGTGATCGGGCACGATGCTCGCAGTGATTTTGTTATCGGAGCTCCAGGACTCAGTAAGGCCTGCAAGTAGCGCGTCCTGTCACGGATGCCGAGCTAACCCTGAGCGTCATCGCCGGACATGACGGGCGTGACAACTTCACGCTCGTGTGGTCGTCCTGGGCTACACCAAGTTGCTGGAGGAGCACGGGGATGCCGCGCGCGTTCCTCGACGGGGCAGTCTCGGTTGCAGCCGCTGCATCCAACGCGTCGCTGGAGGTGATGCAAGGGCTCGGCATGACGGTCTTGGAACCGGTGGACTCCTTGAACGTTGGGAACGTGGTGGCGCTGCTAAATAACAAGACGGTCGTGTTAAATATGGACTTTCAGGTAGGTACCGCGCCATATGTGCCCACGCGTACGTATGGTCTGGAGCTGAACCACCGTGTCCGAGTCTACTCTCGTAGCCGTCATCAACCCCCTGCATTTCCTGAACGGCTTCAATTCATTCGCCCCTCAGCCCATCCTCCCCGGGTCCCAGCCGTGGGTTCACATGAAGGCGTATACCGGTTCGTGCGTCGCACTCCCTCGCTCGAACCGTCACTAACTAAATGTGGGATCGCGTCCGGGTCGAACAACGTTTCGACCCTAGTTGCTACTGCTACGATGAAGCGGGATGACGCTTCAAGCAACTCGTTAACGAAGGCATGGGTGGACGCGAACAACCTCAACGCCGTAGATGTTGCGAAGCTCTTTCATTGGACAGAACGTTGGCTCAGCCAGATGAACGAGACCCAGGGACGCGCGCGAGCTAGACGATATCCTGCAAGCATGTCTTACAGGCGACGAGATACCCGCCAACTGTCTGGATGGTAACAGAGAGGCTGTAGCATGGACGTGGTGGCAGTTGGCTTGACAGCAAAGCGAGGTCACGACGTTGAGGTGCTGGAAACTGTTGGAGAGGGCGACGTTCTTTAGGGAGCTTTGGGGTAGAATTTCGCAGGCCAGAACTTCCGATCCCGCTTCTACTAGATCTACTGTTACAACATTCCTGCCCGGTATTTTCTTTTTCCTTTCTTATTCCTCAATGAGCGCAACCTCTGTACCATTTGGTCCCGCGGCGATTCAACATCGCTATTGTACGTACGACTCATTGTGACTCACTTGGAGTCATCGTCTCGCGCCCTTGTCCCTATTGTCTCGAACTCTCTCGCGATCGTCCATAGTCATTGTCCTCATGTACCTATATAGTCTAGGTCTTTCTGAGGACGCTCCTCAGTTTGACCTCCTTTTCCAATCGAGGCCTCTCTCCCCACAGAACCCCCGTGTGTCACTCGCCCTCTACCACAGTGCTCGACTTCGCCTCTTCGGCGTACGTCTACCCAGATCCCTCGACCCTCGACCGCGTGCGCTCGTTGTACGTCCCATAGGCGCCCGCGCTGGCCTCGGCGTAACATTAGGTCAAACTCATCTACTTGCCGACTTCTTTAAGTCCAGGCGAACACCGAACACACACAGTCACCCTGGAGTGCACCAGCGAAAGCAGACACGTCTACGACAAGGAAGACGTCGCTGACCGACACCTTCAAGAAGAACCCCGCGAGTGGAAAATCTGCAGTGAACAACCCTGCCCACACAGACTTAACTACTACCCAGAAGACGCAAGCCGACACAAAGACTTCGAGAAACCCAACGAAACAAACCGACAGAAGATCCACAGGAAACGTGGGTACCCTGTAGCATCTGGAGCCAGCAACGAACCTCCACTAGCAGACCAAAGCGCAGACAGACCTCCCTCAGCATCGGACCTTCGCGACGAACAATGTTTCATCGGACTACGGGTTATCACCTGGTCGGACTCCTTAGGCTGGGTCTACACCACAGGCAAGGACGGAGTCGTACTAGATCGTGTCCAACGAGTACGAAGGAGCGCGTGGGACTCCGGAACACCTGAAAACCCCAGACGTGTACCAGAACCCCCGATCCCCACCTCAGCACCTCGCACCAGACCCTCATCCCGTCTCCCTACCCCAGTACCACGGCAGCCCACGCCAGGGCCTTCAAACACTAAGCCCACTCCACAACCATCGGCACCAGGATCCCCAATCCTCGCTCCCCAGCCCATACTTCCTGCAAGGACTCCGCCTCCTCCTCCCTCACCAAGTCCACCGCCTCCACCGACCCTCATCACCACCATGTCAAACACTCCCAAGGTCTCTGAACGGAAGATCCGCCCTCCGCCAGACTTCAATGGAAACCGCGAAGAGGCAGACAACTTCCTCAACTCGTGCAGGGTGTACCTGCGCCTCAACGCGCAATCCTACTCGACGGACGAAGAAAAGATCATCTTCATCCTGTCGTACATGATAGGAGGATCGGCTGGACCATGGAAGGATGCATTTACGACCAAGGCGTTCTCTATCAACCCGACGACATCCCAGGAGCACGGTTTTGGCACGTTTACCGACTTCATAAAGGAGTTTAACAAATCCTTTGAACCGTTGAACCCGGTCGACAACGCCATTGCTAAGATGAAAGCACTGAAGCAAACCGGCACAGCCGACGACTATGTCGCCGAATTCCTTCCGCTAGCGGTCAGGTCAGGCATCGGGTCCGTGGCAGTTCTCTCGGACTACTTCCTCACCGGACTCAAGAAGGGACTGGTCAACAACATTATGACAGTCGAGAACCTCCCCACTACCATGGATGGCTACTACACCCTTGCCTCCCGTTTGGACCTCCAATGGCGCAAAGGACAGGAACTCACCAAAGGATCGTCGGAGAAGAAGTCATCGGACTCAAAAGGGTCGACGACCTCCACCCAGGGCAAATCTTCCAACGCCATCAGGCTGAGGAAACTCACGGACGAAGAACGAACCCGGTACAAGAAGGAGGGACGATGCTTTAGGTGTCGCGAACTCGGACATGGACAGTGGGACTGCCCCCAGAGGAACTCCAACCCCGCAAACCCCAGTCAAGGGACGACGACCACCCCTGCCTACCGCAAGATCAGAATTGCGGCCTCAGAACCCAACAACCCCGCTCCAGCGGAACCAGAAGCCCCAGTCTCTCGCGTGCGAGCTCTATTCCACACGTTCACACCCGCGGAGAGAGAAGAAGTCGTAAACATCGCGGAGGCAGAGGGTTTTTGAAGCGGCCATCTGAATCGACGTCAGCATGGCCCCGTATCACGGTCTCTCCTGTAATACTAGCAAACGTCAGCAATCGATCTATGCGTATTCCAGTCACGATTGACCGAACCGTCGAAACCCCTGCCCTCATCGACTCTGGAGCCGGAGGAATGTTCATCGATGAACAATTCGCTCGGGACAACAACATTGCCCTCACCCCGCTCATTAACCACATACCGGTATACAACGTCGACGGCACCCAGAACAAGCAAGGAGTGATCACACACTACGCTTGGAGGGAACTATCCGTCGCAGGCATAACCCGACGAACAAGGCTACTCGCAACCTCACTAGGAAAGGAGGCCATAATCTTAGGGCTTCCCTGGCTTCGGCGAACCAATGCGAAAATCGACTGGCAAACCGGGAAGGTAGAATTTGAAGGATCCTCTGAAGCGGAGTCACCAAAACCGCGACCACGAGCGACGGTAGCAGATGAACCTGAACCTATCGACCAAATGATTTCTTATCTGGACCCTTCCCTTGACCATTGCTTGGAAGAAGTCAACGCCTGCGCCGCACAGCTCGCCGAACCAGACACAAACGAGCATCACTGCCCTCCACCCTCTGAGGAACCGATCGACCTGGACCCGGACGACCTCCTCATTGCCTATGTCCGAGGAGAACCAGTCATCGGGATATTCTCTAACGAAGAGGAACCACTCACGGAAGAACACCTTGACGAAGGAGAAGGCAGCCCGCACATCGGACGCGTAACGCATTGGAAACACTCAGCAGCCTTCTCCTACGCACAAGGCCGATGGATACGTGCAAAGGTCAACCCGGCAATGGAAATGGCACAAAGGCAACACGCCCAGGAAAGCCCTAAGACCACCGAGGAGCTTATCCCATCAGAGTACCAGGATTACAAGGACGTCTTCGAAAAGAAAGCATCCGAACGATTCCCCATCTCCCGCGACTACGACCACGCCATCAATCTAAAACCAGACTTTGTTCCCCGAAACTGCAAGGTCTACCCGCTGTCGCCAAAGGAAACTGAGCTTATGAACGAGTTCATCGACGAAAACCTTCGCAAAGGATACATCCGCCCCTCGCAATCCCCCATGGCATCACCATTCTTCTTTACCGGGAAGAAGGACGGATCCCTGCGACCATGCCAGGATTACCGCTACCTAAACGAAGGAACGATCAAGAACTCGTACCCCATCCCGCTCGTCCAGAACCTCATGGATAAGCTCAAAGGTGCCACGGTCTTCTCTAAACTGGACTTGCGCTCTGGATACAACAATGTTCGGATGAAAGATGGAGACCAGTGGAAAGCAGCATTCAAGTGCGAACGAGGACTCTTTGAGCCAACGGTCATGTTTTTTGGACTCTGCAACTCGCTGGCCACCTTCCAAGCCCTCATGGACGACCTTTTTAGTGACATGATAGAGGAGGGATGGCTCGTCATCTACATGGACGACATGCTGCTATTCTCCAAAGACAGAAAGACGCACAAGGAACGAATGCGAAGGGTACTCCAACGGCTGCGAGAGAACGACCTCTACCTCAAACCGGAGAAGTGTCTCTTCGACGTAGAAGAAGTGGAATTCCTCGGACTCATCGTGAAACCCGACACCCTGGCCATGGACCCCATAAAGCTCAAAGGAATAGAAGACTGGCCAGAACCATCCTCTGTTAAAGGGGTGCGGTCATTCCTAGGATTCGCCAATTTTTACCGGCGATTCATCCCCAACTATTCGGAACTCACGCGGCCCCTGCACGAGCTCACTAAGAAGGATAAGCAATGGGAATGGACGTCGGTGGAACAGGACGCGTTCAACAAACTCAAAGCCAGATTCATCTCGTCACCAGTTCTCCTTATGCCAGACAAGAACAAACCATTCTCTATCGAATCGGATGCATCGAAATTCGCCACAGGTGCGATACTCCGACAGGCAGACTCTAACGGGGATATGCACCCATGCGCGTACCTCTCAAAGTCGTTCAACTCCGCTGAAAGGAACTACGAAATCTACGACAGAGAACTGTTAGGAATCGTACGAGCCCTCACAGAATGGCGACACTACCTAGAAGGAAGCCCCTACCCTGTAGAAGTTCTATCGGACCATAAGAACCTCACCTACTTCCGAACCGCACAGAAGCTCAACCGGCGACAAGCCCGATGGAGCCTCTTCCTGACCCAGTTTGAACTGCAGTTAAAGCACGTTCCCGGCACACGCATGGTTCAATCTGACACCCTATCCCGTCTACAACACCTGAATCTGGAGGACAACGACAACGAAGCAGTCGTACTACTCCCAGACAAATTGTTCGTAGCGGCAATGGATGTCCCTTTAGCAGAGAGAATCAAGGACATCCATACGCAGGATCAAGTTGTACTCGACGCCCTCGCGGCGGCCAAAGACGGCACGCCACTACCAATGAAGTCGACCCTTGCGGACTGGAAGTTCGAAGATGGGCTAGTATTCTTCAGGGACCGGTGCTACGTCCCTCCCGACCAGGACCTTAAGAGGGAAATCGTGCGACGGTATCACGATCTTCGACCTATGGGACACCCAGGACAATTCGGAACGTTGGAGCTGTTGAAAAGAGACTACTGGTGGCCCGGCATGGCAGTGTTCGTACGGAACTATGTCGCAGGCTGCACAACTTGTCAACAAACCAAGATCAACACTCATCCAACCGTACCCCCACTCATGCCGATCCCCGCAAAGTCCAACGCCTACCCATTCGAAACCACCTCAGTCGACTTCATCACCGACCTACCCCCATCCAACGGTTTTGATGCACTCATGGTCATGGCAGACCACGACGCTACGAAGGGGGTAATTCTTGCTCCTTGCACGAAAACCATCGACGCACTAGGAACAACACACCTCATTCACCAAAACCTGTACAAACGCTTTGGACTACCAACACGCATCATCTCAGACAGAGGCCCCCAATTCTCAGCAAAAGTCTTTCAGGAGCTCACCCGACTCACTGGCATCAAGTCATCCATGAGCACAGCGTATCACCCACAGACCGACGGCGGAACGGAGCGCATGAACCAAGAGATTGAGGCATACCTCCGAGCGTTCTGTGCAAACCACCCGGAAACATGGTCGGACTTCTTGCCAGATCTGGAGTTCATGCACAACCAGAGGCTCGCACAGAACCGCAATGCCTCGCCTTTCTTCCTCATGATGGGCTACAACCCAAGGGCAATCCCATCAGTCACCCCCAAGACAGTCGTACCAGCGGTCGAAGAACGTCTCGACAATCTGGAGAAAGTCAGACAGGAAGCGATGGCAGCGCACGAGCTCGCACGACAACACATGGCGCAACGGATCACTCGGGGATTCAAACCCTTCGAAAAAGGTCAGAAGGTCTGGCTAGAAGCGAAGCACCTCCGCTTTCTCAAGGACAACAAAAAGCTGGCCATGAAAAGACAAGGCCCTCTCACGATCGTGGAAGTCCTTGGACCGCTTACGTACAAGCTGGACCTCCCTGCCCAATGGAAAATCCACCCCGTATTCCACGCCAGCCTTCTCACCCCGTACAAGGAGAACGACACGCACGGCCCGAACTATCTCCTTCCACCACCTGACCTTGTCGAAGGAGAAGAAGAATGGGAAGTGGAAGCGATCGTCGGACATCGGAAACGATACGGGAAGATGCAATTCTTTGTCAAATGGAAAGACTACCCGACGAGCGAAAACTCCTGGGAACCAGAGACGAATTTGGAACATTCGCAGGAGGTCCTGAAAGCTTATAAGCGCACCCATCGCCTCTGAAATCCACAACCAGCGCACTCTCACCCACACTCGCACTCGCACTCACACTCGCACTCGCACCTTCACCATCGACATGTCCGGACACTTCCCCATCCGCACCCGCCAGCAGACCCGCACCGTCGTCATCAACCTCGTCCAACTCCCTCGCCGCCACTTCGAAATCCTCCGCGACAGGCTTGTCGGCGAGGAGCATTACCTCGGCGATGTCCTCAATGTGGCCCGGGACGCGAATTTGGCCGTCCAATACTCCCGCGAGTCCCTAGGGGCTGTCCGCTCCGCGATGGACGCCCTCCGCACCGCCGAACAGAATCTGGTCCACCAGCAGGACCGTCTCACCTACTCCCTCGAAACCATCGTCGACTACACCCACGGTCATGCTCCTTATGTCCATGCCGGCACCTACCACAACCTCCTCGACCCGCAGCAGCTGGCAGCGGCCAGAGCTGCCATCCCTGCCAACGACATCAATGTCCATCCTCCCCCGGTCCCTGCTCCTCCAATCCCTCCTCAGGTCCCACACCTCTCGAACCCTCCTCCGCGCATCGCTCAGATGGCCCGCCGTGGCCGCCACTTCACCGGTCAAAGGAGCAACACGGGCAGCTCCTCCTCTCGCCAGTCTCGGCAGAGTCAACGCTCCGCCCGCATTGCGTACCCGTCCACCACCCAGGCGCCTCCTCCCGTCGCAAGCACCAGTCAGGCATCTCCTCCCGTCACCAGCCGCAGCTCGAGCCCCGGTTACGTGGGCCCTTACGAAGACTTCTTGGAGATGCAGAAGGACAAGTACGGCGTGGACTCGGATGGCGAGATTCGCGTCGTCGACCGATGGGACGGCGAGGAGGTAGAGGACCCTATGGCAGGCGAAGGCTCGCCCGACGACACCGAGGTCTGAGACGCTACAGGGTAGCGTCAGGATAGAACGGGGGTAATGTTACAACATTCCTGCCCGGTATTTTCTTTTCCCTTTCCCGTTTCTCAATGAGCGTAACCTCTGTACCATTCGGTCCCGTGGCGGTTCAACACCGCTATTGTATGTACGACTCATCGCGACTCATTCTGAGTCATCGTCTCGCGCCCCCGTCTCTATTGTTCCTCCTTTCTCGCGCAACCCATAGTTATTGTCTCGCATGTACTTATATAGTCTGGGTCTTCCTGAGGGTGTTCCTCAGTTTGACCTCCTTTTCCAATCGAGGCCTCTCTCCCCACAGAACCCCCGTGTGTCACTCGTCCTCTACCACAGCGCTCGACTTCGCCTCTTCGGCGTACGTCTACCCAGATCCCTCGACCCTCGACCGCGTGCGCTCGTCGTACGTCCCATAGGCGCCCGCGCTGGCCTCGGCGTAACAGACCCAGTCTTTTTCCAGAGACACAGTTTCTTCATTTGTGGCATGAGTGATCAGTCGGATGAGAGCGGAAGCGATGGTAGGAATGGCATTCGCCTCGAGGAAAGACTGGCATAGTGACCAATCGAAGACAAATAAGGACATGAGGATAAGTTGTTCGTTCACGGCTAGCCACGCATCCCCCACTTGTGTATCGGCCAGCGCTTTCTTCAACAACCTTGTAACATGTCTGGCAAAGGACTTCCCATCGGTACTTTCCGTGTGCAGATACAATTGCGGTCTTCAGGAGAAGCCTTGCGCACGAATAGCCAGAACATCTCCGAGGCCATGCTGCCATTGATATTGGGCTGTCCTCCGAGGTCCACCCAGGCGTCTTCGTACTCGAACCACAAGCGCACTGCGATAGTGGACGAGTAAGGCTCTTGCACGACGAGGTCGCAGAGAGTGCTTGATGCTACGAGGAGGCCCCAGACCATCGTCAGAGCCAACACCATGGATTGTCTTAGGTAGCTTCTAGGCGGAAGATCTAAGATGTGGGCGTTGAAAAGGTACCTCGCCCAGTTGTAGACATCGGTCCAGGAGGCTGCCACGCGCTGTGAGAGAGCGTCGTCGAGTTTAAGTCTATCTTTGGGTTCTGGGATTTGAGTTAGTGCGCGAAAACACGCGCAAGCAATCCTCACGACGTCCGAGAAGCGCTGAGAATTGTCGGATGGAATGTTGTCGGTTCACAGTTGGGAGAGGGATATGTCAACGACATCGGAGGGTGATACGACGGAAGGGCAGAATTTCAACCAGCTGTTGGCAAAGAGATCCATGCCCTCTGGGGACCCCGCGCGGGCGCGGCAAACAACCTACAAACGATGCATTATCAACCCTCTTTCTAGATGTTTCACCGCGACAACATACACGCCGAAATTCTGCCCGTGTACGGACGATGAATCCCTCCGAGTCGAACGTCCAGGTGGTGTCTGTGGGCCATCCGTAATGCATGCGCGGATATTCGTGTAGCGGTATGGGCATCTTTATGAAGTACCGTGGTCAGCAAGTGTGGCTTAGTGTACCATTCGAAGTTAACGACAAACACCTAGTAACACGGTACCGCACCATCAGCAAAAATGTAAAATTGTAATACTAGATCGCGCACCTCGGACCAAATGACGATAGCGGCGCGATATTGTCACGTAGTACGATGCCTGCCGATGTATGGGAATTGGGTCGGCCCTATCGCGATGTATCCCGATACAATGCAATACGTTGCGATACAGGTGGCCCTATGGGGATAGATGAATGTATAGGTGGCTGTATAACAATGTATGAAGACTCACGTGGGGTTGTAGCAAAACATGGCGATCGCTGGGACACGTACCTAGTAAGTATGTACTACGGCACGCGACGCGTCCGAGTCATGGCCCTGCCCGCCCGATTGACAAGGTTGCGCTCCGCACGACTTACTATGCGCGCGGCGGGGTTTTGCACGTTCTGAGGCTGTATCAGCGGGCTTTTAAATCGATATATACATGCACTTGGCTACTTACAGTAGCCCGAAGAGCGCACCGCGGGTCAGAGTGCGGCCACACTCGTACGTCGAGTTGTGAACTTCGAGTCGCGAGCAGGATGAAGAGGCCGATACGGTCATGTGACAGACGCGCGAACGCGACGTCATCACGTCGCCAAAGTACCTTCGCTCTTGGCTGCTCTCTACTCGTTCCTTGTCGTCCGCCCATTCGTCTCCGCGCACCGACCACGCCCTCTGCCCTACCTTGACATCATTGCCTCCTCCTTCGGCTTTCTCCGGATTGGAAGGCCTCTATAAAAAGCCACTCCCGGGGCCCCAACGTCGACATCTCTTGTTCTTCTGTTCCCCCCTCTCCTTTCGACGGCCTGCCACCCCCTTGTCCGCTCAGCCCGCTCCAACTCCTCTCAACTCTCTCGCTCCTAGTGCGCTCCCTCAACTACGCTCCATCAGACTGGCATACTAGCTCGTAGGCTATTGGGAAGGTTCGACTGCAACAGGTATGGGGCAGCTGGCAGGAGGCGATTAGATTTTGAGGTACGTCGTCTCTCTCACCCTGGGGTTCGTATATGCACACTCCAATCCCTATAATTTGCTCTGCAATGCTCTCATTGAGCCGAAAGCGTCTCGGCCGTGCTATTTTAGCGTCCTATTCACTTGGTGAGTCCGTCCATGCTTTTCCCGCTGGCTTTGCGTCTGCTTACCCCGTCTCAACCTCGGTGCTGTCCCCCTCTCCCCCTCTCTCTGTTGCGAGAGTCTACGGCTCCTATCACCGCCGCTTCTGATAGATTTAGCACGGGCTATGTTCGCGCACACCTATGTCAGCGGTAACACCTTCGGCGCGCGTTCAAATATGCTCGTTCTATGGTGAGCTTGACATGTTGATCGCGCACGATGTCCTGACAGTGTTTTCAGCATGCCCCGTCGGCCCGTCGTTAGGCCGTTCGCGGATGTAGTTGATGCAGCTGGGAGCATAGGCGACACTCTCGCAGCGGATGCGGTAGATGCAGAGATTCTCGCTATGTACATACTAGTATATAGATTACTAGCAATGAATAGATTCCTACCCATTTAACGGATTCGCTGTGTATTGAGAACTCGGTCCAATCAGGGGCGATCCCGCCAATAGCCCCGATGTATGCCGATACCTCCAATGCATCGCACAGCATCGCCATGCATCGCGATAGGACCGCCCGTATAGCCATGCGTTGGGTATCCTCGTGATACATAACTATCAGCCACTAGTCTAAAGGGATAGATCTTGGGTATCGGGGCTCATTCAGGGCATTTTATTCTATGGTCATACTACAGGATCTAGTACTACAATTTTACATTTTTGCTGATGACTACGGTCTCACAAACGAAGGCTTCCGAGAGGCAGGCAATTGGCGTGTAAGGACTTGATGGTTAAGATTTAGACAATTGAACGCAGGGCGGTATGTCTGGTGTGTTCGGGATGGAAGTCGGTGCTTATAGATACGTGTATGCGCGCGCATACACCCAGTGCGACTTGAGAGAACGAGAAAGGACGGGATAACATTAGACGCCCGTAGCGTCTGTGGGTCACAAGGGTCACGTGTGTGTGATGCGACGCGGTAACCTCCGGTGTGTGACGTCGACCTCATCGGACGAGTGAAGCCCGGCTTCTCTCGCTACTCGCAAGGGCAAGAAAGCGTTGATAACCGACTTGGTCGAGGGCACGCTCGCCCATATGGAGGTTATTTTGGTAGACTATACGTTGTACCTGTGGTGCGTGCGATGACTTGAGGATTCACGGGCAGAGAGTCAGAAGGTAGGCATGTAGTGTGTCTTATGCGATCTCTGCGGTCGTGGAACTGATTTATTGGCAGGCTTTGCAGGCGAATCGTGGCACCGAAAACCTTCCGTACGATAGATAGTGTTAAGTAAAAGTTCAATCGATAATACAAGTTACTCTATGCCATTCCACAAGCTCTGCTCCGTACATGTCACTACGGTGATAGCCCTGTCCCCATAGCAAACCCTGAGATGAATGAGTGTGGCCTCCGTCGCGCACCTCCTAACAGCGTCCACGACTGCAGTTATGGGCGGTTCGCCAGACCTGTACAGAGGCACAGCACAACGGACTGCCGGCTCCCGGTCCAATTCGATGACTACGCCGAGTTCTGAGCGAGGCGTGTCCGGAAAATCGCGCGCTGCCGTTGCGAGGATCTCCTCGCGGACACTCGTGGCCTCAGTGACAGCTAGATGTCTGAGGAACTCTATGTCCCTCTTAGACATCGACTCCGCGATATTGTTGGAAGCGTCTGGGTGGACGTCGCGTTCAGTAGCAAACACGAAAGCAGAACACGACTAACACGTACCGAGGATGCGCTCTTGCTGCCGTATCTTACACAGATCGCGATGCCCTCCGTGAGTCCAGCGCACTTGTTGGCAGTCCTATGGTGCGCGGGTAAGGACAGCGACTGAGGTGCTCAGAAGAGAGAATTTACTATTGAACAGTAGATACTGTAGTGATCAGACCATACCGGCGGGGGGTCTGGGGCGTTACACCCTACTTACGATCCGGCGGTGCGGCGGCACCGAATGTTATGCGTTACGGGCGCCGGAGGCGCCCAAAAAATTGCCGTTTAAGGTAATGAGGCGCTCGTTTTTGGCCTGCTTGGAGGGCCCGTCGGCGTGACGTCGCGCCGCCGGAGGCGGCGGGCCCGCCCGTTATGCGTTACGGAGGGTGTATAAAGGCGATTCGGAGGCCCCCGTTACGCGTTACGCGCCGGTCTGGTCTGATCACTACAGTAGCCCGACGGCAGCCTGAGCAGCGACGCATGCCGCTTTCCTTCGTCCCTTCTCTACCGCACTGCAATGATGGTGCCACCACGTTAGAACGGTGAGAAGGCGGCATCAATCATCGCAGACATCATACTTAAGTACTTACCTCAGGGTTCTCGCAGATCATACGCTCTCGACGGGCGACGACGCCTTCCTGGAAGGTGGTCAACGTCGCGGTGCGCCCTCGGCCGAGCGCACAAAGCGCTTCCCAGTCATCCTTCAGTCCGCTCAATGCGACCATCTGCCTGAGTGGACTCCCGTTGACGCGTTCGATGGCCGGCCCGATCGCCCTCAGGACAGGTCTGGAGACGAGGTATTGGGGAAAGATGCTGACGAGCTGAGCGACGGCGGGGCAGCTTGCTGGGGGCATGAGCGTGGCGGTGCCGTATAACCCTACGAGGAAATCCGCTCTGAGAGCGTCCGCGCACGATCGTGGGCCTTCTCGTGCCGAAAAGGCCCACGAGAGGTACTCCAGGATTACCCTGGCGATAGAGGCCGGCTGTCCTGCAAGGCTATGGGGTCCCTGGCGCGCCGATTCTAAGGAGTGATCGGCGGTGAATCGGACAAGAGCCGAGGTCACGGCGTTTATAGCGTCCGCTGCGAGGAGTGCGTCGAAAAGCTGTGGCGAGACGGCGAGACGATACATGATTGACACGGTCTGGGAAACCGTCTCCCACGACTTTGGCCTCCTCCGCGCATCGCGAAGTAAGGTCAACAAGCGTGAAACGGCTTTACCCGCGAAGAAGTCAGCGTCACCTCCCGCCGCACACACAACCTCGTCAAAACGGTCCGGAGGGAATCTGAAGATGAAGAAACGGAATATGTCCGCCGCGATGCCGTTTGGAGGTTCTTGATTCTGCAAATTTCGAGAAGCGTCGTCGTATTCGAGCCAGACCCGAGTGATCATCTTGCATGTAGAAACCTCCCGCTCGGCTTTTTCGTAGAGGATGTCGGACGACATGAGGAGATACCAGAATCCGGCGAAGGCGAAGATCGTCCTCTGCCTTACACTGTGCGAAATTGGGTAGGCCGACAGGCGTGTATCGAAGATAAAGCTTGCCCAATTGAAAAATCTCGGCCAGGCATCCGCGATGCGATGAGCTACGTTATCGCTTAGATGCCCATCCGAGTCGAGAAGCAAGCTGATACCATTGATGCAGGTGAAGGCAATTTGAATGGGGCCCGGCGGTCCTCCGAAGTCCTCCATATAACCTTCAGGAGGTATGGTGTCCTCTCCCAAGTGACTGAGAAAGATGTCCAGAACATCGGATACCGATACGACTGAGGGGCTGAACCTCTCCCAGTGATCGCCAAGGAGCTCCAGGTCTCTGGCGTTTCCCGCACGGGCCCCGCGAAGAACCTGTGAAAGCAATGATAAGTAGGCGAAGTTGTTTGCCTTTAGGCGCGAATGAACATACCCGCCGAAAATCAGCGTCGTTTCGAACGGCGGAGTGCTCGCTTTGGGTAGACGCATGATGGCGGCGACGGGGTACGGTCCGACGAGGTAGAGGCATGTCTGGTACTTGTGGCTGGTTATGATCTCCAAGCGGAAATAGTGTATGTTGATACATACACAAAACGGCTGTACGTATCAAAACACCGCGAATCCGCGTTCTGAATTGGCATTAAGCGATCTAGTGTTCGAGTAAGAGGAACCTGGGGAAAGTTTTATTAGTTGTGAACGAAGTTGCCATCGGAGGCCGAAAGAATATTCAGGGTCTATAATGAATTTTACTGACCGATTGGTCCAATTCAGTATAAAGTCATTATCGACAACCTCACAGCGATGAATGACACGCCGGAGGGAGAAATTCCTTTGCGCGCTTAAACTTCTCTGAATTGGTCACTATGGCATTACGGCACGTGCTTCGTGCCACGTGCGATGACGTCTGCGGTACTGAGCCTACGGGACTTCCTGTCTCGCAGATCCCACTTTTCATTTCCTTTAGACAACGGGGGCACGCGTATGAATGAATTGACTCTCTTGACTCAGACGACAGTCAACGTCAAGTCATGAGACGTGGATGTATGCTTGCACTCACACAGAGCTGGGAGGGATCGGCTTGAACGTCGTGAAGCGTGATGTTCGTACTGAGTCTGATCATCTAATACAGCCATGTACAAATATTCCTTAATTCAAATGACGCCAGAGTATACGAGCAAAGCGTGACAACAAGCCGCACGCTTAACATTGCGTGCGGCCAGCCGTATCCGGACTTCCTTTTGGTATCCCGAATCAACGTGATGTACTCATGATAAACCGTTATTGGAGCATACGTACCTGCGAAGGACGTTATGCCTTCACTTCAGTACTTGAGCGCAGCTCGCCTCCTTCGTGTGTACATCACCGCACATCCGGCAGCGATGGCGACAACCGCCCCAGACACTACCCCTGCCGCGATGTATCCCCCAGTGTGCTTCGAACTCCCAGAATCCCCATCATCTTGCGCCACCGCCCCAGCAGGGCGGGCAGTGCTAGACGAGGATGGATTCGCCGGGTCTGACGCGGAAGAAGATTGTGTTGTGAAGTCGATCAAGACCGCCTCCGTCGCGTGCACATACACGCCCTCCGCGAGATCGACGGATTCTTCAACGACGTTGCCTGCATCAGAAGAACATGCATGGGTCTAAGGGCGCTAATGTTAGACTTTGTAGACCCCATTAGACCTTTTTAGACCCCGATAGACCCTATAGACGCCAGACCCGGTAGACCACTCTGTAGACCCTCGATGGATTCGGCGCCTATTCACTGACGAGAGCATACCCCAGACTCGTGCGCAAGTTAAACAAATGCTCGACGAGATATGGCATTACTACGGGTCTAGGATATATGTATTTGTGATTTCATAGATGTACAGCGCATTATATAGGCAGCTAATAGAGAGAGTTTTGTATAACGAAGACAGAGGCACGCGTGATGGGTATTGGAGGAGCCAGGCATGTCCGTACGAGACAGCGTGCCGTGAGCGGCTCGCGGAAGGCGGAAGATACATGGGGGCATGCAGAATTGCATAAAGTGTACATTCTGTGTGTTGAAGCGGGGTGGGGAGGACACGGAGAAGGGGACAAGGCGAGAAGAGCAGGACTTACCTCTAGGAGGAGAGAAGTGCATGCTGCATGCACCAACACTTTGCTCCAGCCGCTCTTCGGTGCGCACAGAGGAACGAGGGGTGGGAGGGAGTAGTACAGCTTACCTGAGGTGCTCTCAATGCTTTCCTTCGCATCTGTACCGCAATGTGTCCCTTCCAGCTAGTTGCTCGACCTTCACGCCCTTCGTAGTCTCCTCACA